>CM023452.1:93789029-93914823 GCA_013339765.2 Haemaphysalis longicornis
ATCCGGTAGCCGTACCAAACAAGCCCAGAAACGCAAGCCATGCACAAGCCACCGCCACGTAGACCTCGTCACATCGGCCGAGCTGCCAGAGGTCCGTACGCAGCGAACCGCAGCCAAACTTACCCCGACATCACTCTTAATTGTCCACACAAGATTTTTTGCTGTATGCCATTCTGATGCGCTGTGTCCGCGGACCAACAGCGAGAACTTTTGCCCGTGTACCCACTCCATTACTAACGCCATAAAAAGCACGGCACCAACGAAACTATGAGATTCAACGGTGCTGTGAAGAGGTGAGCAGGTCAGGTCGTTCTTCTTTTTCAACGAATAAATACCTGCAGGTAAGGGTTTGCAGTTGTGTCTTCAAGCAGCAGTTACCGATTGTCCCACTTCACTTCCACCACATGTCCTATTGCTACGACTTAACAATTCGGCTAAGGGCGGAAATTTACTACAAATACACTCGCCGGTACTACTAACACCATTGCAGACGACAAAACCGTTGCAGCCAAAATCGTTTACACCACACTACACTTGAACGTGACTTGGTACATTTGTGTGCTTATTTCACACTCTTAGCAAAAAGCATTCCCGCAGCTGAGAGCTTTTGCGGCACTCTTACTTTTGTGCCATTCTCACTCTTAGAAGGCTCAGGCCTTCTTTGAAACTAAAAAAAAAAAGATAAAGTTAGAACGACGGAGGGGGCACAAAACAAAGCGGATCAAAATGACAGAAAAAAATAAAAAAGAACGAAAACATGGAATTCCAAAGAAAATGTATGGAAAGATGCCGGCGCGTACTAAACTGGAAGCTACAGAGTTAAAACAAAAGGAATTATATGACTACAAGTGGTTACCTAACTATAAGGGCCTCCTTAAGTACCTAAACAACACGTTAAATGACTATGTACCAACCAGTTGTAAACCGACGGAAAACGCACAGATGAAAATATGCGCGAGTTCTGATCAGTACATGAATATCAAACGGAATTTTACCAATAAGTGACTTGATCCGCAAGTCAAATTTTAAATGTTTATCGAGCACCACTCCTAGGAATGTGGTGTTATCTGTAGGGTAGATAAGAGGTTTTCCAAGGCGGAGATTGTGAATTGAAGCGCCTTGCTTAAAATGTCAGTGAAAAATTATGAAACTGCTTTTACTACGGTTTATTTTAACCTATTATTTCGTCACGAACCGGATAACATACTCAAATCACAGTTTAATTTTGTAGTTACGTTCGGGAGGTGAGAAACAGCCAAATAAACGGTGCTGTCATCTGCGTAAAACCGGCATTTTAAGAATTTTTAACAAGACTGGAGGTCGTTTACAAATAATGGGAACTAAATTGGTCCCAATATGGAACCCTGTGGGACAACTATATTGATTGCCTTGTACTCGGAAAGTAAGCCACAGCATTATACAGCCTGGAGTTTATATGCGATGTATAAACGTAACAGTTGTAATGTTGGATCAAAGACACCAAATGATTCTAATTTCGAAAAAAGAATTTCGTGAGTAATCGATTCAAGCAACGCAGTAATTTCTTGAGTAATGAATTTCTCCAACGTTCAAGCAGGTCTACACTTGATCATACATAGTTTGTACTCAGGAAGGAGATGTCTCTACACAAATTGGTCGCACCAGTAAAATTGTTACAAATTCCTTTTTTCTCGAAATTTGCGCCTCTACAGCAGGAGACGCCAATCAAGATATTTGCAAATGCCTGAAGAGCCCGTAGCGAAACCATCTTCCGGGTTTCAATGGAGCAGCGTGGTCATGAAATCGTTCTAGCTTCTTACACCTTTTCGCTAAGTGTGCCATGTTATATGTTCAATCTAGTACACCTTGACACCTATTATCAGCTCACATTGCAGTTAATCTGAATAGCGAGCAGATGTGACGTGAGGATATATCCAGCACTTCTTGGCATACAATCTGATGCGAATGGACAGTTAGTGTGCGATGTGTTTAATAAATATATAAAAACCTGTACAGAAGAGAATTCTTGGACAAATGATAAGACCTCGGCTTATGGTGAAGTCACTTTCTCGTAAACAACTCGCTGTTCTCTGCCAACGATAAGCGCTACAAGCCATTTCAGCAAATGAAGGAATATTCAGGGCCTGACAGTTTAAGATAGTTTGGAATTCTCAAAATACAGATTCCCGTTGGTTCTCGTTGTCAAATGATGCACCTACTTCATGACCGAATTCTTGAAGTTGAACGTAGGAGAAATCATTTTTCAACGGTGTTTGTTGTGAAAATGTATTTTTTGAAGGTAAGAGGTGAAAGTGGTACAGATAATGTTTGATTGATTGAATATATTGCTTAATGCGCCGTCGCTGCAGAGGTGCTGCTTTGCGCCGTATTAAAGTGCCGTGGATGAATTTTCACAACCTGTACATATCTAACGTGCACCGAAATCTGAAACGTCCGGACGTTCTCGCCTTTCGCCTTCATCAGAAAAGCGGACGCTGCGGCTGCGAATCCAACCGCCTTATTGTCCCCACAAGCAAGGCGTCTTATCCACTGAACCACCGCGGCGTGCTCCATAGATAATGTATTCCAAGAGTTTACATATTACGCAAGTTTGAAAGAGAGGTTTGTAATTTTGATGTATGTTTTGTCTCCAGCTTTAAGGACTCGAGCGATGCGTGCACATTTTTAGTCCTCAGAACAGAGTCACCCGCAATCGATTTCTCGAACAGAAAGTCTCTACACTGCAGAGTAGCGGATGCACAGTTTTTCAATACGTATTTATGAAGAGCACATCGTCCAGATAACACGTTTTCCTCGATTTTTGTTTCGCAGTAGAGCTAGTATTCAACCTGCAGTTAAACAAGTTTAAGTTTTAAAATTTCGCCCATACGTGTAAGGTACACCATTCTAGGTTGTGGCAGACCACCATGCGCTGCATTGGCTCGCCAATTTGAAGAACCCCCTAGCTGCCTTGGGCGGAGGAGCTTGCGCCTGCAAGAGTTTGACGTTACAATCGTCTATAAATCCGGCAGGCAGCACTTCGACGCCGACTGCCTGTCCCGCGCTCCCGTCGAGCCACCACCACAAGACTCCGATGAAGACCGCGCGTTCTTCGGAGTCGCGACGGAGAGTGACCTAGCCGCCCAGCAGCGTGCCAACCCCCCTTACGCTTCATGGTCGTCTACCTCAAGGACGCAACGTCGCTGTGCCCAGGGCCTTCAAACGCAACTTACCAGCATTCAGCCTGAAACACTCCGTCTTCGTGAAGAAGAATTTCAACCCCAGAACGAGAACGAAATATCTTCTTGTGATACCGACAGACCTTCGTGGCGAACTTTTGGAAGCGTGCCACGACGACCCGTCTTCCGGACATTTCGGCACTGCTCGCACAATTAGAAAAATCAAGGCGAAGTACTACTGCCCCGCCTTACATCTGACGTCACCCACAACGTCCGGAGCTACCGTGACTGCGAGCGACAAAAAACACCACAGTTGAAGACCAGGAAGAACCCGGTTAGAAAAGCTCCGCTCTATTTGCGACCTTCTCGTAGTTAGCGTAATTCGATTGAAGATTATGACATCACGAGCCCTACAGCCCGTGTGGTGGCTCCTTGCCTCTGTTTCTCCTTCGTCGTGTTCTTACGTCGTTCAACCATATAGCATTTTGTAACAGTCTCCGGGCCGGGCAAATAGAATGATCTGGTTGGATAAGTTCTTAAGATGGCAATGCGGAGTGCATTTGCATCTGTAGCCTCAAGAAGATAAAGTAGCTCTATTGGCCATTTCCAAGTCGTTCAGGCAACCGTACGCACTGCACAAGATCACACGTATTCATCTATACCTTCACACTTGAATGCTCGAATCAATCTTTTCCAAGAGCCTCCCCACCGGCGAGCTTGCTCAGCTGTGAAATTCAAGTGGCTGGACTTCAAAATAAGCTAGCTTTCCAGTTCTCTGCTGGAGTCAGTGATTCTCCACTGCCCAGGTGGTGAAGCGGGCCAGACGGATGTACGATCCTGCTCAAGTCGATTTCGACGCGGCAACCCAGCAAAGGTTTGCTTTTTCTCAAGAAGAGGCAAATTCCCCGCCGGCGATGACAATATATTCGTCATGATGGGAGGCTTTTTACTTTATCTGGACCTTCTTGGGAAAGTTCTTGCTTCGCCCCCTTACTCCCTAGGTGGAAGTTCCAAAAAGGCTTTCTTATGCTCAATGCAGGCCCTGCTGTTGCCACGTGCTAGCTGGTCACTTTTTTTTCACACGATCGGCGAGATGAATGTCGCGCCTTTATGCACCTTCCTTCGAAGTCTCTTTCACGGCGGGGAGATTTCGGTTACGGCCGCCCGAATATCCCCGGTCACAAGTTTTCCAGTAAAAGTCCGCTCCGATAAGTAGACTGATGTCTGGTTCGGGATGAGTTCGAAGCAGGAGAAGTCGGCGAAGGGCATCTCGTTGGTATCGAGATCGCGGAGAATCGTCTTTCCCGGTAAACGTGGCTGGTCTTTGCTTATTTCCGGTACTCGATTTTGAATTCGCGATATTCGTACTGGCTGTAGAGGGTCAGCTGTACTTTTTTGTATTGCTTGTGGCGAAAGGAGGAATTTCTAAAACCGGTGATTATCGTCGTCTCCTACGCAAGTACATTCGATAGGAGCTTGCTCTACAGCCTCTCTGCTATAAAGGTACGCTGGCTGCCTCCGTGAAATAACAGTCTCACCAGATGTTTGTTTGCTGTGCCCTTAGCCGAGACATGTGCTGTCCGAAGCAGTACCGTTCTGCCGGAAGTCTTTGATTCCGCCAACGAGCTGCACACAGTATTCCTTTCCAGGGAATGGCGTATCCACGTTGGATCACGCATGGAAGTGATATGGCATCCATTACAACTTTCACATGAAAGTACTCCGCGCACTCTTGCACTCCTTCACACGTTGAAAACGCCTAGCACAGCGAAAGAAACACCCCTGTTGTTTCAACTTGGCTTTCTTTTCGTTTAAAGTAAGTTGAGCCGAGCAGTCATCTGTGATGTGGTCGTGCGATTGACAGAAAAGACAGCACTTGTGGGACAACCTAACGGTAAATGTAGAAGCAGAACATTGAATGAAGTCGTTGATTTGCCTCTTGAGTGACTGCGCCTGAATTGGCGTGTCCATTGCTTCTCCATCATAATTCAAGTATTCTCCCGGCTCCATACTTCTAGCTGTAACAGGTCAAGAAACATCGAGAGTGGTTCATCAATGTTTCATCATTCATTTGTGGTTCATCGGGCCGTTCACCCCCCGTTTCTAGTGCAGGTATTTCCTTTAAAGTTGGTAAGGTCTGCAATAGCAGTGCGCAACATTATTCCGTAGGCCTCGACGTCCACACCGAGATTCTTCAGTGATCTCACATTGGTCGGTATTCGCTCTTAAAGCGCCTGAAGGCCAGTCAAGTCTTCACAGGAGGTCACTTTAGAGAGCTTCAGCAAGTTGCTGATATGCGCATTGACTAACGAGGTTTTGTCACAAAACGCTGCTGCAGCAGTTGTATGGCTATGGGGTAGTAATCGTTGGTTGTCGGCAAGCTGCCAATGATGCCTTCCACTTCCCCGTCAGATAGCTTCGCAGGTATTTATATTTATCAACGTTGTCTAGAGATGCGTTTTTATGTGTTGTGGACTCAAACTAGTCCCAAAATGCGGACAACTGTAAGAATTCTCCATAAAAAGGCTGGATCTCAAGCTTGGGCAATGGGACTGAACTCGTTCTTTAGTGATGCGTCAGCCTGCATTTCATTACGATCCGTTAAAGGGCACGCGGCTGCAAAATGTTTTTAGCGCGGAAAATCATGCGTGCCATAGAGTCACGGCAGTGTTCTACTGCTGCCAACTCGTCGTCTAATTCCTCATCCTGGACGTGGCCCTCTATTTCTTAGTCCATATCACTTAAATAACTCTTTTTCAACTTGAGAATATATAGCTGTTCCGCCAGCTCACCCTCAGGTAGCGGGGTAGTCTGCATTGTGGCCTTCCTGTCGTCGATGATCCGAGTTGTTCAGGCACGCAGAGCACCACGTTCTTGTTTGAGACTGGTCCATGATAGTACTTCTAGATGCCGCTGTAGCCGCAGCTGGGCGATGAGTCGTTCTTGGCTGGTGCGTCCACTTCAGTGGTCTTGCTTCATCGGTAGGGGTCTTCAACTGTGTAAACCTTCCATCCTGGTCACGGCACCAAATTGTCGAAGACCAGAAAGTAGACGCGGTTAGAAGAGCACCGCTTTATTTGCGACCTTCTGGTAGTTAGCCTTATTCAATTGAAGATGATATTATCACGAGCACCGGGGCCCGTGTGGTGGCTCCTTGCGTACGTTTCTCCTTCGTGGACGTCTAACGAATTTCATCCAGATATCATTTTGTAACAACCACTGACGAGACTCGGCCGACTTCTCCAGCGGATCGCCGTCCCATATAGGTCATTCCAGCGGATTAGAATGGACCTTCTTGCGCTGTTCCCTAGGTCACAATCCGAGAACACGTGAATTGTCGTAGCGACAGACTACATGACGCATCCGCAGAGACCTCCGCTCTCTGAGGGGGACTGCACAGGAAGTAGCGACGTTCTTGATAAACCATTTTGTGCGGCGACACGGAGCCCCTGAAGTCCTAGTTCTGGACCGCGGAACGGCCTTTACTGCAGAGCTGATGCAAGGAATTTTACGCTACGGCAACACGGACCACCGAAGAACGAAGGTGTACCACTTCCAAACGACCGTACTAATAGAACATCTGCACAAGACAATCGCGCATATGCTGTCAATGTACGTTGACGTTAACCATAAGACTTCGGAAGAAGTTCTTCCTTATATCACGTTTGCGTAAAACACGACTTTCAAGGAAACTACGCAGATGGCACCGTTCGAGCTTGTGTATGGAAGACGGCCGACTACGATGTTTGAAACCAAGAACGTAGAAGACGGTCACCTCAACGCCGACGTCCGAGGATACCTGCAGCGTGCGGAGGAGGCGAGCCAGCTAACTCGAGTTTGTATAACGGACCAGAAGGTGGAGGATACGGACGCAACAATCTCTGATGCCGAGACGCCGAGTACCACCCAGGGGATCCTGGGTGCGTTTGGACTCCTATCCGAAGATGCGGACTCAGTGAGAAGCTTCTGCGATAGTATTTCGGACCCTACCACGTTCTACGACGTATTGGCCAACTTACCTAACAAAGTAATCCCGCATGGTGATTCCGGCACATCACGAGGACGCACGCAACCCGAAGTCGTCCACGTGGTGCGCCTGAAACCTTACCACGCACGATGACGAAATTTCTGTGGTTGTTTTTCCGGACTGTCTTTAAGTTTAGCATCGGGCCGATGCCCTGTTAGAGGGCATCGAACCATGTTTTGTGTTTGTTTGCCTATGTTGTATTTGCCGACCGGCTGCGCCGGGCTATGTTATCTGTGTTATGCGTTGCCGAAGTGGAGTGCATGTTCTAATTCTTATGTCCCGCGTGTTATATCGCTTGACAGAGAGAGTGTCGCGAACTAACGTCACCAGCCTAGAATACTCTTGTATGATCTAGAATGTTGTTGATGCAATTCGACTGTTCGAGAAGCCCGCGCACGAAAGATAAATGACCGCAGAGCAGACGCCGCGGCATTGAAGTCGGCGACGCTGGCCTACGCGCGTCACTTTTGTTGACTGCTGTTTCACCACCCTTTGTATTCTTTAAGTTGTTAGAAAGAGCACACGTTTTCTCCAATAAACTTGTTTTCCTAGAGACAACTCCGTCGTTTTGTCGACGTAACGATATAGCCAAAACTTGAATTCAGGTTAACTTTTGGCGCTCCATAATCAGAGATTACGAGCTAGTTTTAATGCCCATACACGGCTTGGAGAAGGGGTAGTGCTGGCCTGGAGCCAGGATACCATAACCTGTAACGTTAACAATGCAGCGAACGTCGTAGGGAATCCTAATCCATTTTATGCGTTCATCTAATGTAGGATTTAATTTTTACCCTGAAATAGAAAGAACTTAGTGGGCCGGCGCGCTTACAAATGTACTCAAATTTTTGTTATTACTGAAGCTCTGCCATCACAAAGTACGCTCTTCATTTACGCCTTTTAAGAATTACACGTTGAACGAACGCTCGCGTGGCCGCATTGGTTCGCATTGATGTTGTCATAACCTCATCGTGGGAACATTACCTTTAAGTGTCTTGCAGCTATCGTCCTCAATTTATTGCCATTTCATCTAGATATTTCATTTTCAATTGGCGGGAAAGTATAACAAAAATATGCCAAAATAATCCACATATATTTACTGCAAATAACCTGCTGAGGGTGTATTGTTATACAGTGAGCGACGACACGAGGTTTTTTAAGTTTAATCAAATGAATCAGATAGAAGATGTCACCAATATTTCACGGAATATCAATTAATGAATATCTAAGAATGCTCACTCAACTCGTCCCACTTCTCTGAGAAATTGACGATCTGCCTGAATAGCGCTCCTTGCACAGGCTGCAAAAATTCCGGATGCGGTATTTTTGCACGTCCTTCATTCACAGCGCTAACACTATTATCGACGAAACCATCTTCGGTAGCGCGAATGCTCGCTTTTAGCAGCAGCATTGGCTGGCTAAGGCTCCATTTGTTCGCACCGGTGTAAGGGATGCGGCCGGCGTCATTCCCTATTCTTTGTCGTTTGCCGCTAGCATTGTATGCAGACTCCATTATACGTCACTTAAGAGTGCTAGTGGTGGGAGGCGCAATAAACGTAGAGGCAAGGGAGCAGTCGAGCTACGCTTTAGCTTGACGTCTCCATTTCAACATCGCTATCGTTGCGAAGGAGAACTCTCTACGGTACAACTTGGCGGCCACTAGGGACGATCGCATAGCCCATCCCACCAACCTATACCCCATCTTCGCTACCCAACACTCTTCCCCATGCACTTACTATCCCTAGCCTGACTCGCTATACCACATATTATGATCAGGCGAATGCACTGCATATTTGCACCCGCCATCATTCCCTAATCCCCTATCTAGAACAGTGGAGATCTTCCCTGTAAGCTCGCACTCTTATACTAAGCTCAGTGTGGTGACCCAATCGAGGAGAAACCGATCGTAGCCAAGCTAATCGCAGACCGGAAATTCCTTTCACAGCCGACCACCCATAACATGAAACTCATCTCGACAAAAAAATTACCCCCCCTCTCTCTCTCTCTCTCTCTCTCTCTCTCTCTCTCTCTCTCTCTCTCTCTCTCTCTCTCTCTCTCTGTCTCTCGCTCTTGTCTCATTCAATCTCTCTCGCTCAGTCTAGAAGGCAGATCTCTCCGCCCTTTCTCTTCATTTTGACGATCTTTTGGTTTTATGGGCTTACTATGCTGGTAGAGCGGCTTAAAAAAAACCATTGCTGCGATCATTTTGTCCCCGTCCGCTGTCAATTATTCGTGCCAAAGTAAATACGTTTAGTAAGCTTTAGATCAAACACCTGCCAGCTTGCCCCATACAGACTGCACCCCATATAAAAAAGCAGTACGATTATACCACTACCGCGTAGCAGCTCCCTATGCTATATTTGTGTTGTTGAGTAGATCTTTGGCAAGGGTCGGATAGACAAAACCATTTTTGAATTTTTTTGAGGAGTGCCAAGTGCTTATACAATCCGGGCAGATTGGGCACAATGGTAAATGGAAGCCGAATGTAACTCAGAAGGCAAAAAAAAACGTCTAAATGTTGCAAGATATTTGTTTTGGCGTGCCAGTATTCTTTTTTCAGAAATTCATGTCGTCGCCGAGCATCCAGGTAATGCCAATAAGAAATAATGGTGTAATACGACATATTGAAAAGTACGTTTTATTGAAACTATTCCTTATAAATAAATCAAGTTTAGTACTGTGTCTTAGCGAAACTGTTTTCATCAGGGTGAAATATTTAGGTCATATTGTTGTTACAGTTGCTGGTTGTTTTATTCCCTAGATAGGCGGTGTCTTTGGTATTTATTTCGAGTTGTAAAATATGTAGTTGAGAGTTGTTAGCACATTCCCCCAAACGTTCGGTGCCACGTTGTTCGGTCTTTCTGCGCGGTGTTAAAACGGAACGGTTACCAACTAGCCGAAACTACAGAAGTTTTGTTTTCGCTTTATGCAGTAGGGGCAAACGTACCTTGAAAAGCAACGTGAGCCATGGTTGGGAGAAAAGTGATACAGGAAAAACAGAAGAAACCGTTCTAATTGTTGTCTATGTCAGAGAAGCGTGCCGCTGCTATTAGTGGCGCCAAAAAAAGAGGCGCAAAACCAGGCATCCAGTTTCAGCAAGTGTCGTGCGCTTTCCAAACTGACAAACTACAAGACCCACCACGCACTCCCTGCTGCACGTACACGTCTTTCACCTCGTACTCTTTGATGCGAGCTTTAAATTACATTCATAAAAGCCTCCGCGGCCGACAAAGTTCCCTCTCCCAACTCCGACGGGCGCAGCAGCTGTATAGTACCACACACTTTGTCCCTAGAGACTGCACTTTTCACACACGCTCTGCCCCCTAAACGCAAAACTGCACATAGCGAGAAGTAACACGTTTGAATTGTGAACTAGTATACTTGTAGTGCACTTCAAATGTGGTTTGTATTTTTACGTATATTTTAAGTTCATTAAAAATACTTCCTTATTTTTTAGTAAATATTAAAAATTCTATTTTTACAAATGTGCGGAAAATACAGTTTATTTAAATGCTTCTTTACAAACTTAAAAACGCACTGGTATTAATATTTACAAGGTTTAGTAATTAAAATTTGTTAAAAATGCGACAGTTTCCCCTAAAATGATTACGGTGAAATTGCACTGTACGTACAATACAATCACACAGAAGACATTGATTGATTGTGGGATTTAACGCACCGACGCAACGCAGGCGATGAGGCGCGCCGTAGTGGAGGGCTCCGGATTAATTTTGACCACCTGGGCATCTTGAACGTGCGCCCAAATCTCGTACACACGGGCGTTTGTGCTTTTCGCCTCCATCAGGAAAAGCGGCCGGGGAATCGAACCGGCGACCTCGTGCTCAGCAGCGCAACGCCTTAGCCACTGAGCTACCGCGGCAGGTACACAGAAGACAATAAGTTTGAAGCATAAACCGACAGTTTGAGAACACCTACAACGCTCAACTTTCGTCGGCGTAGTAGGGTATTAGTAATAAAATTGAACTGTCTCAAGTGTGCCGAAAAACATGGTAGAAATATACCGCAAATACAATATTCGCTAAAAATACGTTTTTAATGTACTGAAAACTTTGTCAAAATACATTTCGAGTGCACTACAGGCGCTCATTCAGTGGCTGAATCTTAGATACACGTAAGGCATATAATAAGGGCCCGATGCAATACATTTTCAATACATAAAAGCACTGCAAAATTTATCTATTCAATCTTGGCACATATAATGACAGAAGCTGAGGGGGGTCTTTCACCTACTGCGGTATCTAAGTCAGGCACACAAATAAAGTCCGACGTAGATACCAATGTGTAAGAGACGGCGTTTCAGCGCCATCGGCAAAGCAAAAACATCTTATTCAACGACTATACATACGTAAGAAGGAACTTGCACATTCGAAAAGTTGTTATGACAGTATCTCTGTAGAGGCTTTGAACATTGTCTTTTTGCTGAAAAATATTGGCCCTAGAAGGAAAACACTGCATATCCTTGCGAGTGCGAGCTGCTGGGTACCTCTCACTGCCGCTCGCGACCTCCCCTTAAGTACCCGTGAGAAGGCGCGGCGCACCCCAGCTTCATGTTCTGTCGGCCCTGGCTGCCTTTCCTCTGGCCTGTCTAGTGGTATCACTAGATTTCGACCTCTTCACCGGGCGTTCGTCGTGTGGGCGGAGGCTCCGCGTGGTCGGCGCGTTGCAGCGGCGTATTTCTCTGGATTGCCATTTAGCCAAAGGTATGCATGATTTACCGGCTATTTGCGTGTAAGGCGCCGCACCGCAATTAATCGACGTATGTTTTTATTGCATCGGAGAGAGTGTAAACGCTCCTTATGATATCCGCACGTGGTTCTTAGGCTTACCTCCACCCGCGCGTAATATTTACTACCGGAAGTACTCCGCGCAAGGCGATGCGCTCACAAGTCCGCTATAGAAAGAACCTATAAAACAAATAAAACCCTTATCGGATGCTTTTTTTTTTCGCGCTTATTTTCACCTCGGGGCTAGCTGAGTGGCGGGGGACGGATCATGTATTATGAAGGGGGTGTTGTTATGAGTTTCATGTAGGGGTACGAGACAATTCATCGAACACCGTTTCATTGAACGCTGCGTCATCGAAGGCACGACCGTTTATATCGAAACCGTTTCATCGAAGGGCATTTCATGGAAGTGACGGCGCTCGTTTTATCGAATGCTTTTGGGAAGCTGCGGTCACGATTTATTGCTTCTCACTCGTCTTGAAGGGATGCAGAAGCACGAAGGGCTTTATAATTGTAGGGTCGCATAATTTTAAGGCTCATTTTTTCAACCACAGGCACTGCCACTTCCGTGGCGATTATGGCCCACGTGCAATGCGTTGAAGTCGCTCCAGGTGATGCTGCTTTTTTGCGTTGTGATTACTGAAGTTTGTGTAGACCCTTTGCAAAAAGGTGGGCCACACAGAACATTCAGCGGTGGAAACACTGGTGTTAACGCGGCGCCTCCACGGTAGAGGAAGCGTCACGCAGGAAAGCCGTTGTGGTTACGCGTTTTGGCCCATCGCTTCACCATTCTTCAGCCCCATAACGAGATCTTTTAGGTTGCTTTTTATACCCTGCTAGTACTCTTTTAGCAATATTAGCACGGTGACCACGCACTGATGTGTACCTCTTTGCCAGCATTATGTTTGCGTGCATTGGTACTATGGGCAAAAGGTACCTACAGCACACACCTTTAGCGTCTTCCAATTTAATATGGGAATCTCCATGGCAATGCGTCTTTTTTATAAACTATCTTGAGAGCTGCGTTTCCCGTGGCGGTCACGACTGCCTCCGTTATTTATTCAGCACTTAGGCAGCAGAGTTGTTTCGGTGAAATGGAGCCTGCATTCGTGCTTCGCTCTGGCCGCGCTATTTGATGTTTCGACATCAGGCAACCGCAAACGCGCTCGTCTTCCTTGTTTTACTGTTCAATAAACACGTCAGCTTCCACAAATATTTTCCTCTTTCTCCTCATATAAACGATTCCTTCTTGCGGGGACAGCAAAGAGTAGGATATTATTGGTGACGTGCGGTGGATAGGAAAAAAAATTAATGATATAAGCAGTAATGGACTTTTTCTGCCCTACTGCGCATAAAAGTGCCTGCAACTTTAGGGACGGCTAGTAAACAGTGTGTTTTTTTTCGAAATTAATTACCACGCCGTATATTCAAACGCATTTTTAGTGCAGATATCACTTAATTGATTTTTACGTAAGCGTTCTACTACCTTTCTTCCCCTGCATTTTGGACCTTTTTTGTTGGGAACTGTTTTTTAGATCGTAATCTCTGAAGAATGCCACGTTGAAATACGGAATGCATAATCATAATATTGTTATTTTAATATTACTAGTCTTATTTTACTAGCTTCGTGTGGTGTCACAGAACAGATTTGTCCAATTTATTGAAAACATAGAATGACCACCATTTTAGGCGAGCTCGATTGCCTAAAAAGAGAAGTAGCAAAACGCTAAGAACTATGCTGTATATTTGATAACGTTCGTATCCCAGCTCAATTCTTTTTTTTTTATTAATTTCAGCTTATTGCCATCCCTACATAATCTCTACAGAGCCTACGCCCGCCTGCCCTTCCGGGTAAAGGTCTTGAACATTAAATTCCACATGGCAATATAACATGCTTAATACAACATACAGGTTTAACGTCCTTCGAAGTGGAATGGTTTGCATGACAGGTTTTTACTGTGTTTTCGTTTGAACGTCAAGGTAACCAATAATTGCTTTTAAATAACGTTGTCATGGCTAGAGAAACGACCTGACTCATATTTTTCCCATTTTCTTTTTTTTCACTTCAGGCGGCGGCAAAATTCGATCACCTGGAGAATCCGAAGTACCGGGACTCTGCTGTAGATTGCTGCATCTGGGCAGAATACAGATGTGGGTGGAAGGCTTTCTTTCCATGCTGCTTTGAACTGGTTAAATTGGCCACTCGGTTGATGTGTACAACAAACAATTTCAAAATTCCAAGCTGTAGGCATATGTGCTGCTCTGTGCAGTCGTTTGCTGGCGGCTCTTATTCAGAGCCGGGCGGGTTTAGCTTTGCACAATCTAGCTTTAGGCTGGAGCTCATTACAATTTGTTAACCCACACAACGAAACTTCCTAGCTTGAAAGCAGGGTGTCGAACCGAAAACCTGAACTGAACCGGTATTTTTGCTGGAACTGAACCCGAACCCGAACCGTTATTTTTTGAGCATGCGGAACCCGAACCGGAACTGAATGGAAAAAAATAAAGAACGGTTGCCCGTTCATGCCGAAACGGTTCGACCCTTCGTTGTTGACATTTCACAGCCAATGCAATTCAGCCCTTTTTTCTCTTTCCCGTACCATCAACTTCGTACCCGCTCGCGCACTTTCCCCTCCAGACAGTTGAACACTTTCACGCTCTCTGTAACAACAGGAGAAATGAATGGGCACCAATGTAGCAATGGTCTGTTGCTGCTGGAAGCACGAGCGTACTACAAGCTGACCAAACGAAACGTCATTCTCAGCAGCTTGCAGGGCATATCAAACGACTTTGCCCTTCCTTAGCTGCGACTTTATTTGAGCAATCACGCTGCAGGAGTGCTCCACTGCACAACAGCAGAAGCCAACACCCGATGTGTGCAAACTGTTTGCATTTCATAATTTGTTTAAAAGGTCCGACCCCTGCAAGTTGTTAATACTTGACAAATGTAACCGCAGGAGCTGCTCAATGGCTAAGCCGTTTTCTGCTGACCACAAGTGGCCTCGATTTCCCTCCCCCCCGACCGTTTTACTGAAGTAGATGGAAATCGGGAACGTCCGTGTTTCGAGATTTTTATCCACATCCAGATTTTAACCAGCTGGTTAAATAGGTCTGTCGGCCTGCCACATACGCTGCGCCTCGCAGCAGGAATATTGCATGGGGCATCAAATGGCCAGTTTTTTTTAAATGTGTTTACGCAGAAAATAACAAAAGAGAAAATGTGAATCACCTTGTTTTAAAATATTACGCGAAAAGTAAATAAATCTGAATAAGTAAAAAAAGCACCAAAACGGGAATGTTGTTCTATACTTTTCTTTGCCCCGCATTTCAAAACCAAACGTGTCATCAATGCGAAGGAAGTGAGTTCCGTGGTCAGTTTTTGAGGACAGTAGAGTGGACAAGCTCCGTTTTTTACAGATACAAATAACACCAGATATGTCAGAGAAAACTGCTTCCGTGCGCACTTAATCCCTTGGCAAGTAACTGCAGCCTTCGACCTTGTCTTGGAAGCAGAAACAGTAATAAAGCAGATGACACGTGCAGAAAGGCAGGCCGGTACCTCACACTGTCCCATTCGCCCAGCGATCATCTTTTCTGCTTGTTTTGCAGTTTTATCTCTTTCAGATCTGCTATTTCTTGAAGGTGCACTTGTACTGACTGCCCAACTCGCTACATTACTTCTACTACTACTCGTTTCGGAGGGAAGTACTGCTGTGGATGAATTAACGAGCGTCTACCCAAAAACGTCCCATCTCATGCTCCGCGCGTCAAAGTTCCCTTTCATTTTGTAACAGCATAATATGTAATAACATTCCGCAATGTAGCACACGAAATGATGGCCGGGGGTTCGGTGGTACGATGACATACTTATTGTAATGCCCACATCCCGTAGAGCTATCGCAAAAGGAATTGCAGTGGTCAGAGCAGTAATGCAGTGGCTGAGCGTTAACTAAAGTTTACTTTTTACAAAACTGGGGCTAATACATTCGATAAGGCTACAGCTAACAAATTATTCAGGGTGACGAAATAATCTAATTCATTGGTAGTATTTAAGTGCTGTTGCAAGATTTTTCTGTTTTGTTACAATATAAAAAAAATGTGCGCCATTATTATTAAGCGCTGGTTTTTGAACGCGCCAGTACGCAGGCGTAAATTTAAGGCATCAAGGATAGCGTGATGGGCGATTTCATAGCGACGACGATGATTTCAACAAAAAAGGAAAGGGCAGAAACTCTATCCCAGCGTCATCTCTCTTGGCTGTGGCTTATAATAGTCGCTAGGGCAACATAAAGTCTGGGCGAAAAAGTAGGTGGTAAATCGTCGCCACTTCATCTGTTTTTTTAATATCGTAATCAGCGGCCCCATTCACGTGGGCGAGCTGAAGCAGTACTTCCTGAGGGAAGATACGGCCGACGCTCCAACCTCGGGCACGCGAGAACGGGAGCTCGAGGGAGGCGCGGAGGGAAGTCTCCCGACGCACCGCTACAACACCCGCAATAGGCCTCCTGCGCTGCCCAGGGGGCGCTGCGCAAGCGGCTTCCGGGCAGTACTTCCGGGTAGTACAAAGCTGCGCGGGTCCCGTAGGATCCCGTGTTGACAGAAGCAAAATGAGCTCGATGCTCCAGATTGTTTTGCGACATGGTCACCAGCCCATCCCCGACGAGTCCGGTCTCTTCCGGCGATCAACTTGGCAATAGCGGAAAAAGCTTTGCAGCGCTAAATACGTCTACAGTACCGACGAAAGTGCCGGGACGGTGACGGTGCTCTGCCACTCGCAGGTCCACCGATCGATCATCGTATTAAGTGAAATTTGAAGTGAAACTTCTAGTTTGAACTAATACTCTAGGTGAAGGACTTTTCAGCAACAGCCGATCAGAAAAGAAGAGTTACGCAATCGGCGATGATCGCGCAGGCTCGTCTGCTCCGGTGCGCCCCTTTTTTGCGTACCTGCGGACTATGCGTGCACTTTCATTAAACAGTGCTCGTTTGCTTCCCCGTTACGAGTACATGGTGCAGCGTTTGCTTGCTGTGTTGTTTCGTGTCTCAGTGACGAAATTCAGCGAGCGTCAGAAGCGTGAAATCTGTTTTGCGATTCCGAAAATAGTGGCCGTAAAACGTCGGGCGAACCGAGAGGCCGCTCGCTTTACTTGTTTGCGCTCACTTTACTTAATTACGCTCTTGCATCATATATTCCCAGTTCGTACTTAATAGGCTAGAATGAGGACCAGCAACGTTTTGAAGTGTAGGGTTGAGTTGCATGCAGCTGACGCGCCGGAGGGCTGGACGGCAAATCGGGTGGGATGGGGACGGGGGCTTTGAATGCAAAGCGAAAAAATTCAGCGAATCGCCAATAATATTTGACAATAATCTGCCGAAGTGTGAAGATGGGGGACAATTCAACTGGAAGCGACCAATTTTCTGTTCTTGTCGCGCTGTCTAACTCCATTTGACGACAAAACTGGCGTCTCGGCGTTCAGATTGTTAGCGACGAAGATAACCAACAGAGTCAGTGATGATCGTATGTAAATATTCGGGGCCGCGCCGTGTATGCGGCTGTGTTATGTTATGTAATGAAAATATAGAAGTACACATTTTTTCAGGCAGCGGGCGTGCGATTTGGTGATTGTTTTGCGTCCTTTAATGCCGATTAATTTGTTTATTTTACGCAAAGCCTCACCTACTCGCAAGTATACATGCACCCTGCCGTTCGTAAATCGTGCGGCGTGAAAAGTTACGCAAGGATCTTTTAGTTTGCGAAAATACAAAACAAAATTTCCACTCGTTTTCAAGGCAGTGCCAGGCCAGCGGTGTCAGCTGAGTCGGCTCCGCAATTCTTGGGTTAGCTTGCATGCTCCCGCTGAAGCAACCTTTTACAGTTACCTAGCGTTCCGTGTTTATGCTACTCGTGAACTTTCCTTTGTCGACCGCACGCAAGAGGAAAGAACGGTAATCGTCGTCAGGAAGGTACACCACCCGAACTGGCGATACTGTCCCACGCCGCGACGAACGCGACAGCTCGCTCAAAAGAAAGCCGATAAATCGGTTGTTTTAGCGGATAATACTTTGTTTAGCCTCTGCAGCTACTTTAAAGGAGCCATGAAGAGAAAACAAAAGTTTGTTTTATTCGAAAGATTAGGTGTTTTCATAGTACCCCAAGCGCTTTCCCGGAAGCAAATGATGCTTTATTCACTGAGAAATAAGGCAATTTAAGCCAAAATTTTAAATCTCCCGCTAAAATTGAACATTCCGTGACGTGTACAATGGCGTCATAGAGCCGGTCCATGAAACAGGATATTTAGTATGTCGACTCCATATAGCACCCACACGCGGGAGTCGACCGAGACGGCGGCCATTTTAAAAATGCTAGTAAAACCTAGTGCACCCGCAGCCCTAGTCATGGAATCGCCTGATCCGGAGAACAAAACTCTCGCCGAGGAGCTCCGGCTTGCATTTAACAACCTCACACCACTTGAACGCTCAACGCTTCTAAGTGCACGAGCGGCAAGAGTTGTGGGATGCGCGGTGGACGGGAAAAGCGACCATTCCGCGATAGCCACAACAGACGAACCCCCTTTGCCGTCGGCACCGCTGCCTCGTCAGCGCCGTCGCCACGGACGAATACAGACTGGTACGTATGTGCCGTATTTTTATTACGGTTAATAATAGTTCAACTTCAGTAGCAGTATCGCTTATGCCAGTTGGCCGGTGTCGTGTATGGAAAGCCGTTCGCGCGAGCTCTCTGCTTCGACCAGAAAGATACGAGCGTCAATGCGCGGTGTTACGGCATTTTTCCTCCAAGGTCAGAGCGCCTCGAACCCGAAAATTCGTCTGCGCGACGGCGAGATGTCGAGCTCGGCCAGGCGGTTGTTTCGTACGCATTGGCGCACACGCTTGCGTGTTCGTTCGGAACTTCAACCATTTACTCCACCGTTCTTTGTCATAAAAAGAATGTGCAGTATGTTTCACTGGCATTAGCTCGCTATGCAAACTGTAAGCCCTGCCTAACATGCGTTTGCTTTTGCCGGCCTCCGCCAATCGCGGAGCTTAGCCCATGTGACGGCATAGGTTCTGTTGCGGGAAATGAGCTGGTGGGTCGCATGACCATTCCCGTTTTTCCTAATTATGTAGCTTATTTGAGCGAAGTTTGCGTTATAAGTGGTGTCGTTATGGTTCTAACGAGGCAATCTTTCGAATGAACCAAACTTGTGTTTTCTCTTCATGGCTCCTTTAAGGGGGTATTTCACACAGTATGCAGTCATTTAAAACGCACCATAAAGCGAATAAACTAAGTACAACCAAGTTTCCCTCAGCCTGGAGGGCGACTTGGTTTTACTTGGTTGGTTGGTTGTACTTGGTTGGTTGACGCATGGAGGGCGACTGGGGTCGTCTGCTTTTGTACTACCCAGAGGCGTCGGCCACTACGGAGCGGTGCATGTCGCCAAACTCCAGCACAGGAGGCCTATCTGCGAGTCCGCTGACCGGGCAAGAGGCAGCTCCTGCGGACTCAGGTAGGCACGCCCGAGGGGAGGTGCGCCGAGGACAAGGCGGCCCAGCGACGCTTCCTCAGACGACGGTGAGATGGCGCAACCTGAGCGGGATGTCTAGAATTGCTAAGAGTTGCGCGACCGCCCGCCATCTTCTTATCCGGATTACTGCGGGAAAGCCGCCCGTCGCGAGTGTAGTTGCCTCGCCGCCTCGCTTCCGACGGCGGCCGACGCGCGGCGGGGCGCTTCGGTCGGTGGCGCCTTACGGTGACTAAGCTGGATTCCTGTGGTGTCGCTCACGCTCGTGCTGCTGCTGTTCCTGGGCGGGGTGCGGGTAGGGTACAGCGCGGGGCCGCCCGCGTCGTCGGCTGTGGCGCAGCAGTAGTGGGGTCTTCTCTGCGCGGCACGGATAACCGGAGTGACGTCATCACGGCGGCAAGTGGAAAAGGGTCGCGCAACTCTTACCTCCCTGCGGGAGTTATATAGAGGAATTCTAGAAATGTCATCCCGAGAATTCCCTGGTGGCGGTTCGGAAGGCCACCGTCCCTTGCCAACCCGCTCCGGCGGGCATTTTCACATCCTTCCGGCAGCTAGGAACCATGCCTCTCCCGCTCCGTCCTCAACCTCCAGCGGCCTGCGCCGTCATTGGCGTGCACCCCACGATTGGGTGCGATGAGGCACGGGCGGCCCTCGTCGGAACGACAGGAGGAGACCGGCGGCCGCGGCGCCCAACCACGAGCCCCGACATGCGCTGACGGACCGGCAGGGCGCCCTGTCAACGCCGGCGGTGGAGATACGGCCGCCGCGACCGCCCCGCACGGTGGCGACCTGGGCCTTCCAGGAGGGAAACGAGCCGCTGCGCGGCTACTTCTCCGTGGCCGCATGGAGCGGCCAATTTAAAAGCGAGGTAGGCCTGCCGCTGGACGGGGTGCCCCAAGTGTTCCCGACCGAATGCTGGTGGACCACGGCGCCGCGTACCCGGACGGCGTAGCCACTCCAGACCGGGGGGCCCGGTTGTCGCCGAGCATTCATATGAGGTAATCAGGAAATACTGGAGGGACATAACATGTTTATAAGTCGTATCTGGAACTATTCCGGAACAGGGTATCAAGTTTTAACAATATCTCTTTTTACTGGACGTACCAAGAAAATACCGAGCCCTCGAGAGCGCATGCCTCTCGGCGACCGCCTAGCGTGCCTGAATAGCGCAGTGAATTTAGCAAAAAAAAATGTATTAACAAACCTCACGCTAACTCGTAAAATGGGAAGGTACGAGGCTGTACGCAGGCTTCACGACCATCACGACGGTTCAAGTCAACGATTGCAGCCGATTTCCTTCTACTTTGCTGCACCAACGATCTTTACTGCGTCGCTGTTGATATCAGTGTGAGCTTACCTGATTTATGGGTAGGCACACTCACTGGATATCATCTTAGGAGGGACGCACGCTGGGACGTGCTTTTCTCGCTCCGAGCAACTGTTGCCCCTATTACGGCGACGGCTGAGTCTTTCTCATTCTGAGTAAGTGTTTCCACGAATACGGTGAACGCTGGATTCTCTTCTTATTTCGAGAACGTGTTTCCACAATTCCGACGCACGCTGGTTTTTTTTTCGGCCAATATTAGCCAATATTACTACGTGGGCAGGATTGGCTTCACAAACATGTGCCGGAGACGCTGGGCGGTCGTACCGATGCACCACAAACAAGCGCATCAACATTGTCTGGGTTTTGTTAACTGCTGGGTCGTCGCCGCAAGGCCCAAGAAATTGCCGCGAGGCAATTTCTTGGTATTTTTAATTGCGAATACAAAAAATTCCAATTCGCTGAACAGCTTAACTGTTAAAAACTAAAAACGCCGATTAGCAATAAAATCACGAGCGCTCGCTTGCGCACGCCTCGTGGCGACCGCCAGGTCCCTGGCTCTGCCAATCGCTCTAGCAACAACAATAACAAAAAACTTCAGGGCTGTCCTTAAGCGCTACCACGCATGTAAACAAAATCCACCTCAAATTCCAAGGTGAAGAGTCGCCCTCCTTGGGGCATGTCATCGTGGTCGTAGCATTCCCTAGAAGCCATTATGGATAATTGGAGACATGGGTACGAGTGTATCAATCCTTCCCTAGACGACCAGCCGAACAGCCACCCCTGCCTCTAGTCGATGACGCAGGGCTGCGGAATTCTTCAATGCCGAGGGTGACTTTGCATCTACAACTCGCGACGGAGAAGACGACTGCCCCTTCGATGCATATGATATGATTACTAGCAACTGAAAATAAGGA
Organism: Haemaphysalis longicornis; assembly: GCA_013339765.2. Taxonomy (NCBI): domain Eukaryota; kingdom Metazoa; phylum Arthropoda; class Arachnida; order Ixodida; family Ixodidae; genus Haemaphysalis; species Haemaphysalis longicornis. The sequence continues at coordinate 93,810,721 of CM023452.1, forward strand.
ATTGACAATATTACTGCAACCGAACTATCTGACTGCGATTGCTCACCTACAAGAGCTCCGCCATTCAAGTCTGGTGCGTGAGTAGAAACTTCCCTGAATTTTTTTAAAGCTCCACTAGATATGCACCCTCTTTTTATCGGCGCGAAGTATTTAAATGATATTGTGTTTCTATGTTTACAAGAACTGGCCCAGTTATTGAGTCTACTGAGAACGACCAGCATTTATTTGTTTATTTTCTCTTACCCTCCCTCACCATTCCTTTCCCCCTTCGTGACCAGTGGAATCCTTTCTATTAAAGGTTGTCTCTCTCTCTCTCTCTCTCTCTGTCACTGCTGCTGTTTCTTCTTTGACATCGCTACCTGATTTCTTGGGCATTTATTTTGAGTTTAAGAAGCCCCGTTTCAGAGTCAGCACTTTCCTAAAGTTGTTGGCTGTGACATTGTGCCCCCTTTCCTGCCGCATTCAAAATGAACAATTACAAACTTACTAAATATAATGGTTTAATTTTTTTTCCTTCCTGTGGTTGAGTGAAAACATGCCTTAATAAGGAACATGAAACTTCATTAGCGGAAATGTGATGCAGAAACACAGAAGAAAACGTTTCCGTTTGTTATCTATTCCAGGACGCCGCCATGACTACCAACTGAGCCAGACCAAAAGTGCCGTGTCCCCTGACATATCGTTGGTCGAGACTGATCCTGTGCGCACAGAAACAGGTAGAACCTCTTCGGAAATTCTTTGACGCATCTAACGGGCCGCTTCACATTTTGCGTTTGGTAGGTGGCTGACTCAACGCCGTCTGTTTATGGATCAGAACAGGCTCGTTTATGTAAATTCAATGAGTGAAAATTTGCGTGAAATGTCCAAACACGCACTAGTTACCGATGGGCTGTACTTTGAGGGCATTGTTTTATTTATTTGCGCGAATACCTACAGCACCCTATTTCATAAGTTACTGGAGGGGCGAGGAAACGATAGATCTCTAATTTTTAATCGTCTTTTGTCTCCATCTTTCATATAGGAGCAAGGTTTTCACTTTCTGAGTCGTCATGTATACTGTCCAGCGTCATCGATATTGGTGAAGGTGAATACTCGCAATTGCAGAAAAGGGCTGCGCTGTTGTTTACAATAGAATTAGGGAAGGGCATCTGTACCAGGACCCGCATTTAACTTGATTTTATGCAGTATAGCCTGTATTCCACGATCATGTATAAAAACACATCTTTTTATTCCTTTTTGAACATTCGCTAATTGGGGGGCCCGTCAGGAAGGCGAATTGAATCAGCCAAACGAAAAAACAGACCTAAAATAAAAAATCGATGTCTTGGGTATATCCTTCAACTGGTTCATTAGTTGTTACACTTTCCGTGGCTTTCTGTCCAATCCTAAGGCTATGTAAAATCCTCATGTCAAGGTTTTTTTTTAATAAATAACCGAAAGGGAGGCCGTTCCATAACGCTCGTTCAGTAGCTTTATTTTCATTTCCCACTTTATATGAATCCGCTTTCATATAGTATCGCAAAGGCCGTGTTACTTTGCGTTGGCTTTGAATGATTTGTTCGGGTAACGCCGGTACTTAACTCAAGAATTGTTGATGTCGTAGGCGCAGTCCTCGTGTAAGTTTTCAGCGATTAATTCAGTTTCCTTAACTGAAGTGATAATATATTACCAAAAAAGTTTTGAGCGCAGTACCGTTTCGCTGCATTACTTTCTGACTGCCGTAATAACAAACATTCGGTACCTTTTTTACAACATTATTATTGTATTTGTTAAAAATGTTATGTCTGTGGTTTAAAATGCAGTTATTTAAAATATTTCATAATACAAGTTCTTGTCAATTTGAAGTGGAAGCTTTGTTTTTACGTAAGTGAAAAACCGTTTAGAGTATATCTGTGTTTGTTTGGAAACTTTAAAAATATATAAATAAACACTCAGAAACAATTGAACTGTTCTTACAAATTTTTTTTGCCCTTGTTTAACGCTCCCACATTCAAAGAAGCTTGGCATTCGATGAGCTGTGCAATTGATTGGTTCGATTATATGTGGTGTAACGGCGTGCTGCCTAATTTAAAGTGTTTGTTATGGAACATACGGTCTGGTTGTATATGCGAGCATTGTACGAAGATGTCCTGTCTTTCTAGCTGAGTGTTTTGTGTGGAAATGGAAATGAACTGTTCGATAAGAACAGGAAGTCGAAGCAATCAGTGTTGTGTAGTACGCACAGTTAAATGTACCTTCCGTTAACGTATACGCCTGCTGCGCTGGATTCTGCGGACATGTAGCAACCTCTTGCGCCGTGCAACCGCGAGGAGCAGAAGAGAAGGCGCCCCTCATATGTTCGCAATGACTACCAACCGGGTGGTCGAATTTTATTAATTTAGAACAGAATTAAACTGAGACTTTTAAAAAGTATCACAGTCATTAGAATATCTCGATACTCAGCTTCACTAGTCCCAAAAACTACGGATTTTTTTTTATAAACAGCACACAGAGTTCCCGCGCGCGCGAGATGACCGGGGGTATAAAGCACACTCGCTCGGTGCTGCTTTCTAACCGCTCCTCCTTCCATGCATCTTTGCTGTCTTCCCTCTGGAAGGTGCTTCGGCGGCGGACGATGCAACAAGCACAACTTAATAATACAGAAGTAATCCCTAAATCTTCGTAATCGTGCACTGCTGGCACTGTTAGCACCATTCACAAGAATGCCAGAATTATGCAATGAAGCTGCACTCACCTTGCTGCTTTCTGCACTTTATTTTAGCTTAGAGCAGCATGGTCCAAGTTCTCTTTCAGGGTCAGCGAAATTCGGCGCCCGTTTTCAAAAGAGCCGACGGGGACACCTGTACTACGACGTTCGCTTCTCTCATATCAGTTTTATGAGTGCCCACGATTGCTTTCTCCAGAGCCGCACTCATCAGTGTACTAGCTTGTCCTTTCTCTTATAGCCGCACTCCGATTCACGCGGTCGAGTAAATTGCGAAGGAACAACAAATTCACAGGGAAATATTCCCGAATGGGAAACTTCATGGGGATTTATATGGACCAGTAGACCATGAGTCATAAAACTAAGTCTTTAGAGCGATGCATAGCAGCTTTAACTCACTGTATACATTAGGCATCAGTGGCTGTAAGAAAGCTTACAAATAGGCGCATTCTTTCTGGGCGCGCTGCCGAGCCTAAATAAATAAAAATACATCTAATATATGCTACCTACGGCGTTGTAATTAATACGGGTTTATACTGAGCCCTCAACAAGGAATTGAAAATGCCGGAAAGTATCAGCCTGCGGGGCAATACAGAGAGGGCAATATTATTTCTAATTCAGCTTGTGTGTACGCACCAATCGCCATAACTCTACTGGAGTTCGAAGACCCGAGGATCAAACCAGATCTACGGATTCGTATTGTGCACACAATTTTGGAGATTTGGAAATGCTGGATTTTTTTGTTGATGTTAGAGTTTGTTTCTGGTGGAACCTGGTACTAGTTTTAACGAGCCCTTGGAATGGTATCTGGACCTGTCGCTTACTGTTGTTCATTGGTTCGCAGAAGAATATCCGCGCAGGGCCTACGCCTGTCACCACTTGCGAGGGTTATTGATGACACTGCGTAAGTTAGCCACCATAAAGGTGCACACGCTCAGAAGCGACCACCACAACGCAATTGTGTGTTAGGAGCAGGAATTAACCTTAAAAGCACTGAAAAGAACAAGCTTCTTGCCATATGGATATAGTATTGCCAATTCAGGGAAAATAAGTGCATTCAGGTTGGAGCCCAAACCCCAGCAAGTTGATTTTTTTTCTTAAAACATGCCTTTGTTTTGAGAGACCAAAGTGGCACTCTTCATGTGAATAGAAACTGGGCGACGTAAAATGGCTAAATGGAAGAAATGAAAGCAATACAACGATGCTAAACGGGCCTTCACATGACATCGCCTGTCACCTACTCGCGATTCACTCTCTGTCATTGTTAATTCACCAACAGTAAACACAGTCATCTCTAGTCATTATATACCACTAATCCACACGAAAAGAAAACCTAAGTTACTTCTGCTTCACATCGAGCTTTAAATCGCTGTTAACACTCAAAACCGAGCGACATCACAGAGTGTGCAGCCTGTGTGCTTAATGGATGCAGCATCCTTCGATTAGCGCTGCACAGAGCACTCAACACACGACTTTTGCTATAGCTAAGCGTACTCGCCTATTCGCCTTTTTTTATTTACGGTGAGGAATAGCAAGTGGTATGTCGTAAATCTCATTAGTTTAATGCAAAACACTCTGCTCAAGCTGTGCTGGTATGATATGAGCACCGGTGCACTTGCGAGCGGGACGACTCCGTCACCCACATGTCAGCCGATTGATTAATTAGGAGAAATATAACAAGTCCTTACGACGGCTTGGCATCTTTTCAGAGTAGTTTAAAACTAGTATGCTTTTAGCAAAACGTTCATTTTTGGGAAACGCCGGGCATTACACAGTTCTGAAACGTTTTTGGAAGTTTTATTGGTATTCTGAACGGTTTCTGGCGGGCTTTCTTTTTTTATTCTTGGGTTTTGCGGGGAGATGGATACGAGGAATATTGTCGGATCTTAGATATTTTTTTAGAATAGTTTATTTTTCAATTTTTCTTTTTATTTTTGTATTTTAATTCTCTGTTACCAATTATCTGCATTTACGGTATTTTAAGATTATTCGGTTTTTTGCCAAATATGCTTTTTTTGTGGAATTGCAGCACGAAACGATCGCTCGCAGCTTTCGCCATTTGTATTCGTATTTTTACGTTTTTTTTTGGACTTTGTATTATTGTGGTCCGGGGAGTTGTGTAAGCGCCCATATTTTTGATACTGAATAACACTCAGGGACAGGGAACGAGCTACCTGAATACAGAACACCCTAGAGTTGACGAAGTCGTCGTTTACATAAAGAAAAGAAATGATTGTGGGCTGGCCATGTGGTGATACGAACCGACGACCGTGCACAGTTATGGTAAATAGTGGATAGCAAGAGATGGGTCCACGAAGAAAGGGAAGGGCAATAACGCGATCGAGGGATGAAATACGGAACTTGGGGGAACACATTGAACTGGAGAAGAGCAGGACAAGAGCTGTTGGACGTCAATGGAGAGGCCTCCGTCCTGCAGTGGGCCTGAATAGGCTGATGGTGATGATGAAGATGAATTTGATATTGCACTGACCGTTTCGTGATAACCTCACTTTTTTGCCTTTGAATGTTCCACCAATTCTCTCAAATCACGCTCTACTATAGACTCTAAATTTTTTCAAGCTAGTAAGCGTGAGTGTCGACGATTTTTTGCGACGCTTGTTCTAAGCGTGATGCGCTTTCATGCTGAAAAATCACGCTTCCTAAGCATGACTCGCGGGAGGCATACCGCTTGCGGAAGCGTGAGTAGAAGATATTTTTACACGCCTATTTTAGGGGCGGTGAATCAGCATGCTAAGCGCTCACGCTTGCCATCCATTACTGGCGACCTTCTTAACGCTTAGTGAAAGTGAAAAAGAGGATTTGTGCTTATCTGATGCGGCATTCTCCAGCTGTGATAGAAGACGCCTCTGTGACCGTCAGAAATTAGATTAGAAGAAAGCTGAAAGAGGCAATAGTTCCTGCGCCGTAATTATGGTAGCTTGTGGCCCCACCAAGTACATAAATACGGCAAAACAAACATATCTTATTTCAGCTTTCTTTTCAAATTATTTCTGCAGTCAGAGAGCGTCCTGTGCACAGCTGGAGAATTCTGCACAGGTAAGTACAAATCTTCTTTTTCAACCTTCAATAAGTGTTGAGAAGTCGCCAGTAACGGATCGAGACGCATCACGTTCGATTGCCGGCGTAATTTTATCGTTAAACAAACCGCCTCCAAAACTTAGTGCTGTTAGCGGAATAACGGGGAATAGGATTGCTGCTATAATTCGGTTGTGGTACACCGAAGCGCTGCTTGAAAATGAGTGCAAAACAACACGTTTCATAAAGCATTTTGAACCAGTGTACCTAGCGAATGCCGTACAATTAGGCCTGTGATGTGCATTCTTGAGCCGCATATCCAGTTCGTGAAGAAAATTTAGTGTGGAATCATGATAGGGATTGCTGCGAAGGTTTAGATTTTAATCAAAGTTGACGAACAACCCAGAACCAGAAATTTAAAATAAATAACTTACGACAATGCTTCCAAACAGAGCATCCGAGAAAGAAATACGGGGAACTATAAAAACAGGCTCCAGATGAACTCTGATGCGCTTTAAAAGGCAGCACGTGGAACATTGCTATTTACTTATCTAATACGAATTGTAGTTTCATCAACAGATCGCTCAGAAGTTTTAGCGGCCACGGAATTCGTCGATGCCATCACGTGCACTACTACGCGAACGAATACTAGCAAATGCCGAAACGCAGTTGGACACGTAACGTCCTGTATGTAATACACACACTATACAAGCACCAAGGTTTTTTTAATGGCGTGTCCAGTTGCAATTCACAATTTCTCTGGTTCTCCCGCATACCACCTGCTTCCACGACGCCCATAAAGTGCACCGCAGACAACGGTCCACGGGTGAAACCTGGCAAAGATAAAAAGCGGCTTTAATATAATACTTACAGACTGATGCACTCGCACTCAACATAGAACACCCTAACTTCTGCTGCCACGTGAGGCAGCAGAAGTTAGGGAGGACGGAGCGAGCTGAGCTCAAGGCACTGGGACAGGCAGAACCGGACGGCGAAGGAGAGAAACGACTAACAGCAACGACAACGAGAAAGACCTCCTTCCTTCAGTCTTCTCATCTTTCCCGGTCTATCGCATGACCCCTGTCGAAAAGAAGCTACATGGAGAACAAAGCTTGACACTCACGCGAAGTTCCGCGGTTAATAGAAGAGGGATACAATACACTAAAATGTCGTTGTTCGGAAAATAGTTCTACAATATATAATGACCAACGACATAAGGAAATTAATTTGCTTACCTGGATCTTCCAAGCAACAGTGTATGACAGCTGACTGCCCACTGTAAGAACGCCATCCGCACGGAAAAATGGAGTTCCTAGTGAACGGCGCCGTGTCACGCCAGAATTCCCGGCAGTCAACACTCTTTTCTCTCGCACCAACCACGTGGCACCCCACACCGCCAAGTCAAGGCCAAATCACTCATGAGGTTGTTCCTCCTTCGCTGCTTTTTACCACAAGAAAGCGAACGCTCCGCACTGTACCGCACAGTACACACTTGAATGGCAAAAAGACATGACGCACAAAGCGTACGCTTCTCCCGATGCCTCCAACGGCTCTAACTCCTTTTTCCCGGCCAAAATCGCTGCAGCAAGCGCCACCTTTCGATCCCTTCGCATGAAAAAACATAGAAAACAAGCACGAATTGCAGCAACATGAAGCTCCACTGTAGATATACATATCAGGATATGTATATGCGTGATTAGGAATGGGGCGAGATTTTTCTTAGCGTGATTTCTATGGTGTACACGCACGCAATCTTGCATCACGCGTAAGAGAAAGCGAATCTGCGTTTTCCCTACCCGCTTCACGCTTCTATGCAAGAAGACCACGCGTAGTTTGAGTCACGTGGAGCTCAAAACGAAGTTTACGGCGCCAAGGCGCGTGTTTCAGGCTTACTATGGTTGAAAAAGTTTAGAGTGTAGCCATAAATGATGTTTTTTTCGTCAAATGTGAATTTTGCTGGAAATGCGGTGCGTTGGAATGTTTTTCGCCATCCTCACCGGTTTTATTTTATTCCGAATGGTTTCTTGCCGACTTTTTTTTGTTTATTGATAGATTTGGCAGTGAGACGTATGTGATGCATGTTGATTTTTTTCCCCATTATTTTTCTTGAAATGTTTATGTTTCTCTTTCTCTTTTTTAATTTGTTTGACCAATGATCTCTATTTATGCTATTACAATGATTACAGAGGTTACTGTCCCACCAAATCAGCATGTTAGCGAAACCCAGTGCGGTAAACCATCCTTGGGGGGGGGGATCTAAGCAAAGAATGCTACGCCATAAAGTCAATGCCACTTCCTTACGAGAAAGATGGTTAAAAAGCGAAGCCTTTTTTCTTACAGCCTAAGTCAAGGCCAGAAAAGAAAATACACTCCCCCGACGAACAAAATTTAGGCCTACAAATTTTACATCCCGAGTTCAACCGTGCTTAGAGAACGTATTTTATCACCATTATCGCTAATCGGGGTAACTGCCAAACTACGCTTTGCGTGTTACGAGATTACCGTTAGGCGTGCAACGTCACTCTATAGTTATGCCATGCGGTGTACGATTCATGTACCTTTTGAGAAACCAATTGAGTGATGTTGGATTTTGGGCAGTGCGTAAGAACTTGTCTTTACAGCCGTGCGTTTTATTTCGAACGTAAAAGCCATCAGAAGGTGCATGGAAAGCTCTGATTTTTCAATGCGTGTTAATCGACCCGAAAGACTTTATAACATGAGCTAGTCAACGTACACTTTAAACTCCCAAGTTTATTAAACAACTTTTGAAACTCGCCTAGGTATGCCTCACATTTCATTTGCTCTTTTATATTGTATTTAATTCCTAGTATCCTTTGCACAAAGGTCCTCAATTTCGACCACAAGGTGAGATTCGCAGTTGGGTCGGTTTGAGGGCGACAATCACTCAGATCAGTCGTAGAGTGCAGGGAAGTTCAGAATAGTCAGACGCAGGTTGTAGGTCCGGGCAGAGTGGTTTCTATTCATAATTTGTAAACCCAGCCGTTGGCTTGCTGAAACGTTCCAAATATGGCCGCCAAGTGAGGTTCGCAAATAGAGCGGATTCTAAGCAGAAATCAGGCTATCCATCCTTTTGCCGTAGTATTCATATTGTTACGTGTGTAACCAGCAACAGAGCGCAGGCGCCAATCGTCCAGAGCCGGTGTGCGCCGTTCTGGCGTGTTTCCATCATCCTCATCCTCATCATGGAAATCACAGGCATGATCATCACCGCCTAAGCCGCGAAGAAGACGAGAACGTGACCTTCGTGAGCGCGTGTTCTTGGTGCGACTGCTACCAGGCATCAGGCACAAGTTTCCCAAAATACACCCTCTTTTCTCTCTCCTGCTGGCCCTCATCAATTGTTGCACCGTGACACTGGTGGATGTGCGGGGTACCGGAGCATCTGATGCCCAGGTTGCCCTCTGAAAGCCCTGAGCGACCTCCCAGCGTCTGCACGCCCGTACATCGCTGCAGCCGCCGCAAGCTAGGCCTACCTCCAGAACACGGCCTCCTGCTCGACACCGCACCAAGTCGCCAGGTTCTGAACCAGAGGTAATGGCTCAAGCATCGCTGCCGCCTCACCTGATGCTTAAGCAGCCCCGTACTCCCAGCAGCTTTTACGGAACCGATTCTGAGGACGTAGATGACTGGTTTGACCTATTCGAGCGCGGCACCAGTTTCAACAAGTGGACACCTGCACAGAAGCTTGAGAATGTCTACTACTCGCTAGAAGACGGGGCCCGGATATGGTTTGAAAACCGCGAACGAAGGTTAGAGACATGGGACGACTTCCGCCGGGAAGTGCGCGACAGCTTCGCCAGTAGCGACCGTCGAGACCATTGCAAAGCCTCGTAGAAATACGGATACAAAAGCCAAATGAAAGCGTCGTGATGTTTGTCGAGGACATGCCCAGGCGGCACAGAAAGTGTGCCCCAAGACCGGCCCGTCTATCCCAGGCGGCACAGAAAGTGTGCCCCAAGACCGACCCGTCTATGGCCGCTTTCTGGCATGTCCGGCCAGCATCCAGGTTCTAGCAGCCACTGATCATGCGTTGAACGGCCAACATTCGGCAACCAGCGCTTCGGCATTTTTCCGTCCGCCCATGTCCGGACGCACAACGGCAACTAAACGGCTGCCAGATATTCAGTTCTCTTACGGCTGCCGATGTTGAGAAAGAGAACGGCCGAAGTACGGCCTTAGGGCATCCGTTTTTTCTTCGGAAAGCGGTAATCAGCCGAGGCACGGCAAGCGACCGGCCCACAGAATATGCGTATTCTTGCGGCAGTTGTGTTCGAAAGGAGACCGGCCGGAGCGCGGCTGCCGTGCATTCGTTGTTTCAACGGTGAACCGCGCGTCCGGCGGTAGTTTTTCTTCGGGCAACCAGTGTTATGAAGGATACCGGCCGACGTACGGCCCCAGAATATACGTTTTTCATTCGGTTAGCTGTCCTCGGCCGAATTACGGCAAGCGAATGGCCACAGAATATTTGCCAACCGGTGTTCAAGAGGAGACCGGCCTAAGTAAGGTATCTGGTTATACGTCATTTTTTCGGCAAAACGGCTTACAGCCGAACAACGGCTCGCGCCTGGGCGCCGAGAATTCATGCACAGACGTGTTTGGAAGGAGACCGACCGTTTTTTTTCCTGGGGGGAGAAAAAGCCGTTAGGGAGCCCGAACGACGGGGACGCGGTTTTCATCCGCTCCGTGTTTCTACGTTTTAAATGAACGAACATCGTTTGTCATACAGTAATGAGTGTTCTCGGTGAACGGGCAAGGTGCAAGGACTCACTGGACATTAGCAGGTAACCGTTTGGGCCATCGAAATGTCATTTATTGCCACAAGAAGACTGTCCCACACCGACGGGTGAGCTAAGCCTCGCCAGACATCGCCGCTACCACGCTTTTGCCGCCGGCTTCGTCGACGCATCAGCTCGAGGCTATTCGCCCCCTCAAGAAATGGAGAGCATTGGAGACATCGACCCGGCAGAGATGTCCGATCCGAGATGGAGGTGGTTCACCAAAATAACTGACCTTCAAGGGCGTCGAGCAAGCGGCCACCACGCAGGAGCTAAAACCGCCACCATGTCAAGGACTCCCCACCGAAGAAAGGCAAGTGCGAGCAAAAGCGCAAGTTATTCTGCTTACAATTAAACTGCGACAAGCAATCTTGCACTATGTTGTTGGTGATAAACGTAGAAGAGACTCGCTCTTGCATTGGTAGGATCAACTTCATGCCCTGCACTATGTTACTTCCATGGGATTTTACGACTGCCTATTTAGAAAAAAAATTATTTTAAATTTGCGATAACACCAGAGCCTTGTCACTGACGAAGTCTAGCTGTTAATTTAGTTCCGATGTTTGAAGGTGAGCTTAGCAACTCTTGGGATATGACTTATTTGGTTAAACATAATAGCCAGCATCCTAGCAAACAGGGATTTTGTCAGGATTTTCTTGCTCAAACGCAGATTGTTGAGTTCACGCACGATTTGGCTGTTGCAATAGATAAGCTTAAAGTGGTTGACTGTATATTCTTGGACTGCAAAAAGCAAATGATGGTGTTCCATATCGCCTTCTGCGTAGTACATTTCATCCTATGAACTGAATGAATCGGTTTTTGCATTGTTATTACTTTTGGCCCTATAGCTTTGTTCAAAAGTACTGTGTAGTTTACCGGACTATAGCGAATGAACGTGATTCCGTATACCTGCAGCTTTATTCGAATTTAATAACATCCTGGTGTGCTGATTCAGAAAAGTTTTTGGATGTTAAACAGTGTGTTAACGGCACCTTTACAAGAAAACCTTCATTCCAATTGAATACGTATACCGTAAATTATGCTGCTCTTCGAAAAAGCGAGAAAAGTCTTAGAGAAAAGTTCTTAGAAAAAGCGAGAAAAGTCATAATAAATACAATAAATTGACATTATATAAGGGGTTATTGCGTACATGCCTTAACGCTACTTCCCAGTAATCAGGTCGCTGAAAATTAGCTATCCTCGATCCAGTCAGTGACTGTGGTTCTCGTTCCAGATACCTACACTCAAATAATGGAGTTTTGAAGTCTTTTAATTTTGAAGCGTGTTCACTCAAGGTTTGTACAATGCCTCACAAACCACTTGCCGCAGGGCCGCAAAAACCGCTATCACACTAATGCGATTCGAACCAGCCCAAATGCGTACCTTATTGCAGTATTATGTACGTCACCGCTTCATTAATCCGAGAGCCTTAAAGGGAAGTTGAAGTGGTTTTAGAACTGGGAATAGAGTTGAACCGCAGCAAGAACACATTGAATGGTCTCCTTGGGCGGAATATTTTTTCAATACCTGCAACAGGAGTAGCACAATACGGAAACAATGTTGGCCCCACGCTGCGCACCCTGCCCGCCGCGCGAGGCCGGAATAATGAAGAGCGCAGAGCGAAACCCGCCAGGAGCACGTCACACCGGGACTTGCGGCTAATGTGACCGCCTGGGCCGCCCCCATATCGCCATACTTGTGCGCGAAAGGAACAATTCTGCTCGGTATTTTGGTGTTGATAGCACTTATATGTACAATTTTCATGCACCAAAAGTATGCACAGACGCCACTCGGGACCCTTGTTACGATACGGTGTTCCCAAACAGGTTATTACGACGCCGCTTTGTTTTAGAACTGGGATCAGGAACCTATTTGCCGCGGGCTGCATGCGGCCGACGAAGTATTACGCCACTGCCGGCACGACGTCAGAATCTCCCTCCCCTTGTCACTTCAGATCTAGGTGAAGACTGACATGCCCTTTTTACCTCAATCTGCAATTAATTGCCCCATCTTCACACTTACTTAACGGCTTCATTTTCTTTCGTAGCACCAAAAAGATCACCCCCTCCCCCACCCGGTTTGGCCACCTGGTCATTGCCGTGTCGGTTTCATGCAGCTCGGCCCTCAGCCTCTAAATTTACTGATCTCCTGCTTTACAACGTGCGGAAGTGAGAGCCCACGTGGTTGTATTTAACCACAGCAGATATGCAACTGCAGTGACTGCTTGGTATGCGACGGACACATTTTCATATCAGATGCAAAAGATATAATCTTGGAGTAATAAAGCCGTACACAACGTTTCTTTTATGCCCCAGAAATAAATAGTACAGCTTCATTGTGGTCCGCGATCTTTAATGCCCCATAAATAAATAAGACCTCTATTCCAAAAACAGGTAATTTCTAAAAAACACGGACAACATAACCTATTGTCGTTTAACCGAAAAGCTTTTTAGAGAATCGCAATTTTTCGTGTTCGCAGTTGAAAACACCAAGAAAGTGCCGAGCGCGCGCAGGTGAGCAAGGGCCCTACGGCGACCGCCCCCGCAGTTAAATAAACCAAGTAAATACTTAGCGCTCGTATGTACGTTCCTCGCGACGACCGCCCAGTTTGTCCTGCACACGTTTTGCCAAACCAAGCATGGACACTTACAGAGGATGTCAAGATGGCGGCGACCGCACAGCCGTTAAAAAACATGAAAACGCCCAGTGTTCGTGCGTACGCACCTCAGGGCGTACGGTCAGCATTCCCGCCTCACGTTTGTCAGGCGATGCATGCTCAATTAGGGAGATTGGGCAAGATAATACAAAAAAAATCTAGCCTTCGACGCAAACGTGGCAATAATTGCTCGGACGAGAACGACTCCAGCACTCGTCCTAATTGCGGACACAGTTGCTCAGAACGAGAGAGACATGTCACAACCTACGCCACTCCAAGGTGGTGTCCACGGATTATCACTTAAAAAATAGAAGCAGCTCACACTTGTAACACTAAAGATGCAGCTAAGGTGGTTCTGGCAACGAAGCAGAAGCATATTAGCCGAAATTGTGGATTTAAACCCCGGTGATGGTCGTTAAGGTTACATAAAGCTTCGCTACCTCTAACTTTTGCGCGTTAGCGTGACCTTCCTACATTTTTACTGCATGCTGTGGAGTTAAGCTGTGTTCAATAACGCACTTTCAGCAAAACTAAATCACAGTTTCAATGCTGCTAGACCCTTTCTTTTGTCTGGTAGATTGATATTTGTACAATGTAAAACACAGCTTAAATTATTTTACAGCATGCACCACGTGAAAGACAACATTTGTTTGGAATTACAAGGTCTCTCGGTAAACAACCAAGCTACGGCAATGCCTGCTTCCGCATACCGTAACGTTGGGCACAACTTCCCCAAGAAGGTTTAACCTTTTGCCTCAAGAGCATTTGGTTATCTTCGGGGTAATTTTATTCCATGTGCATGCATAACCCGCTATGCACAGGTCACAGTTGAAGCTAATCTGTGCTTCAACAAAATTGGTTAATGGGAAGCCTTCCCAATTATAAGCGACCCTGAAATCATGAGGATACTTAGAAACGTATATGAGTAATACATGCGTATACTGCATTCGTACGAGTAGTGGTGAATACGTACATCTAGCTATAGTGAACCACGAGAACGATTTATCATCACAAGCCCTTGAAGGTCGCTGCCAAATGTAGCACAATTACAACCTAATAAATGTGTGGCCCGGCTTGTCTGCAATACTGATGTGGCTGTATGGTGAATCAGTCCGAAAATGCACATGCAAAAAGCAGAGCACACTGGAGCCAATAATCCTTGGGAGACACAAAAAATGCGTCAAGAGTTTAAGAATAATTGTAATTCAGACTTATGGGAGTCAGTAATTTAACCATTGGGACTAAAAGGCACGGCTGTGCCAATGCCAAACACAAAGGGGAAGGGTTGGTGCGTCACCTAACGCCAGCAAGCGAAGTAAAATGGGGAGCATAGGGAATCTGGCGGTTCGTGTAGGTATCTGAAATAATAAGCACTGTTTTAAATATACGTGTACCGTATATCAACGCTATAGGTTGTATTCACTGGCGTACGACGCATGGGCAACCATGCGAGTCCACCTCCCAGCCGCTGTGTGGCTTAGACGACGCAGCCAAATCACGTGAAACTGGTTACGGCGGGCTCCATGATATGGCGACACTTGTCCGCAATGGCGCCCTATTGCGCACAGCACACAACCGCAAGAACTGTTTGACGTTCCAAACTGTTCCCAATGCACAAAGTGATACTTTAACGCCAAATACCGTCCAAGGCGTTAGCCGGAGATCTAAGTATTGCCGACACGGTTGAAATCAAAGCAGAACTAGGTTGACCTATGCTATCGAAGGTCGGTATGCTAGTTGAAGGTCTGTAGGCCAATTGAATTCTTGTCGCCTGTTCAAGGAAAACGACAGAAATATTGGAACAAAAATTTTGCCACGCGAAAGCAAAACTAAAATGGTTTGTTCAATGGGCGCTTCCGATCCCAAAGCGCGTGTGCCGACTGATGGGCGCGACCATGGCACCACTTGGGAGACGGCCCCGCATACAGTAGCTGCCTGAAACATTTTTTCAAAGCAATATTTGTTTTTTTGCACTGTACCACGCGTTACAGGGAATTTGTATCCACATTCGTGGTCGCAGGTGGCGCCAGCATTGGCCTCTTGCGTGCGTGTATCTTTTCCTTGGCAACCACGGATTTATTATCCAGGAATATGAAGCTCTGATGCAAGGATAGCGACCCCACATAATCTAGGTGCGATTAATACTCTATGTTTCGGTGCGACGGCCGTGAATCGGGCGGTAAGGTGGCAGACCACGCAGGCTGCTGCTTCTTCTTTCGGCGAGTTACGGGCGCAATGCGCATGACAGGCACAGCGGGCACTCCCATGGGGCGGGTTACAGTTTTGTTTAGCGAAAAAATCTCCTGCTAAACGTTTCAATAAATACAATCTAGATTATCGCGCAAGTAACTACTTTTCACGCGTCATTTGTTTTAAAAATACCACTTAGCCTCAAATGCGAGGGCTGTTTTTGCTATTAGAATACAGTTGAGGCAGTACTTCTTGTTACCCTCACGAATGAAGGCGCCTTATCCTCGTTTCCCCGTTGTGATGCACCGTCTAACGAAGGCCGCAAAAGGAAGCCTCGTATACTCAGTGCACTGCGGTTTTCACTCGTGTACGCAAGCTCGAGCTCCAATATTGTCATACCAACATGCCGGGAAGTGGTAGGCTCGTAAAAACATTACATCACAAGCTAAATAATATAACATACTTCGCGTGACCGCCAACCGATCGTTTCCAGTTCTTCCAACCACCAGCGCGGCTGGAGTGTGTCTTACGTTGACATCATTAATAGTAGAACCAATGAGAGGCGTGAGAGAAAAAGCGTGCGTCTCCTTTGGCGGATTGTACTCTTTTTGACGCGTGAATGACGTTTGAACCTGTTTGCAATAAAATTTTAATGTAACATCCATAATCAGCGTGTGAAGAAATATATAGTCCCGACTCAAACTCATTTTTTATTGCCCTCCTGCGAAAAACTGTCGTTGTGGTCGATGTGCTGCAGTACAGACAATATAGTCACGAAGACAAGGACGATGCAGTTGTCTTGAATGAGAAACACGTTTATTGGAGCGAACTTGTGCTCCCCTAACAACTCAAAAGAATACAGAGGCGGCGAAGCAGCGGTCAACAAAGTGACTTGCACAGGCGAGTGTCGTCGAATCGAGTGCCCCGGCGTCCGCACTGCAGGCTTTTTATCTTTTGGCGCGCGTGGTTCTCGAAACGTCGATTCGCATCGAGAACATAGTAGATCCAAGAAGATTATTCTGGGCTGTTCACGTTAGATCGGAATGCTCTCCCTATCACAACAGATAACACATGCGGCACAGAAAAAAAGAATGGAACACGCGCTTCCCTTGGCGCAGAGATAACACAGACCGGCGCAGCCGGCCGGTAAAAGCAAAACACAAATAAACAAACCCAATGTATGGTTCGCGGCAATATATGTCTCTTTAAAGAGTGTAATAAATACACTCATTTGCGTTTGTGTGGGAAGTTAACATGGACCCTTGGATCACGGGGCGTAACCAGCCCCCTCGGTCCGCAGGTGTCAATCGGAAGGACAAATGGGACCCTAGTGCTTCCTGCAGGATGTGCGAACGTGATGGTACGTGTGTAAACAGGCGCAGCTTATCGGGTGAACTCTGACTCTGTGAGGCTGTGTTTTATTTGAGTCTTAACGGTCTGTCTGCCAAAGTTTTTTGCACCAGAAAACAACCAAACAAAAGCCAAAAAAGACACCCGAACAAACGCAGAACTAAAAGACTCTTTAATAAGTACTGCGAGGCTTCCGTTGCAAAATTACTCAAGCAAGCACAAGTGCCCAGAAGAATGTTTTTCTCGTACTGTTAATCCGACGTTCCAGCTTCTGGCGTTTGACCTTCTTGCTTTTAAAGAACGTTTCCGCATACACAAATGTGCCCTTCCACACTAAGGGGTAGGAATGAGGTGTTGTGAGAATATAGCGTGGTAAGAGATCCACAAAAATAAAAGTTTTGTTCTTTGAAAAGTTTGCCGTTTTGGAAATGACAACTATTCAACTCGCTAGCTCCGGTAGAAAATTGGAACCCGGCTGTAACACCTTAGAAACGGTGAAATAATAAAATGCGGAAAAATGGACGAGTAAATACTCTGAAAGTAAACGTCCGCGTACTGGCAATGATGGAACCTGACTGGCAGCTCCGGGTTCTTAGCCTCATAAGGTTTTTTAGCAAGTATACTAGATTGGAAACTGCAACTGCGATTCCATGTCGTCGTGGGTAGTTATGGCTTTATGGGAAGACCGCAGTTGATCGATTTGTATCTCTATGGGAACCTTAAGCGTGTCCTAGGGTTTGCTCTCTTCACCATGAAGTGCTCTTTTCGCCATGCAGATTCTACGCCATAGCGGCTCCTGGTCAAATATCAAAAACTCGCTTCGCGTCGCTCGCTTCCCTTTTCTCTACCTTAATCAGAAACGTGGCTGCGAACCCACATTGGTGTAATAAAGTACGCTGGGGTAATCTTAACTTCACACTGTATCTCCGCGACGGGCTCGACCGCACATGAGATGGCGTCCTCGTTGCGGCAAGGAATACCATATCTTCATCTTTTATATATTGCGATCATCACCATCATCATCCTCATCAGCCTATCTACGCCCACTGCAGGGCAAAGGCCTCTCCCATTATTCTCCAATTACCCCGGTCCTGTGCCAACTGTGACCAATTTATCCCCGCCAACTTCTGCCCATCTAACTTTCTGCCGCCACCTGCAGCGCTTGCCTTCTCTAGGGATATATTGCGATGACTGCCTTGAACTCACTAGCGTAATTGTGCGGCATGGCACTGTCACCGCTGTACTTCGCATCTGCTATCGCCCCCTACAGGCACACCTCGTTCTGTTCCATGCTCATGCACCATAAGAGAAATATTTCTTACACGCCGCCTTTCTTTCGTTGATGTCATTGATCGCTCAATAGCTGCGTGTACTTTCCACTCCAAATATCTCCCAAACAAACGACCCAACTAATTCATTCAGCTTACTCTTGACTTCAACTTATATGATGGAGCTACACGCTCGACGTTTTACTTAACATTAACAGTGATGATGCAACTAGTGCAATGGCATTATCTGGTTTTCCGTGATCACAGAGCTTTCGCACGCGTTTCCGGCCTTGCCTTACGAAAAAATCACCCCAAGCTAAAAATATCTCCGGTTACAACACAGGCGCGACTACCACGTCATAAAACCTATGTAACCCTACTCTACCAGAAAGTACTTGATACCAATGGAAGTCGAACCATCCGTGATTTACGGGAAATGTTTAAATATGAACTTGTAAGCCTCGAAAATCAATTCTTTAAACCAATTTTTGTAAAATTTGATTCACACAGTCAGTGGTTTACAATACGCTTAAAATCTCTACTCAATCTAGAAGAGCGCGTATACCGAACTGCAATATACAGACACACTACTGATGCTTGGACAAAATATCCCCAGTGCGCAGTCCAGTGTAACCAGCAACTGGCTAAAGCCGAAGAAAAATATTTCTTCGTAACTTAGTTTTCAATCTGATGTCGAACTCTAATTATTTCTGACTTTTCATTTTCTCAAAGTTAAGGACCACCCAAGTTGAAAAGGTTAATTGCGATGTATACCAATTCATAATGAAGATTACGCATTCGTCTTGAATGACTACTTCGCATCAACATTTCTTCCCTCGAATGACCATGCTTCCTCACGAAGCCTGCACCTTTTGGTTCCCCTAAACTACCTGCGTTCAACATCAGCCATAACAAAATTTCGGACATAATTCAGAACCCTAGTTTCTTCGTGCGCTGACGGCATTTCTTCCAGTCTTCCTAAATACACTACAGATTATTCTAGCCTTCTGGTCTATTTATTATTTACGTTATCCGTTTCGGAAGATTGGAAGAAAGCCAGATGTCACCAGTTTTCAAGTAAGGCGAAATGTTTGCAAGTACCATGCTAAGTAGCGTCCAACCTCTTTTATGTGCATTTCTTCGAAACTACTTGAATGAAGTTTTTCAAGGAATATAATTTTTCAAGTGTCATAGAATGTCTTAAATCAATTTCTTCTGTACCCAACAACAGGGTTTTACCAGTCACATTTATTGCAATACAGAGCTTGTCGAATTGGACAATAATGTAGCATGAACAATAACCTTCGGGTAGGTGCTGTTTTCTGACTTCGTCTAAGCTTTCATCCGAGTATATCATCATAACCTGATTCGCAAGGTAAGCTATCTTGGTCCCCCTGCTAATCTCATAAGATGGATTCCGTAGTTCCTAACAAGACGAATGTAGTTTGACCAAACGAACAAATATGAATAAACATTTTCAAAAGTTGCTGCCAGCGTCCCGCAAGGCACCGCTTTATCACTCCGTCTCTTTATCATGTAGACTTCAACTTGTCCTCTAACAATAACACTCATTTTCGAATTTTTTTTTTAGTCGATGACAGTCATAAACAACCCCGGCGATGTTTCAAATCTTTGACCTCCATTGCTTCATAATTTCATACTTGGCTCAAGTCGCTAAACATAGCTAAGTGCAAATCATTATCATTGACTTGAAAACATACAGCACTTTGCAAAAACGATTCTATTATTTCCATTGGCATTTCCACGCCATCATCTTGTGAGTATCTCGAGGTTCACGTGATGTCCTCGCACTAGAATACCCATAATAATGCCCTCTTCTCTGGTGAGCCCAGAACTCTTGGCTGCCTTCCAGGCAACATAAACTGCGTGTCTCCTGAAGTAAAAAGCTAGCTTGTAACCCTTTCGTACTCCCAAATCCTCACTATGCAGCATCAATCTGGCATCCATCACAAGCATACCAAGCAACAAAATCATAGTCTTTCCAACAATGAAACGCTGGTTTCATACCTACGCTCTACTACCATCGAAGCAGCGTCACTGCAATAAAATGGCCTTTCCCTCTCCTAATGCTCGCATTCCGTCGAATTGCCACTCGTGCAGGCCTTCTTCACCAATACTCTAATTTGCCGCCCATGTCGTTTACTGCTTATTTGACTTCTTCATGCTTTGCTGTCAATAAATGTACATTCATATTTAGGGTTAGTTCATAATTATTATGTATAAATGTATATGCAGCAAATAATATTGGGAAAGGAGGGGCTGGTTGAACTAAGACAGAAAGAAGGGTTGGCAGTGAAGAATGCCAAGCAAAGCTAAGGAGAGAATGAGAAAAGCAATTTTATTATCATTGAAAAAGATACAAACTTTTGAGACAGAAAAAGCGAGGAAACAAATCCCGCAATCTCCACGAAGTGAATGATGATGAGAGGGGCGAAGCTCAAATGCTTATCGGTAAAACCGTGAAACATTCGCCCACACATCATATAAAGCCTCGACATGACAAGCTTTCCACCGCTCCGTTGACAAGCCCGTCGACGACGTGTATGTTTGTGGTGGTTATGTAGGGCTTGTTTGGGACGATGAGAATCTCCATGGGTAAGTTGGCGAATTCGGTGTGTGACATTTTACCACATTGGCCGTTGCCTTCTGCAGAGCGTCTTGTGTCGCGTACCCCCGGTACGTGTCTTCAGCTCGCACGCGGCGAAAGACAACCTCTTCTTCTTCCTCTCCTCTTTCTTGGGTAGCAATGAACGCGTTGAACGTGTTGACCTCTTCGGCCAATCTTTGGTTCGCCAATCATTTGGGGGATCCTGCCACAATCATCATCAATCCGCGGTGCTTGGCTGCAACGAGGGAAGGGACAGGGCCCTAGGGGGGAAGCAAGAGCAGCTTCCCCCCTAAAATGCCTGCCGGGTGGGTTCCGAATCCACGACCTCCAGAGTACGCGTCTTGTGCGATGACCACTACGCTTCCGGCGGACCTGTTTCCCCCTCCACTTTGTAGGGCATTTATGTTAACGCATATATTTTTTTGCGCTCGTGAGTGGTAGCCAATCCCACTAGGTGTACTCGGGGTTAAGAGAACGTTCTTTTGAACCCCTGGGCCGTCACTCGCCATTTAGGACATGTCGTGAGTGGTCGACCGGCGTTGAACGTTGCTGAGGTATCTATGAAACAAAGACCACCAGAACAAAGACCTTACCTATGCATGTAGCGAATAAGCGGGAAATGAGGGGCCTGTTGAATCAGGAAAGAAATAAGGTGTAAGGTGACGTTACCGTTGTGACGACGACAGCGACGACAACCCCACGGGAACATACCCACGCAGTACTCGTGCGGGGATTACTATTAGTGAGGTTGCGGGAAGAAGTGGCAAGCCACACGGGGGGCTGACGTGCGCCAGTGCGAAGTGGCCACATGCGAAGAGATTGGGAAGCCAGGCTCCGGGAGGAGTGGACGGAGCAGGTTGAAGGAGCGTGACGTCCAGGTGGAAGACTCGACGCTCCTGTGGTTTTATTGACCTGAGCTCGAAAGGGGTCTGCTTGGCGCCTTGGCATCCTGGAGCCTAGGCCCGACTCCTGACTTGTGGAGGCACGCAACGTCGGCGTGCTCCACCCCTGGGACGACCCGCCACCTGCTGCACGTCGGCGACCGGCAGTCCACGGTTGCATCCTGCCTGCTGCTACAGTGTGCCATATCGTGAGCGGCTGCTCAGCAGACCGTTGCATGCGAGATCAACTGTGCATCTTCCTTGTCGATGTACCGGCGTGTGCTACACTGTCATCATAGCCCCGCAACGCTACCCCCTGCATCGTAGCCAGCACTCACGATAGCCTGTGGGCAACGCCTCATCGCCCACAAAAATTGGTGGGGACATTTTGGTGTGTTTTAGGCAGATTTGGTATTTTTTAGAGTAATGTACAGAGTGTTAAGCTTTGAGTTGTAATTGCCTGCCTTGGGCGTATGTTTGGTTTAAGAATGTATGTTTTTGTGTCGTCGTCAAGCGCTCTCGTCTAATTAATGGTGCTGTGCCAGCTTCGAGTCGCCCCAGAATACCTGAAAAGAACCTGCAAGGGAATTTCACTTCCCTCACATAAGGGTTGGCAATCAACAATGCCAAGGAAAGTCAAGGGGAGAATGCTGTAGGTCATTTTAGTATCATTGGAACAGGCGCAGATTTTTGAGAGAGAAAAGGGAGAAAAAATGCCCGCCGGGTTGGATCCGAACCCACGACGTCCAGAATACGCGTGTGGTACGATGACCACTACGCTATTGGTGGGGCTGTTCTTTCCTTATTCTCGGGTATTTTTAAGGTATTTGTTTCTTGCACTTGGGGTGGTACCCTGCGCCCCTCAGACTAGTCCAGGTGAAGGGGACGTTTTTTAAACCATAGGGCCATGATTTGAGCATATACGACATGTCGTCAGTGGTCGACCGGCGTTGAACGCTCTTAAGCTTCTTATGGCACAATTACCGCCAGAACAGTGACCCTGGCTATGCATGTAGCGTATATGAAGGGCAAATGAGGAAATCGGTGAATTAAGACAGAAATAAGGGTTGGCAATCTAGAATCCAAAGTAAAGCAAAGGAGTGAATCCTGTAGGTCTGTTTAGCATCCTTCAAGGAAATTCAGATATTCGATAAATAAATAAATAAATATGTTCATGGGTGCGTGCGTGCGCGCATGCGTGCACGCGTGTGTGTGTGTGCGAGCATGCGTGGGCGTGTTCTTCTGTGCGTGTGCGTGTGCGTGTGCGTGCGTGTCTGTGTGTACGTTCGTGCGCGTGTGTGTGCGTGTGTGTGTTTGTGTGGTGTGTCTGTGTGGTTCGCGTGCGCGCGGCGTGTGTGGGTGTCTGTGTTTGCGTTCCCGCGTGTTTGCGTGGGCGCGTGTGTGTGTGGGTGTGCGTACGCGTGGATACATATGTGTGTGTCGGTGTGCGCGTGTGTGGGCGCGTGCGTGGTTGCTTTTGTGTGTGTCGGTGTGCACGTGCGTGAGTGCAAGCGTTTGCGTGCATATGTGTGTGTGTGTGTGTGTGTGTGTGTTGTGTGTGTGTGTGTGTGTGTGTGTGTGTGTGTGTGCGTGTGTGCGTGTGTGCGCGCGCGCGTGTGCGTGTGCGTGTGCGCGTGTGTGTGAAACTCATTAGGCGTGAGGCCAAAAGAATAACGCTGCTACCACAGTCACCTTATTCCCTCTTCGGTGTGTCGGGCAGTTGTATAACATCTGGAAGTGGCTGTAGCTGTTATTTTTACACACGATTGAGTGAATATTTGCGATCAGGTATTTTAATGTAGCCGCGCCATAGGGTTCTTCGGAAATACAGTTCTCGATCGTACACTTCATGGGTTGAATACTACACTTCCGGGGTTTTTTTAATTTCCAAGCATAAACGTTAGCACGAGGGCATTTAGCAGTGCTTAATGAATAGCACCACAATCTACTACTTCGTGTTCTTTGAAGGAAAAGGTAATTTCTGCAAATACCGGACGCAAACATCTAGGCACTGTTTCAACTACATACGGGCAATAACTATACTCCACGCTAAGAACAGTATTCGAGCTCATGAGAACTTAACATGTAAGCACGTTAACAACCAGGAAGTTCTTGATGACTTATTTCGAATGCGTTATCACAGACAAGCTAAAACCAAACTAGTTAAAATTTATATGAACATTCTTTTTTTCAAGTACCAGAAACAAATAAAAAGGTTTAAAACTGTTTATAGTAAAACTTTCAACGTTTTAAAATATTAGCGCTCTACTGCCAAATTATAAATGCTTTCAATATTGCTCTAAAACTCTTTTTCCACAAAACTAGAACTACTCAGAAGAAGAAAAAATATATATACCAAGTGACAGTTTGTAACATAGTGACCAGAGTTTACTTGTATTTTTGTCTTCCGAAATCTACTACCGTAGTGATAGCCCTGCTTTATAACGTGTATACATAAAATATTTTGCAACAGCATTATTAAACTGAGTTTGTCAGAAAACCTGGGACTGCGTCCACGACGACAATTGCTTAAATGTAGTCTAGGTAGCGCTTGAAAAAGAAGCATTCTATGCCTGCTTGCTCGGATGCATTACGTCAAGACGCACTGCAGCAAATTCACTTTTACACAATTCCTTTTTACAAAGGATAAATAAATCATACCAGACCTGTTGACAAGGCGAGATTTTAACATAGCTTCGCACACCCAATGCAATAAAACAGCTGATGATCGTTACCGTTCCCTTATCGCATTCACGTCGCACACCATTTTTAACTAATTAATTGGGTGTTAATTTTGGATATTGGCTGAATTAAAGTGAAGTGTGGCTTTGGTCTTCGGCATGTCGGGTTTAGACTGTCGGAGTGCGTATTTTTTAATTTGATTTAATTCAGTTTGCATCGTAAAGTTTCGTGTTTTATAGATCAAGCGCCTGCAATTTTCTACGCCTTCTATTTATGGCTAAGGCACAGTACCTCTAATATTCGAGCAAAGGCTCAGAAATTGAGTTACTTCAGTGTAGGTAAATATTGTTCAAAGAAGTGTGAAAACTTTAGAACATCAAAACTGCGTCAAAAGTGCACAAACGATTCTCTCCAGGTACCTTGAATTGTTCATCGAATCTTTAAAGACCCAAAAGGCAATCGATGAACGATCCCTCGCGACAATTTCTGCCACACTAAGTAAACTCAGGGTTTGTGTAAATATCTAGCGATACCTGTTTTATGAGAATAGGGTATATTACTGTACCAAATCCTCATAATCGATCAGTGTATTGCTGTATCTGTAACAATTCCTTTTCTCTATTTTTAACTAACCGTTCTGACACAAAAGAAGCCCGGTTTATCGGACGCACCGATTGTCCAAAGATCTTACCACAGCTTTCCAGTCCAGGAACAGGTAAACTGTGAAATGCACTAAATTTCCAAAGGAAGGGACTGGTCCCACTAAGCAAGCTTTCGCTTTGAAAAAAAGTATATGAGGCCGTGGGGACTCATGAGGCAGTGGGGACTCTCCTGCCATGTTTTGGTGGGTTTTCTATGACGACGCAGAATCTAGTTTGCTCCATTGCCAGTTGGGGGCCGAAGTCATCGCAAAGAAATACGACAGCGCGAATATTCTGGGGCCGTGGTTAGGTTTTATAATGTCACGTGCATGCTAACATGCCGTTAAAAGACGGCTAGTAATCAATTAGTGTTTGTCGCACATATTACGGCCTCGAAGAGCAAAATTTGGGAGATTTTTTTATATGGAATGTTTTTATTAGATCATCTATTCACCCTGGATTGCACCGGATTGAGTTCCGAGAGTTAATTCTTTGAAATTCACCGAGGTTGTATTTTGACTTCTAGGCCGCTTCGAGACGATTAACAGAATTTATGGTCCAATAGGTCGATACGCCTTAGCCCGCAACCTAACACATAAAGTGGTTAGTCTGTTATGCACGGCTTTCGCAGGTAAAACAAACGATCCTACAGCCAGCAGTAATCGTCTACTTGCAAGCACGTGCTTAATTCAAACTAGTAAATAAGCGTGCTCCGGAAAGTACTTCGGTATTGTAAACAACGTTTGGTAATGGGCCCTCGGGTGTCTTGCAAACTCGTAGTCATGTACGTTTATGCAAAGGCACCAGTGCTTACTGCAGAGAATGAACTACGCTGAATTGTTGTTGATTAGGATGAATTTATTACGAATACGCACAAAACATTAAAGTACAAACACAGGATACATATGCACATGTACAGTCATGCACAGGCACTAAGGATGGTTGCTACTTACCTGTTAACTATTTACGATGAGCAGCAGTATAATTCTACTTGCATATACAGAAACGACGACAGAGTGGGACCAAGTTTTCGCACAAGGGAACTCGACACTAAAACAATAACTGCCATAAGCATCCACCAAACTTGCAAATTTATGCAGGTGTAAATGCACTCTTCAAAAAGTGTATAAAGGATGCAAGAGTTTTTACTACGACCACATTTATAGCATGAAGTATTTTTAACAGTAATGCGCAGCATTAGTTAAAAGGTTATATTATGGGCCAGGTAAAACAACTTTGTTTCAAAACCAAAAAACATAAAGAAATGACAAATGACATATCACTGTATGTAAAATCATTTACGATGGTTGAATGTTTTTCCTCTTCCAAACCTATTAAGGTAGACATCTTCCCTGCTCTATATTCCTCATGTGTAAAATAATTCTTATGAATTTGATAATTTATTCAGTCACAAGAAATGTACAGCGCAACTGCGCCTATCACACCAACAATTCTTTGACTATGGCATCAGAACTCTGCGTTGCCACCGTAAATAATTTTACATCCAACGCACAGTAACGTAGTATTCCAGCACTTTTCAAAATTTATATAACGGAAGTATTGCGGGGAAGAGACAGCGATATTTATAGAACGCTAGGGTGGTCAACTTTATTTAAAACCACATAATCCTGCTGCATCTGTACATTTGTTTTCACAGATTTGTTCCAAAAAGTAGTCTGTACTTGTGAAAAACCACAGCAAAATTCTGAACGTCGTACACACAGAGCATACAAACTACCGTCGTGAAAAGCAGCTCTGTACCAGACGATGTTTCATATGGTTGAGAGCTCGCACACGAAGTTGCCATTGGCCTGTCACGGATTACATGTTCGTTCCCCGTAGATATCGTGGTACTCCGGTGATTGGCACGGCGGACTGCCGGCACAGGGGAGCGTTCGCAGGACGTTTCTCTGCAACACCGCAGCGCTGTACCGCTGAGAGCCTCATAAGTTTCAAAACAAACCACCTGGGCACACATATTCGCAATGTTTTCTATACAGTGAAATGGATTAAAAGTCCACAGAGTGAACGTACCCATGCGATGCTGCTGGGGTTTTACTTCCTCTATATTGTTTTTCCGTATGCAAATAGCACGACATGCGCACCGGACTGTGCATTTTATCATTTCTATGCCATATGTCATGTAAAGAGATCTTTTACAAATCATTCAGCACTTTCATTTCCGCGTGAAATGCTTTATGTACTTCGAAACGACCGAAGTACAGCTCCTCAAATTTGGCGTCAACTAAGGTAATGACGACCTAACCCGAGCGGTTCTACGAGCGCAAAAAAATGAGTCGTTTCGCTCACTCGCTGATTGAACAAAATCAGCCTTACGCATGGTAACAAAGCGCAGAAGCTACCGAAGTGCTTCGTTCCTAAATGTGAGCGAGGATGCTATTCCAGCAGTTCAGGTATTTACTTTTCTGGCGTTTACAACAGCGTAAAATTTCATCGGCTGCATACACCCCTGGCGGAACTAACCAACATAGGAAACTGTACTCACGTTTTAGTGCATCATCTACCTTTGTAATTTGATGTAGGTTTCAAACGAGTTATACACATCGGTCATTGACGTTCAGGGAGGTGGAAGTTAGTGGTGGATATTCTAAAAGCTGTATGCACGTAAAGGCATTGTAAAATATGTTGGGGGGGGGGGGGATCGCCCCATTTGAGAGGATTCTTCACCGCAGACGCAAGGCCGAGATGGCACCAACTGCACTGGCTAACCAAAACTGGGTTTCAATACCGTACGATCAAACAGCTTTGCAACTCTGGACCAGCTTTTCAGCTGGCAAGGGCACAAACTGCTACTGCAGCAAGTATTCTGATGCAAAAATAGGAGCCCGATTGTTTTTTTCATTCGATTGGTAGAAACACAAAATCGGGATTGTCCCCAAATCTGAGCCTCAGATAAATGTTAGTGAAAGCTATGCGGCAGTAAGGAGTGCTACGTTCTTCTCTGGCGCTATTTGCCCTTATTAGCCTTGCGCCACTAAACAGCAACTATCATCCTCATCAGATGCGTTACGATACAACGCACACTTGAAGGCTGCTGTGAGTCCACCGGTATTGCTGCGCCGTATTACCTTCCAGCGCCACATCACGTCCGGTCACCGAAAATGGCCACGTTATTTAATTTTTACTTCCGAAAATGTCGATTTTTTTAGATATTCGGATCGCGCGATTTCCTCTTAAAAGTTCCCGGCTTTGCATTTTGAGCTCTATATATGAGTAGTATTAAGTAACATTATTTTTAAAATTTGAAAACTTTGACTCCAGTTGACCTTTAAGATTAGGGTTTCACAAAACTATTACTGTTTAGCTGTAAAACACGGAAACGAAGTAATTCGCCTCCTCCTAAAAATGATTAGGAACAGTTCTAATTATCAAGGTATTTTCTACGCGAACGTTTGCTAATGATACTTGGAATTTCCCGGGGAATGCTTAGAAAGTGTTAAGAATGTCCAGAAGAGAGCCTAGGTGGAGCTTCAGTTCATATTCTGTTAACTGTTTGGTTTGCTTTGCGGCTATGCTCGTGTCCACTTGACCAACTAGTGAGAAATAACAGGTGGCACTACGCAGTCAAGCCTAGTGAGTACACGGCGGGACGCAACAAATGGTGTATGCAAGCCACTTTCAAGAACATCCCCAAAAACAGGCCCCACGAGTTTGATTCCTTTCTGCCTCCCTGCGGTGGAGAGTGGTGAACATTGAGGAGGTGACGGCACCGAGATACTTTCTGCCCTCTCGGTCACTTCTCGTTCTCGTCTGTGCTGCAGCCATGTAGCTGCTGTTTATTCGTTATCTCTTCCTACGTTATAATAAACCCAGTGACCTCGTATAACCGAAGTTTGGTGTTCAATTTGGTGTTTAATTTATACCTCCAGTAAACAATGCGTCAGAGTGGTGAACCAGCTGTACCGCAAGAGAAGAAACAGAAAAGATTCCAACACTCCCAAAATTTGACTCCGAAGGCAACGCAGCGCAACAATGGATCGTCTTCAAGCGAGACTTCATGCTGTACCAAAACGCAACGGACACAGCCAGTGCGCCGCCCGAACACCAAGTAGCCCTTCTCTTCAATGTCGGAGGAGCAGCATTGCTTGACGTGTACAACACTTCAAACTTTGGTACACCTTCTCCTTCAAGACCGCTACCTGAATCTGACTTCGCTTATGTTATTAGCGTCTTATACAAGCCCTGCCAAGTCACAACGGACTGCATTCGTGCGACGTTTTTCGTTCCCGCATGCAGCAGCCACAGGAGCTATTCGAAAGTTTAATGACGTACTTGAAACTGAAAGCACGTGATTGCGGATTTGGGACCCAAAGGGCAGATTGATTATTGACCTGATCGCATGTTGAGTACACGACGAAAAAGCGCGTGCGGACGTATTAGAGCTGGAGTACACAACACTGGAGGAAGTTTTCAAGGTGTGTCTTGCTCATGAAGCAACACACCCGAACTGAGAGCCTTTAGAGAAGGAGCGACGAGCAAAAGTCAGGTGAATTCAGTCAAAAAGAATACCCGCCCAGCAATCTGCAATGACGTCCAGAGAACCTCTAAGGCAAGAAATCCACAACAGTCAACGGTGCCGAAATGGAAGTATTGCGGCGGCAGCCATGAACGCAAAAGAAAAGCCTGCCCTCTATGGAAGCAAGCATACAGCAAATGCCGAAAGCAAAAACATTTTGTGGCCGTATGCAAAAGTCGTAAATTAGCTGCGTTAGAGCCCGAAACTGTTGAAAAAGATGATATCCTTGTCGTCGAGAGCAAGAAAACGTGAGTAGTCTACACTTCACTGGATGTCAACGGAAAGCAAGTAACCTTCTAAGCAGACAGTGAAGCAGCTGTTCATTTCATTGTTAGCAAGCATGCTGCTCGAGATCAATTGGAACAGTGCGCAACAACGCAGCGAACATATTGTTTTGGCACGGTTAAGGCAGTAGGAAAAACATCACTCCAAATGGCATTACAGTAGAGGACCAAGCACAGGGTTAAATTTGGAATCGTTAGGATAGGCCTCACACCTCTGATTGTAAGAGATACAACATGTGAGATGGGCCTCATAACAATGGACTAAAGCGTTGTGGCCGGGATCGACGAGCCATCAGAAGAAATTTTCACACGTCACATTGTGGAGAAATACCCAGATTTCTCTTCAGATTTTTTAGGAATACTGCGGCAAAAAGTTCTCATTGTGAACCAGCCCGAGGCATATCTCAAAGCGATAACAAGCTACAGGGTTTCCTGTGAGCATACAACGGAACTTAAACGCAGCCTTGACGATCCTAGAGCAGAGGAAAGTATTCAAGGAAGTTTCGGAACCAACAGAATGGGTGCGCTGAATGGTCACAGAAACAAAGAAGAACGGCGAAATGGGGATTTTCATCGATAGACAGGCACTGAATGAGGCTCTGGAAAGGGAACGTCGCACACTGCAAATTCTTGACGACGAGCTGCCTGAATCGGCAAGGCCGAACGTTTTGTCAAAACGTAACTTATAATTGGGCTTCCAACCAAGTTCTTCGGTGAAGAATCAGGCTTTATGACAACCTTTTACACACCTCAAAAAGGGTACCCATGGCTTCGCCAACCTTTGGACTTGCTGTGAGCAATGAAATTAGCCCGAAGAAAGTGCAACTGATACTTAAAGGGGTCAGTGGAATTATCTGCGTGGGAGACGATATCCTAGCTTTCGAAATCTATGACACAGGCACTGGCTACGGAAGACCATGAAGGAAAGTTTGAAAAACTACTCCAAAGGTTCTGGCAAAAGCGAATCAGCGTCAACCAAGAAAGGCGCTCTTAGATGTCCATTTTGGACTTCAAAAACAACCCTTTTCAAGGCGGCAATGCGAGTGCACGCAAGAACTGATGAGTCGTATTAGTTCCCGTACGGGAATGTCCCGCCCGCGGTTTTTTACGTTGGGTACTCCTCTTTATAGTTACATTGTGAAACCGCACGTTATTGGATTTTTTGAAATAGACTTAAAATTTTTGAAAAAAGTAACCTTACCGACAAAATTACAACTGCTGCAAAGACAGTGGATGTAAGGTACAGGATGAAAGATAGACGAAGAAAGATAACTTTTAATCAGCACAAACAAGCTACCGGTCCGCAAATCCTGAACGACGGCGACAGCGTGACAGTTCGACCGCAGAAAGGGAAAACGTGAAGAAAAAACTGTGACTATACGGGTGGAAACAGATCCTACAAGCTTACAGGTGGTGCCCGCATCCTGCGGAGATATCGTGTTTTTATTAGAAGCATCCCCAAGCCTTCACCTCAGATTCACCTGGGATACACCCCACCTGACCTGCCTGCGAGTACGTCGAACAACGAAGCTTTGGCAAGCCGAGCATCACCCAACTCCTTGCCGAACTATTCAGCGGATAGAACTGCACAAACGGACGACCATCTTACCAGGGGAGCACTCCAGCTGTATTAAGAAGAACACGTATGCTCCAAATGAGCTTGCAGAATTTCGCCGTCGGATAAAGTAAACATCTCTTCGAAAGAAGGAATGATTTACGTGAGAAACTAACAAATGGCACAACAAAGTCAAGAGGAGTGCGCAGACGGCGGAAGGCAACCCACTCTGCATGAAAGACGAAAGCGGAAACAGCCCCTAACACTATGCTGAAGGAGTTGGATTCCACTTTACTTCTGTGCGGATGAGCACGGTAACCCTTGTGCAGACGGCAACAACGATTTACGGCTGCGCCCTTTAAGCCACTTTCTCGTTTATCATCCGTCCTTTTTCCTTGTAGTCTCTTGTATTTGCTATCTCTTCCCATGTTAGAAATGTTAGAATAAACCACATATGTTAACCTAGTATAACCGAAGTCCAGGGTTGTATATCAGATCACCACTACAAAACTGACAGCGTCCTGCAGAGCTCGTCCCTTTCGCTCACCATCTCCAAGAGCATTCGGTTGATCGGCTAATCAATTTCTGTAGATCTTTGCATCAGCCCCCGTCCTGAAATAACCAGCCCTTGTACAGCATACTTCTTAGCTTCTTGTGTCCAGTATTTATTGCCTGGAGCATCCTAAACTTTTCCCCTGGCTAGACACCGCCAAGATATAATGTGCACCACCGTCAATACCTACTACGCTTCAGCGGTTCGTATTGCCCATGCTGCCGGGATATACCGTCCTTTGTAACAGCTGCTTCCCTTTTCATAGGACGAGCTTCGCCCTCATTTCTG
Organism: Haemaphysalis longicornis; assembly: GCA_013339765.2. Classification (NCBI taxonomy): domain Eukaryota; kingdom Metazoa; phylum Arthropoda; class Arachnida; order Ixodida; family Ixodidae; genus Haemaphysalis; species Haemaphysalis longicornis. Next base: position 93,842,771 of record CM023452.1, read on the forward strand.
AATGTCCTCTCCCATTTTCGCCTAGCGCCACTGTTGCCATTTCCTGGCCAAATATTATACGCCCACACTCCACGTTTCACGCCCTCCTTGCCACCGAACCCTCCTTTTCGTGCTCAACTCGCTTAACTTCAAAATTTGATCGACGATTCTACGCATATCCCTACTAGTTTTTTTTTTGCACCTCATGTCTTTCAGAAATATTGAGATCTCAGGCTTTCACCTAAAAGGTGCGATGCAGAGAAAATACAAATATGGTGTATTGAAAAGACTCCTTTTTCCTGATCCGAATAATACAAATTTTATCGCAAACTTCAAAGAGTGAATCAAGTTCAGAACAACTTACTGAAAGCAGGGGGGGACTTCCTGACGTTCTCGGTGATTTTGTATGACGTCACACTATCTCTCAGAAACTGCGGCGTTGCAGCTGCGCACCGCAAGAGACATGTCTGGGCGGCTGTCGATGGGCCTCTAGATACGTTTGATCCAATGGCTTCACTGCCAAGTGTAAGTTAACACCCTAACAACATGTTTGAGTGCCGGTCATTCACGTCCCTATTGCCGATATTGTGTCACGGTAGCAGTATATGTGAAAGTGTCTAAATCGTCCTGCTGTACCTCTTTATTTAGCCAGTCTGCGTACCTAATTTACAGCTGAGTGAGTTACCAAATGCTGGTTCTTTCGTAGTGAAATATTATGAACAGAAATCTTCACGGCTCCTTTGTTAGAACCGCTGCGTTTTACTCCCAGAGCGCTAGCTTGATATTAGTCAGTCACGTAATAGACTCGAAATGCCAAGATGACCTTACACATGTGAATGATTTTTGATTAGATGAATTTGTACATTTCGCTGTTGAACGCGGTAACGAGTCATGAACACAAAAATGATGGACCTCCTCCCATGGTCTGTCTCTTCAGAAGCTGAACATGTGTGTGGGAAGGGGTGACAAACACCCAATCTGCAGGTCAGAGGCAGCCATTAATTATGTCCATTTGCTCTGCCTAAAACCTTTCGCGCACCATTTTCGGATAGTGAATTACTTTCGTTAAGCTTAAAGATGCCGCGGCATTTCTTTGCCTTTCCGCAAGGGACTGTCTAATATTATTGTTTCAAGAATAGTAGACTGCCCACTCACGAGTTAATTATTCTTCGGTAACCACAAACAAAAATGGTTGTTTTAAAGGGACCGTGAAGACACAAATACAAGGTTGGTTGTAAAAAAGAGTCCTTCGTCCTTACCACAATGATGCCAATTTTGAAGCGAACTTCCAGAAATTATTCGTTTATTTAGGAAAACGCATAAAGTTGTGACTCTTCAGACACTCTGCAGTGATTTCTCTGTGACGTCCCATAATCGGTTTGTGCGATTGGGAGCTTCGTAGCAATGAAACCACCACTAAACATGCCTGGGATATTGCAGAGGGACCTACATACAGTATCACGTGATCCATAACTCAATTGCTAATGTGCAGCTAATCGATTACTATGTTTATGCTGAACAACAATAGGGCATGCACTGCTGGCTATAATATATGTATAGCAAACATTTATAGCTTTTAAAATTGTTTTATCTTGGTCTAAACAACGCGTTTTGCCGCTGGCTCAGAGCTGAGAGATACGCCAATAATTATTTCCTTTCAAACGTAATAAAGACATATTTTGCCATCAGGTCACTTGTCGGCGCAGCTTTCGCCAGCCAACCTAACGAGGCTTAGAACGAACGAATTCAGGCGCAAGGATTGTTCATTAGAGCGGGGGTCTTTTTATAGAATGGAGAAAACACACCTCAAAATAAACATAACCACTGACATTTTTTTTAAAAAAGGTGGTGATTAACGATGTCAATGTAAAAAAATATAATACGGTCTTTCTAACTGGACTTAGTGCTTGCCCAGAAGCACACGATGACTTATCAACTGTGAGAACAAGTTCACCAGTAAGGGCAATTTTAATTTTACCTTTGTCTTGCATGTTTCGGGACATTATGAATAATTTAGTAAAGGCGAGGTAACCGAACCGATAGTTTGTATGTTCACTGCATGTAACATGCTCACCCTTCCGTCCATCATTACCTGCACCGGAAACTTAACCATTTAGAAATACTAACACTTTCTTCTTAAATAAACCGCTACACAACACATCCAATAAATATGTTCGGAGCAATTCGTTTGGGATATTGAAATATTATTTACCTTTCTGTTCAGTGTACCGCAGAAACCTTCACAAACCACAAATATATCGCAAACGAGTGCCCGTTGCATACAATGTGGGTTTATAAATTTTAATCATGCAAATTCGTACTAGAAGTTTCTGTGAAAACACTTAAAATAACAACTTTTCCCTTCTTCCTCATCTCGTCCGTATTGCTTAAACCTTCATGTAGCGTACTGTACTACTTGACACGTGTTATGAATACCGAGGTAATATACACACATAGCCAGCATTAAGCCTCCCTTTCGCTACTGTAACAACGCCTGCTAAGTGCGTGGCATGCTACAGATTTTATATTCCTTCCGTGAGGTGGTTAGACTACGAATTGATATTCGCAAAGCTGTTTAACTTGATAAGGGGAAATATTCCCGTTTGAATCGTTTATGATCTCCATGCTGTCTTTTCAAAACTCATTCCAGTCCTAAGTGAGCGCGAGCTGAAGGGCAGAACCGCCTCACTTTCGTCATTAGAGTTTACTCTTTGTTGGCGGAGGGTGGGGGGCTCTAAAGGCACAATTACTTGCTGTTTTAAGTGAAAGATCATGCATTTTGTTGCATTCTGGCTTTTGTTCAATTACAACACTGCCGTTTTTTCTAGGATATGAATTTCATTGCATGTTTCTGGGATATTTTGTTCCTGTCACAAGAGAAAAGAGCGAGCCGAAACTGGTCGTTACAAGATTGTCGCCACCAGTCTAAAACCTAATCACATTGGTGGCATTTTCGTCACACCCAATAAAAGGTGTCTTATTACGTCAATTTAGTGTGGCGGTATACGTGTAGATTGGGCCACAGGGCTCGCTACTTTATGCGCGTGGCTTCGCGACGAGAGGTAAGAGTCGTAGGGAGTCCAATGACATGCTCCCACCTTAAATTGGTGTTAAGAATGCATGTGCAATTGATGAAATAGCTGCACGGTCACCTCGTTTCAAGTTGATTGTGGTTATAATATGAGCATTTAGCACTCGTAATTTCAATATAAATGTGCTTGTGCTAAGTTTGTAAGGCATGCTCACGCGTTTACCCAGATGGGTGCATCGTTGGACAGCGCTTCAAAGCAAGGCGAGCAAAGGAGGCAGCCCAAGAATGGCCATCAGCTACACCACTCACACACATGGCTTGTGCCTGCCATATCTTACTCCAGCCCACCAACCCCGGAATTCACATCAGTAATTCCGAGAAGAGGGAGCATGCGCTGCTCAGCGGCATTCCCGAAGTACCAGTTGCGCTCTTCCAGCTGGCGGAAGACGCCGCCAATGGCCATGGGCTCTTGGCCATCGTATAGTAAAGCGTCCGCCCGGAACCCCCTCTCGGGTGGTTACGCTCAGCAAAGGTGACAACAAAATGTTTATGTCTCTCAGTCTTGCTCTACGCGAGGCGAAACGTTTCAACAATGTTGAAACTGAAAGAAAAGCCAGGCTGAGGCATCTGGTTTCATATTCTTCTTTTTTGTTATTTGATGTTTGCGGACTACAAACTCTCGCTGACTGCGACTGCCGAACACCGAAAAAAAATGCCTTGAGGAAGTACAGTCACAACGCGCCGCCCTATGGCTGAAAATAAAAATGAATGTATGAATTTCATATTATTGTGAAGCAAATGGAAGATGCCTTTGCCCTGCAGTAGGCCTGAGCAGGCTGTTGATGATGATGATGAAGGTTTGTGTCATGTAAAACACGCACGAAATGGAAAAGTTACAGTGTGCAGTTACTCTGCATTTGCACATGCCTACTGCCTCAGCTTTTATATAATGCCAGCTTAGGCTAGTTTCGCCAACTCCATTCCGCCATGCGTTTGCCTTTTCTGATGCCATTATGCTTATTGACGGAAAGTGCGTGGAGCCCCAACACTACTTTTCGCCCATGGGCCATTCAAACTGTAAATTATAAACTACTCCTGCATTTGCAATTGGTATATTTAGACGTCGGACACTGTGGTCTACGATATTAGCCTACCTGTTTTAGCACGTGAGTGCCCCTTAAAGAAATGCCTTATATGCTGACCTTGCAACACAATGACCCACATACCATCACTACAAGCCAAAAGGTTTGACCAGAGCTGCTGTCGTTGGTCCTGTACCTTCAAAAACTTGGTATTGGAGCTGGGGTCACCTTATTCGTCGAAACAAGGTAATTATACTTGTATTCCTTAAGCATACTCTGTCTCGGCAAAAGCTATGGCAAAGGCAGCGGCACTCGGACTGCTTCAGCGTGCAGCGGAAGCCGCGTGCTGGACTTAGTGGCGAGTGACGTCTTCTTCTTGTACAAGTTTTACGTTACTCTTTAAGGGAGCTTTTCTATCTCACACCGTGATTTAAAAATAAAATTGCGGTTGTTCCGGTGAGCTTATTCATTTAAGGAAAGCTGATTTATAATTTCTCACAATCCTATTGAATACTCCACAATTGTTGCTTAAAATAACACAATTTATAAAAAAAACGGACATGTAAAAATAGTGATGTTTAAAAGGCAACGCAAATTCATAAGAATATCCAATGGTTTTGCAACACAGACATTGCACATGGATAAAAAAAGTATTTTTAACGTCAACGTAGCATAAACAATATCAAAGTGGTAAATTTGGGGCATATTGACAGAACGATTTTTAATTGGTCACATACACTTGTTCAAAACAAAAGCCATAAATGTAAAAAGGTACACGTTTGCAAAAAATGACACTGGTAATAGAACTGCCGAAATTTGTTTGTCCGCTTTTCGCCGTAAGGACATCTAATGCTAGTGACCTTCTCCAGTCTACAAAGTTCTTCCATGATAGATTCGCAAAAATTCAGGACAGAAAATTTGTCACACCAAACCTTTTTTGCAAATGCGCCAATGATTTGCGCCAACAGCGAAGCTGTTCTTGGTTTAGGCTTTCATTGGGCGAAATGTTGTCATGGGATAGCAGGGATGTTGAGACGCTATAGCCTGATGTCACGTCAATTCACCAAGCGGACTGGACACAAACAAAAACTTTTAATTGATGGCGACGGTATTTCAGAGCACGAGATAAAAACGGGTAAATAGTGATAGAAGAGTTCTCACGGTTTGAGTTCGTGTAAACATCTTCAAGTGTGACGTCGCCGCACGTTACAGTCGATGCGTCTCATCCCGTCTCGTAGAGGCTTGCAGGGAGTGGGCCCAGCCGACGCCGCCAACACCTAAGGGGGAGCAGCCCTAGTTGCCATGTTGAACTGGCGTCACAGCATAGCCCGAGAGTCGCCGCCTATAGGCCGGCAGCTGTTTCCCGCTTCTGGCGTTGCCGACGGTGCGTTGCTGTGGGTCTCCTTCCAGGGTCGTAGCCTGGAGCTCCTGTCGGTAGGCCTGAGGCGTCGTCAGGCCCCGTTGACGCGGTTGTCGGTTGCAGGAGCGTAGCCTGGTCCTCTCCTCTTCTTCCTTCTCCCTCTAATGCCTCTTTTCTCTTCTTCTTCTCGTCTCCATGTTTATGTCAAGGTTGGTGCATTTCATACGCTTCTTCTTGGCACATACCCCTTCGGTGGTTGCGGAACACACCCGTTCGGGAGGTTGCTCATGACACCTAGCAACACGGAGAAGAAGCTCCAAGCACACGTGCAGCAATTGAAGGAATGCTTCAGCGAGACGCTTGCATAGGAAAAGCCCTCCTAAACCACTAATCTGGTGGAAATGTTTTCCCTTGTGATCATCCTTTAGAATAAAGAAAACGAGCATGTTTGCGGAATGAAATTAGTATATGAGCGATTTTTGCATTGCTTTTTTCATGAAAAATAGAATTCGGCCGAATTTTTGATGTAACGAATAAAAGATTATGCCGTGAAAAAAAAACCAAAACCACTCACGGCGTGGCCGTGCGGCTGCGTTACAAGTTCTAAAGTAGCAAAAGTTTCAAGTAGGTTTTGCAAAAAGTGGAACACACAAAAGTGAATTGGCGCAAACTGAAATCAATATGCTGGCTTTGAGATGTTCTATGGAGATTAAACCTAGCACGAGGAAATACGGGGCAGCTTGTGTTTTAACTTCAGCTTTGGGGACGATAAGCCAGTGAAGCTGTGCAAATATTTTATAATTGGCCATTTTGGAGGAGGGAAGGGGTATTATTAGCGCGAACGATTTCTATCCAATGCATAGTAACTGGTATTGCAACAGCATTTAAGGGCAGATTCAGATAAAGTAGGTAATCAGATGGAAGAGACTGTGGGGCATTAAAGAACGGTAGGACTGTCCACCATTTTATCAAACTTTCAGAATACCTTTTCACATCACCAATACTATTTGTCCGAAAGGGATGGGAAATAAAACAAAAGTAACAATTAAGGAAAATGAAATAACACGAATGGTAAAGCTACGACATTGAATTTTTATTTAAATTTTGTTTTAGCCAAACTAGTTCCGGTGGCGGACGGCCCTCAATTAGTGTATGAACGTTCATCAATGAATTAAATATGCGTTAATACCTGAACGACTGATACCAGCTCTACTACAAAAAGCCACGCAAAACGCGATAGCTGGTCGAGATCTCTATATCACAAGGTTTTGAAAAACTTTGGTGTGTCTGCGGTGCTATTTCAAGAATTGCAGCTCAAAAAAAATCCATGAAAACTGAAATGGTGAAAACATCGCTCGTACTATTAAAGCTGTAAACAAAACGCGAACCAAAAATCACAGACCAACCTTGAAAACCTGCGTAATATGTGAATCATTGTAACACGTTGTCTTCGTCTGTTTAATCTCCCATTTACAAGAGAATACCATGTTTTGCCGAACACAACACGACTTCTTAAAGGATTTTCTTTCCATACTCAACCTGTAGAATTCAGTCATCAATTAGCTCCCCCACTTGAAACTGGGATCGAGGTGGACCCGGTATCTTCAGAGTTTCAAAAAAATCTTTGCATCCCGTTCCACAGAATTGGTTATAACTTAAACTGTCATCTCAAACTATCCCTCCCCATTTCTTGAATTCGCTTGAAGCGCATCGAGTTCGCGGAAAACAGTCGGGTGTTGTCACGAAAGCGAGTACATTGGAAGTGAATGTGTTATCAGGGGACCCCTTTTCGATCGTTATAACGAACATCCGACAGAAAGTTTCCAGTCGCGCCAGACTGTCTATCAAGGATGGCTGCAGATATCGTGAAATCATAGCTGCTCTTGATTCAGGCAAATAGCACTGTAACCTGAATGCTGGGATGTCGAATAAAACAAATTAATCGAATAATCTGCACTACGGCGGACATGCAGTTTAAAATTTCAAAATGTTACATCGGAAAGTTCACAAACAAAAGGAAAAATGTAGGTATGAATTACTTTCTGGGGTGAACATTTCCCAAATGTGACGAAAAACGCGTGTGGAGGTGTTTTTTAGAAGTAGCCTTTCTGGAATGCAGCATTGCATAAGTTTGAACAAGAACGAGTCATCTGTTGAAATGCTTGAGGCATCTCCGAAACTTCAGACAACTGTTTTGTTCTCAATTGTATTTGATTTGGTTATGAGGTTTAACGCGTCGAAACTACACAGGACATGAGGCCCGCCTTAGTGGAGAGTTCGAATTATTTTAACCTCCTGGGGATCTTTAACGTAAGCAGAAATGTCCATCACACGCGCGCTTTTGCTGTCCGCCTCCATCGTACAAGCGGCCGCCGCAGCCGGGAACTTTACCCATGTCCTTTGTCTGAGCAGCGCCCGAACTCCTTTCTTTGTAGACACGTGGAGCGCCTGACAAAGCCTGTTCGCCAACCTAATGACGCATACTATCTACCAAGTCGTCAGGTTCAGACATGCGATGAATTGAAACTTCGCCAAGTAACTTTAATCAGTGCAACTATCACAGACAGAACGTCTAGAGACCTCTTCCTATGTTTGACCCAAGGTTTGAACCCTTGACTGACCTTCAGCTCCTCTCCGGTTCGAGAATTTTGTGGCGGTAATCGCGGTCGTCAAAATGTCAACGGTTCATCTCCACCGGCTTCTCAAATGAACGCAAAGAAATTCCCATTCGAAAGCTTACATCCCTTTCAGTGATTATGGAGTGACCGACGCGTTTGTATGCGTCCTCACCGGGCCCTCTCGTCGGGTGAACACCAAAGCGGGGCGAATAACAAAGAAGCCTCCGCGGTTTCTCCTCACGCCCCTCACGCCAAAGGCAGCTCGTTTGGCGTGACAACCAACACAATACAGGTAAACACGCTATTCCCACCGAACGATTTCTAGCTGCACGGTGGCGTAATTAATATGTGAGGGACCCGCACTTAACAATCGGTGTTCTCCTTACGAGCACAAATTCTGGAATGATCATACCGAATACGTTGGGGCCAACGCCAATCGCGTGTATGACGTTGTAATGCGAAATGTTTATCAAACAGTCCGGCCGCTTTATTTCTCAAATGTAGGATCCATTTTAGGGTACGGGGGTGAGGCTGTGACTCCGAAAACTACGACAGGTAATATTGAGCTACAAAAGATTCTGAAGGATGCAGTGTGATTTGTATGTCAAAATCATTTTTTAATAAAAGCCCCTCAGGCATTAGCCAACATCTTGGTTTCTGTGTCCTACGCGACAGGCGCAAACGATTAAGATTACAAGAGTTTATAATAGTTTTAATGGCGCCTCTGGTTTTAATTGACACATGTACTTCAAAAATCCCAATTATCTATCTGTTCATGTAGACCACCCCGTGAAAGTTCACTGAAACCTATGTGTATTACATACCAATAAAATGTCTTCTAGAGAACAAAACAAGAATCGAACAATGTACCTTGGAATACTGTGTTCACACAGCTAGTCGGTTCCAAGAAATACTTCGCACAGGTGTTTTGTTATTGTTGTTATTTTTTGAGTTTCTGGCTCTTTTTCTTATGTCTTTTCCGGCTTGTTACCAGGAGGAATTGGTAACCATTAGGCAGGTTAGGCATTTTTCTGGTTTGTTTTCTCTCCAAAAGGTTTTCATCTTCTGTATTATCTTTTCTGTCTTTGTAACACCCATTCAGTAATGCATAAAAGTGGATGTTGTAGGCATTCGCACACAAAACTAAAAAAATGCGTTCCCCCCATTGCATGACCATCGGTAATTATTGCGAGTCTGCCATTTTTACGCAAATGTTTGCTCATTGTATTTAGGCGAACGAGCTTGTTTTGATTGCTAGATAGACGCTGTTGAGTTAGTCAGCAACCAAAACCAAAATACGAAGGGGCCCCTTAGAAGCAATATAGAAGTTCGGAAGAGATTCTACTTGATTCTGTCCGCACAGGATCAGCCTTTACCTATGCTTTCTCAGGGTACACGGCACATTTGGTCTGGCTCAGTAGGGAGAGAATGCCGTGTCCTAGAAGCGACAACAAACGGAAAGGTTTCCGTTTGTTTTTTGTGCCTCACTTTTCCACTGATTAAGTTTAATGTTCCTTCTTGAGGGTCATACCCCACAAAGGAAAAAAGAAAACGGCAGTTGTTTTGGGGGGTTAATAATCGTTCATTTTGAATAGGGCACGAAAGGCAGCAAAATGTCGCAGCCAAGAGCTTTAGGAAAGTGCTGACTCTTGAAAACGACGTTCTTTACCCCAAAATAAATGCCCAGAAAATCAGGTAGCCATTTAAAACAGAAACGGTAGCACAAACAAAGATACACATTATCATTGAAATATTTCGCCGTGATACAAAGGGGATGCCTATTTGCTAGAGCTTTAAAAAGAAAATTCAGAGAAGCTTGTACTCCCGGGCAACACTTGAATTGCAGACCTGTTCAAGTGAGCAATGCCTAGTACATAGATCAGTTTCAGTATTATCGTTCATTTCCCTAGTTGCGGTGCTAGTAATTGTCATCATATGCATCGAAGAGGTAGTCTTCTTCTTCGCGGCGAGTGGTATATGCAAAGGCATCGTGAGCATTGTAGACTACCGCCTCCCTTTGAGTCATCTACTGGAGGCAGAGGTTGCGGGATCTGCCAGACGTCTCTGAAGGGATTCGCGCTGTCGTAGCTATGTCTCCAATAACCCATAATGGCTTCCAGAGAATGCCGCGACCGCGGTGACTTCTCCCAAGCATGGTGTCTCTCCCAATTTAGTAGTAGAGCATTGTTTTTTTACATGCATGGTAGCGCTTGACGACAGCGCTGGAGCGTTTTTTTTTTGCTAAAGCTACTGCGACAGCCAGGAACTAGGCGTTGCCGCGAGGCGCGAAGGCACGCTCGCTGCGCCTTTTTTCACTCCTCAGAGCTTTCGCAGTTTTTAAACAGGGAATCTTTGTAGCCACTCCTAATTTTTCGTGTTCGTAGTTAAACGTACCAAGAAATTGTGAGCGCGTGCAAGTGAGTGCGGGACTGGCGGCTAGCGCTTGGCAGATAACTAAACCAAAAAAAAATGCTGAGCACCCGTGTATGGTTCCTGACGACGACCGCCCAGAGTCTCTGGCACATCTTTGCCAAGCTAAACATACCCACTTAGGAAGGAAGGAACAAAGAATACGTTTTTTAGTCCAACGGGATCAGGTATTGGGGTTGGAGGAAGCCCAGAGGGCCGCCACGACCGCCAGGGCCCGGAAGGTGGTCAGTACTTGGCCTGACTCGTCCGGGTCGCGCTACATCTGCTCCCAGTGCTGAGGGGAGGGAACGGGCGGGTACGGGTCTGCGGGGCATTCCGCTGGTTGGCGTAGATTAGCGTAGGTTGGCGTAGGAAGGTTGGCGTAGATTGGCCGAGAACAAATCCAGCTTTCGCCTGAATCGTAGCCACACCTGATAGGAATGAGGAAGACTACTGGGCTATCCGGAATCGTGGCAACACTTGCTCGGAACAAGAAATACACGTCATAGCGTACGTCCCTATTGATGATGTTGGGTGATTATATCTCTTCAGTAAAAATGAACGAAGCTCACACTCATAGCAACAGCGATGAAGTTATGGTCAAAGCGGCACCGAAGAAGAAGCAAATCGTCTGCAATCGGGGATGGCCTTCCGTGGGTTCTAAAACCGTCTACCTCGGTGTGTCTTGCGCCTTTCACCACCACCGGTGTCTTGTACGCGTTGCAGAATCGAGTCTGAAGCTACTGAGGGTGGCGAAAAATGAGAAAGAAATGGGAATACGGCGACGACATAAAGATAGCGGTGCGCAACACACGGAGCCACACGCAGCCAATACCACTGCCAACACAAGTAAACGTTACTAGGAGGCAGTTAAAGCGCTAACCGCACAGTTAGTGAGGTTCAAGATGGACTTGCGATTAACGCTGCATAGCGGAATTCTGAATCTCGAACAAGCCGTTCCCATTCAGGCAAGCTACGATTGTGCAAAGCAGTACGAAGACATGTTCACGCTTCCATAAAGATTCACCAATTGGATTTCCGATAATTACTGAGAAGAACCTCGCCCCGTTGCAATGGTATAAAGTGCCGCATTTTGAGTTATCCTTTACGCGGTAATTATATGTCAAAGATAGGAAATTTGCCGTAAAGAAACGAATATAGTTTTGGCAGGTGTTTTTTTCACAACTCTGCAAATTTCACACGAAAGAATTAGAGCAGGCTACAAGACGATGACGGTGCCAGCTTCGTGCTGGTAGAAGAGAATCGTTTCTAGGGATGCGTAATGGTTAAACCAGACGACAATAGGGGCGGTGGTCTCATGCGGCCGCGCGTGCGTTGTATACTCAGAGAGTGGTCAAAAAAAGAATTTTCATTTAGATGGTGACGCTTAACTCTAACGATGACATTTTCGGGTCCTTATAAAGCGGTGGTCACGTATGTTCCTTCCGTTTTATGGATGATTTTGTAGATAAAATATGTGCAATAAATTGAATTTACTGTGCACACTTCAATCATTAAATAAAAAATAAAGTCCTCAACATTTTAAGAACATAGGCAAGTACACCATGTTTGAGAAAGTTATGCGAATTTTGGCTAATTTTACCAGAAAAACCGCCTTGCATTTATGCCTAAATCGATGGCGCTTAGACAGTCACCTACGACAAGTGAAATCCGAAAGGGCCTTACAGAAATTACCTAATTTCTGTCGAGATTCTACTTCATCCATTCCCGCGAAGTTATTCTCGACAAATACTGTGTACAGCTGACTCGGCATTCCGTCTCGTTGACGGGACAGCCAAGGTAGCATCCTGGTATAAACAGGAAACCGAATTGTTTTCTTCTGATTTTCCTGTATCACGTTTGTTCGAATCAGGTTTCATGTAGCTTTTAAAGGCACGTTATCGCTCAACTGCATAAAGAGAACATGCAGTTGAGAACGTACAGGTCGAAAGAAGGATGCGACAGTTCGATTGCTCCCTTGTCTGCTCTGCCTCGCGCCACTGCAGTAATAGTGACGTCTTTACACTCATCACTGGAGCAGGTTCGATCATCGGCCTTCACTTCGGCAATCAGTTTCTCGCGTCTCTACTCACGACGAGTGCTGAAATTTTCGTGAACTTTCTTGTAGTCCGTCCATGTTAAAAGAAAGCGGGTTCTACCTGGTTGAATATAATGGCATCGGTATCGGCTTTTGTGGGGAGTTCGTCTTCAAGTGTTACTTGTGCTTGAAAGCCTGAATGGTGCAAGTACCTCTGTATTGTGGTGTCCTGCACTTTATCCTAAACGTGGTACCAAATATTGATCGCCGGAGGCAAATCGGTGCTATAGCTCGTTTCAGCATCTGCGCAGAGCAACATTATTTTGAAAAGATGGCGGTGGTAGATAACCTTGATATTCTCTACCACACCTTGATGCATTGGCCGAATCCCATCTGTCACATTAGCTTCCAAGAATTCAAGACTGACAGACTTAATTCCTGCCACCAAGATATAAGAAGAGCAATTTTCCACAATAAAGACAAGATTCCCACCTTACTTGGAGAACCTTTCATGGCCCTCCCGTAGAGAGCTTTCGAAAATTCTCATGGTCATCCATGCTCTTCCCCTATCATCATGCCTAAAGGGAAGGTCTTCAACAACTTTGAAACAACCGGGATGCTTCGACTTACCTGCCACCAAGAGCTTCACCTATTCCCCGAATGCCATATGTCCAGCAACCTGCGCAGTAATACGCTCCTTACTGCATTTTACTCGGGAACAGGCTTCGCCTTTGAAGCGAGAGTCCTTGATTTGAGCGCGTTGTAAAAAAGGCCCATCCTGCAGCAGTCCTTGTATTTAGTCGCTACAAACGTCCCTGTTGCCGCGCGCTCTCACCTGTAATGCCCTTCAAGGGAAGGCCATGACGCTTTCTAAATCGGCTTAGCCATCCACCACCTACGAAAAGAAGTCAACGCCTGTTTGCTGCGCTATGTCTCACTCGTTTTGCTCCAAGGCTGGAAAAGGTAAGAAAATTCAATAAGAAAACTCGCACTCCGCGCAAGTTTCCATTGCACAAAAAGAACTTGGTCGAGTTTTGTATTAGGCGGTTCCGCATCCACATTCGGTTCGATGTGAGCGCTCAATTTATGAAGGCACATTGAATCACTTCTTTGCTCTTCGGCCTCCGCAAAGGTGCCGACTTGTGGATACCAAACGCCTTTGCGACCTTCGTCCTGGTCAGGCCGCTTCCATCTAACTCCCAAAGAAACCTGAAGCTCAGCTTCAAGTGACAGGGCTAGATAGATAGGGCCGTTTTTTGGGTTTCATCGATCTGCATTTTCCCTCTGTCTCAGCCCTGAGATTAAAACAGGAACCGGCCAGCCGCAATGCACAAATCCTAATCTGGCTATTGGATTGGATTGGCCTGAATAGAGGGTTCCATGAAGAATTATTTCGCAGTTCCGACACTACTTTGACTGTTGCAAGAAAAAAGACACCTGTGCATTGTTTAGGTTCGTGCCGTATAACCACAAGTAACAAGTGAGTGGTGTTTCGATTATCGAAAATATTTTAGCGCTTCAATTGTTTGAAACCGGAGAAATTACCCAGTTTAGCTTCGGAAATTGGTAATTTCTAGTTACGACATTTTGTTCATTGCAAGTCGGCTGTAGTTATGATTTTATGACCAACAGATAGCGGACGAAGTCAAAATTATCGCTGTTCTTTTTTTATTTTTCCGCCGCTCTCCCAACATAGCGAGCTATAGAACGTTAAAGACGACGGGGTGGCGACAGTGCACGGAAAGAGCTGCCTTCGACAGTGGAGAGAGAGAGTGAGCGTAATTATTTATTTGCCGAACAGGGTTTGATGTTGATGGGCTCCACCCGTGAAAGACATCCCTAGTTCGGGATTCCTTAGTTTCGAATGGCTGTGGTCGCTCGGGTTACTAGGTTGAGTTTGGTATACGGGTGTGGGTTTGTCAAGGAAGCACCCTCCAGGTGTGCGATTTGGGAATTTCAGAGGGAGGGAGAAGGATGGGGTGCCTGGTAAGTCCATATTGTGATCTGTAGTGGTTGTGGATTTGTTGAAGGTGGTTGGAACTGGTACAGGCGTTCGTCGGGGGTGGCCGCCAAATTGGAGCCGAAAGAGGTGCCTTCGCAACTCTGGCGACGCTGAAATGGAGAAGAAAATCCGTAGCCTGGCTTCACTAGTCCATTTTCCTCCACGGGTCCTGTACTTCCTGCCAGTACCCCCCATATGCGATGTACAACTCAGTGTGCATACAGCTCCGACAGCTAACTAGAAAGATATGGAAGAACGCCGACGACATGCCCATACTGGTGAGCAACAAAGGGGGCCACCGGCAGCAAATTCCTCATACTAAAAGCGAGCAATCGTTCCCACGAAGATGGTAACATCGCTAATCATGGTTAGCTCGGTGAACGAGAGACGTACGAAAAACGTCGCAGAGCAAACTTCTTCAGCCGGAGGCCGAACGTCAATTTGGCGAGGACTTCTGACAAGATGTTTACGCATTGTCAAAAACCTAAACATTCACCTTCCAATAATTATGGGTAACTGCTTCGATCCTATGCAAACGATTACAGTACAAAAACAGCGCGTTACCCCTCACTCCAGAACACTATATGCTATGGATGGTATTTGTAGTACATTTATTTAGCGTACACTCTTAGGCAAAAGGCGCGAAATACGGACGAAAATACGACCGTTATTTTTCGCGGGTAACCGTTCAAATTTAAGTGGAGTAACTGAGGCCGAGTGTGTGCCCTGTGCCCAAATGCGGACTATATGTTCCTAACCACCGATCTATAAGGAGTAAATTAAACCGAAACGCATTGATTTAGTCTCCTTGCTGCGCCGTTCAATGCCCTGTAATTTTTCATCGTCGTTGCCATTTCCCGCATGTCTGTGGAAAGTTTTTATAATTGCAATACACAATACATTGCCGTCAGTAGGTCCTTTACATAGTGCCGTGGGAGAAAATCTTGATGCTAATTTTAAGAAAAGCGCCTAGGTTATTCGAGCAGGGGGTAATGGACAGGGGCGGCGAAGCGCGATGGACAAACACACCATGGTGAGGTTATATTAATACATTGTGTTGCATACAATTCGCGTGAGCTAATAACGGCCAATGAAAGATTTTAAGCGCGTCAGCAATAAGAGAAATATTAGTGACACCAGAAACGTCAACCCTAAAGCGTAATGAATATGTATATGTTTAACACACAGGGAAAACGGATAAGTTGCTTATGTCAACAAATATAAATTAGAATGCTCACTATAGCTAAGCGTCTTGAAGTTATATTTTTACTCTCGTACATAATTGCCCTGTGCACCACACATACGACAATGCTGCAACTGCTGTAATAGC
Organism: Haemaphysalis longicornis; assembly: GCA_013339765.2. Classification (NCBI taxonomy): domain Eukaryota; kingdom Metazoa; phylum Arthropoda; class Arachnida; order Ixodida; family Ixodidae; genus Haemaphysalis; species Haemaphysalis longicornis. The sequence continues at coordinate 93,858,620 of CM023452.1, forward strand.
TGACTGCATTTCCAAGTCCCGTTATTCTGTCAACGCTAACTTGAAAAATGCATGGCTAAGCAACAGCGAATTTGGTTTCGCCTAAGCAGGAAAAAATATTCTCTGTCTTCCTATTCCGGCCATCACACAGACGACCGCTTTAACGTACGATACCAGTAGCACTTAATATATGTAACGAACACTTAGAACGTACAGTTTGCGATAATTTGTGCAGAAACAATTCAGTCGTCCGATCACGCAGCCAGCTGTCTCAACTAGGTGTCGAGCTGATTTTTGTGCGAGAAAAACAATGGTAGTGAGGCTCTACTTAGAATCGAACTTTGCAATAGTATTTACCGTTGCAATGCGCAAATCACAAAGTGCAAATCGCGGTCACGAGCGCTTGCACAGATAGAAATAACGACACCATTGACGGATGATTCTGTAGCATTGTGCAAAGTACTGCACGCTGTGAACTCAAATATATTTTTTAGAAACTACAGCCTGGCGCCGTGATTTAATGGTAGCGCGTTTGGTTCCTTGTAATTCTTGATGTAGCCGGTCCTTCGATCCCTGCTAGTGCTGTTTTTTTTTCCGTGACTCGCTTTCAGCAGTTCGTCATTGGGGAGTATTGGAACGGACCAACCGGGTGGGGTGTTGGACTAAACGTTCGCTACTGTCTTTAGTCCCAAAGGGGAGTAATGATTTAGGCAAACGCCGTTAGTCTAGCAGAGGACGAGCTTTTACTGATATGTTTCCTAAAACTGCGTAGAGGTTATGAATCGTTCCATCGAATTTAATTTGCGGGGAACTATTTTAAGAAAACGGCAATACAATGAAAGAATGAGCTTGGAGGCGGTACAAGAGAATTTTTTTCCTGACAGACGTAAGGGTAAAACGTAATAGTAAAATGGCACCAAGTGACATCTACGCCTACATTCTTTTATCGAATGCTCGTTCAACATTGTAAATGGTGGTCGTAATCTAATGGCCGAAGCGTGTAAACATAACGACAATGCTGGTACATTAGGAAGAGTGCGTCTCACATTTTATTTCGAGTTTCGGCTTACAATAAATTGAATTAAGCCTCCCACCATAGGTTATGCTTCCTGCTGGGTACACAATTGAAGTCAGACAACACACCAAGGCTGCTCCCTCAGCAACGTCATTCCATTTGTTTGCAGCAGGCACTAGTTCAAAGTCAGGCTAAGACTGCGGCTGTCATTTTCAGCCTTAAATAACCGCAAAATTGCAATCACATGTTTAAATAAACCCAAAAAATTGCGTTCAGTAAATAAATCTAGGAAATTCGAAATGTAAGTGATGGATCACAGCTGTCATGTTTGGATACTGAGTTTCTCGCGCGTCTTGTAATACGTAAACATCGACGTCCACGTGAGATACACTTAACTGTGCTTACTGCGAAACACCAATTGCTCCGAGTTTGTGTTTTTTCTAAAACAAATATTTGAATTTAAAAAAAATGTAGAACTGTATACAGACTCCGGACGCCCAACATCTATGTACATCTACAGAATGTGCAGCATTATCTATTGTTTGTGCAAGCATATTAATTGAACGCGATGATCAGTTATGTAATGCATACGTTTTTACATTCACGTATATGGCTGTATGCAAGAATGAAATAGATTGTAGTACTTGCACTTAAGTTGAGAAAATTTCCACGGTAAGGTGTGAAGTCATGGTAGGGAAGCAACAGTATCTAAATAGCAACATCCTTTCCCACAAAACATCTAATGCAGACGAACATGTACACAGCGGTTTATTCATCAACTTAAAAGATTAGCAGCAACATTATTCTATGGAGGGTTTATGTACAGTCGTATTACTTGTCCTATAAAGCAACTGAGTTTCATGCAATACCTAACAAGAATGAAGACATACAGAAAATGACTAAATGACACGGTATTGAATAGTAACAAATGTTTATTCCTTTTATTTTGGTCGGAAATTATTGTGGAAGTAATCGTCTTACCATTATGAAGTTAATATCTAAACAATTTCACAAAAAATTCAGAAAAGGAAATTCATCCCCAAAACAACGCTCTGGGACTGCGAAAATCGCCAGAAGATTTTTTTCAAGGCGGTATTAGACGCCGCTTATATTACGTAAGCTATTTAAATCCGAGACAATAACTCCGATGTTGGATTACTTTCTCTAAGAAAAGTCATATGTTGACAATGGCAAATATGGGAGTAGTGCGTGAACGTATTTGAACGCCGCGGTTCTGTCTTGTATATGAGCTTTCAAAAGGGCCATGCAGACAAAATACAAGTTTGTTTTATTCGAAAGATATTGTGTTTTCTAGGACTTCCTGCGCTTGCAGATCAACTAACAGTACCTTATTCACTGTCAAATTTAGGAATTTAGAGTAAGATTTTGATTCACCAGCCAAATCTTGTGTTTTCATGACGTGTGCCAAAAAGCAACAAGGGCAGGAAGTCAAACGAACTGCGGGTGCATCCTTTTGTCCCAGCACAGTTCCTTCCCGTCTGGCATACCAGGTGGATCTACGAATTACCGAGCCGCGAACCGGTGTCGGCCGTTGCTTTGCTGTTGACCGTATTTGCAGTTGGCTTGTTTTTGTTACGGTAGAAAGTAATGGTTTCGCCAAACATGGGGTATGCCCAGCAAACAGGGTCACGTAAAGCAACGTCGCTTACTCTAATTGGCCATTTTTGTGTAAGACAACTGCAACCCAGCGGACTCCTGTGCGGCTAAGGACGATCATATTGCACTCAGTAGCAACAGCAGTACGCACGGGCACATTTTTGTTTACCCGACCATTCTGCTGCTAGAAAAAATATTTGCCTTACATTTCAGCGCAAATAGCTCGTTTGGCAAGCTCGTAAGCTCCGCCTAATTTGCGTTTGCTTTTGCTGGCCTCAGCCAATGGCATAGCTTCGCATATGGCATCATAAGTTCTGTTTCGGCATCTGAGCTAGTGGGTCGCATCTGCATTCAATTTTTCCCAGTTATGTAGCTTATTTGAGAGAAGTGGGGGTTAAAACTGGGGTCAGTATGATTCGAACGAGTCAATCTTTCGAATGAACCAAACTTGTATTTTGTCTGCATGGCCCCTTATAAGTCTCACATGCAGTTAGAGAGCAAAACCATTAGAGCAAAACCATTATTAAGAGAAAAAATGCCACCTTCTCCGAAATATCTTAATAATATACTAGCGCTATGGAGGTTTTAAGGAGACGAAAATTTTTGTTTTACATTTAAATATTCAGAGGTCCTTAGAACACAGTGGAAAGCGCGAGTCAGTGAGGTACTTTCGTAATTATGGTGACATTGCAATGGAGATGTCACGTCGAAGCGTCGCTCGCCAGCTGCGTCGGCCTCGGCTGCGCTTGGACTTCTCCCACCGGTGGTACGGCTGGCAGGATTAAGACTTCAGTGAGCACGAGTCGCAAGCACTCGTGGAATGGCAATTACGGCGACGACCGGCCTATACTAATCTGTACGATATAATCAATGTTCTTTTAAAGGTTGTTTTGACTGCTTATGTTTCAAATTTAGAAATAACTATATACTGGGCAACAGGTCACTCTGGGAGTCCTGGCATTGAGACCGCTGAACAAATGACTGGTGCTGCTGCTCTCATGACCACAGTTGACATTACAACAGTATCCTACACCGACCTAAGACACATATCATACGACAGCTTCGTAACACATGATAACTACACTGGAGTCAACAAACAGACAACAAAGTGCACGTGATAAAACCACATTTGGGACGCTACACAACTGACTAACACTACAGATACACTGAAGTCGCCTGGCTAGGCTACGCATAGGCCACAGACATGTAACGCACTCCCACCTGCTCACAGGATCTTCGCGACCCCTGTGCAGCAGGTGTGGAAAGGACCTATCCGTAGTCCACATACTAATCACATGCAAGGCACTTGACACAACATGTCACAAACATTTTCTTGAATTATACAGACGACACATTCCACTGCACCCATCATACATTTTAGCCGACGAACCAATGTTTTCTAGTCACCGTGTTTTTAAGTTTTTAGGTGAGGTAAAGTTTCTGCAGCTCTTGTCAAATGACGTGTTATCCTGGCCCTATACACCAGACATTTCCATTGCCTTTTGTTTTGCGTCACTTTTACTTATACTCACAGGTTTTAGTATTTAGGGTCTCATCAACAATTAAACAACTTCTTCTCTGGCGCTCTTTGCCCTTAGTCGGCCTTGCGTCATTAAACACCAAATATCATCATTATTGTATTCATAGCCATCCTGCAAATGTGTTGCTTTTGTTGCATCTATTTCTAACCCCGCATGTAACACCCCCTCTAGGATGTACTTAAAGTAATAAAGTGTAGAGAAGTGAAATAAAGTGGCCATTTCTGGCGGCCGGACAGGGCGTAGTGGCGGAAGGGAAGCGGGCGTGAAAATATCATTGCGCTGAGAGCAGCCTCTAAATGCGCGTGGTATCGTAGCGCTTCTCAATGTAGCATACAATAACGTTGAATTATATGAGGTTCATAGATTTGGGCACCATACCGAAAATGTGCCGCTATCAATCGAATGAAGAAGTTCACCGGGACGTTATTTTTTTTATCAGAACACCTGCCGCAGTAGCAGGCCTTGAGATTGCGAGATGAAAAGCAGGCCCAGAGTAACATAGCTGTTTGCACGTACGATACTCAAACCCAGCTATGGTTAGCCAGCTGAGTGGCTACCAACGCAGTGTTTTTGCTTTTTTGAGTTGAATAATTGTCGCACGTGCGATGATCAATCATAAACTTTTGTCCTATGTATTTACGAGCAAACAGCCTTGCGAAAGTCCATACAGCAACTTCCTCCTAGCTGAACATCAATGATCAATCTGTAAATTTGGTTTCAAGGTAATATCAACTTACAAAGTAAATGATGCACTAATACACGAGTAAACGTATCTTTGTTGCATATGTCCGCCAAGTGTGTGTGCAGTCTATGGGATGTTACGTACCTGTAAACAACACCAAACACGCCAGAAAATAAATACCTTATATCTCAGATAATTTCTTTCACGTTTTCGAAAGGAGCACTTTCGTTGCTTTCGCAATTCGCGAACACGATGGCGGATCCTTGAGCGGATATATTTGTGACCACGAGCAAGGCTGATTATATTCACTTGGTGAGGGAGAAAAAGCGTAGCGCAATGTTTTTAACCTCGTGTAGGTACCACTCTGGTTAAATTTTCAATCATTTGTAGACGTCAAATGTATGGAGGTGTTGCATTTGGACGAGCCGAAGTAGGTCAAAAACTGTACGCGGAAATGCAAGTATTGACGGATTTATCAACTATCCGTTTACTTGACATTTGCAATAGGAATGATAAATGACCAGTCAAGTGCGCGTGTCGTGCGATTTGTATGAGGAACAGCGTTTTCCCAGAGCAAAACTCCACATGCATCGCAAGCGCTCGCAAAGTTTCCGGGTTTCTAATATTCTTTTCTTGATGTAATAAATTACGAATATGGCCACCCATGTGGTTCGTTTTGAGAGATATGATGGCGTCGACGGTACAGCGGTGCGCTGTTGCGGAGAATCGTCTTGCGAATGCTCCCCTGTTCCCGGCAGGGCGCCCGGCCAATCGCCGGAGAAGCGCGAGCTCCACGGGCAGGTAGCTGTTCTACGTCACAGGCCAGTGGGAACTTTGTTTGCAGGCTCATAACTGGGTGAAATATCGTCTGCTACACAGCTGTTTCGGCCGACGGCAGTTTGTATGCTGTGTACGTTCGACGCTCACGATTTTACTGAGGTTATTTTACGTGCAGACACAACTCATTTGGATCAACTTTCTGCAAACACAAGTTTGAATTCAGAGGGCTGATGGGGTTTGTAAATTATAGTTGAAAGTCACAGTGGTTTCATAAAGCTCGCACAGGTTCTTCGCCGTAAAATGCTTACGCTACATATTTTTTTCTGAGTGGGGCAATATGCGGGTTATTGTGCATTGGATGTAAATTAGTGGCGGTGATAACGCAGAGGCCTGATGCCACAAACAAAGAATCGTTGATGTGTTTGGTGCAGTCGCCATGTATGTTTCTTGTTTGTCACCTATTCAGTTCCTGATTTTAACGAAAGATTTTACGCCTGGCCATTACAGAGCAAAGAAGACTAGCGCAGTAATAATTCGAAACGACCGAAAAAGACCAACAAACATTACCTGCTTTTAAGTACAGTGGGATATATTTCATTCCTAATATGTTCATGTTTTTCTGTTTAGAAACAAAGTTTCAAGTGATATGTAATCAGATGTTCTCAAACCGGCCGCTGCTTACTAAACTTTATAATCTTTCAGCTGATATTGTTTGTGGAATAAAAAAACTTTTACGTACCTAAAATATTCCGGACTCGGCTGTATCGTCAGAGAACAAAGCTGTGGCATGTAACCTCAGTTAACCCTTCACTCCTCTTCTAAGCAGCCATGTTTGCCGCTTTGAAGAAAAACAGCCTGAAAGTTTTTTGAGCTACATTCCCCACCTCTGTAAATTTAAATGTCACCTTCGAAAGCATACCGAAATTCTATGGTTGACGAGCGTCCATGTCGCCCCTGAGAACCGCCTTCCTGACTGTGCTGTGTCGTCAAAGAAGAATGCTGCCGTGTGTAACCTACTGTAATCGTTTCGCTTCCTGTTTTTAAGCAGCCCTGTTTGCCCGCCGCAAAACAGAAACAGAACGTGGAAGTGTCTGGGACCACGTAATCCTCCCTGTATGTTTAATTGTCCCCTCCGAAAGCAGAAAGCAAGCAATTGTAGACGGACGCGCAGGGTGCATGTGAGTTCAAGTCGTTTTCCGGACTACAACCGGAAGGCACCCGTGAGGTTCTGTTCAGCCACTAGCGGCTCCTTTCTTGCAGAGCGAAACAGCCGTATCTTGCGTTCCGAGTTTTCAAAAAGCCTGTCTTCAGCATCAGATGACCCTCCATAATACACTCGCCTGGTGTTGGTGACAACAGCCGAAGCCGCTCTATATTTGCTCAATCGCGCAGCTTTTCTTCGGCCCGACACCATGTAAGACATATAAACTATAGCGACCAAACAACAACTACAACATATCTGCTATGGAAAATGTTTCTGTAGCCCCATTTGAGGTTTTAACGTGCCGTTTAAGAGCAGATTTATTATAAAAAACAGGTGTGACGGTACCCTTTGTTCTTTCTTTTCTCCTTTTTTGTTTTTCTTTGTTCTCGCGTTCACTTTTTTATCTTTTTTTCTATTTCGTCAGAATATCGCACGTATGGATTGCTGCCTGGTCGAGAAGTAAGCACCATTCCAGATACCTCGGAGGCTAAACTAGATAGGTGCAATTACGCTAGGAATCGTCTTCGGGACCCAAACACCACTCCCTCACCAGAGAATTTGGCAACCGCGGTGTAGTAGTTCTCCCTACCCCCCCATGTGGGACCAACCCAAAGCTGGGGCCTCAGTCCTAAAAAGCTCTAGAACACTTGGCCACGGCCAGGGATTAGCCAACGCGTATTAGGTCCCATCGACCTCATACGCGTTGGTAGTGGCTCCTACGTCATCTAAGCATGGTTTCTTCAATGATAAAGTCTAGTTTAGGAGCATAGTGATATAGACACGGCCGCGCAGTCAAGTGTGTTTGATGTGAATGACTGTAAAGTGTCACAATGTGCAGAGTGTAGTGCTCGATAGTGTTTACTTTCCGACCAAGTAGTGTTTATTTGAACTATGTGCTTTTGTGTTACTTCTAGCTGGTTTATTTCTGGTTGATCCGTTTTAGTGGGATTGTTGTGTCCATGGGTCTGCACGTGGAGATAAAAGAGTCATTGATGCACCAACTAATTTCGCATAGTTCCAGAACTCGCTGTAATGACATTGTTAGTGTACTGTTTTGCGTGCGTTTTTGTGTGTTCTCATTTCATAACACCCTTCAACTTTTTTCGCATCTTCAGTTCCATATTGTTAGATTTAAAAAATTATCTCTGATGTATATGATTATTTTAGAGCGGATGTAGACAGTAGCGCCTTTGGAGGTGGAGTGAGATTTAAAAAAAATTGTCAACATTGAATTGGTTTTTTCAAAAAATATTTTTGACCTGGGTTTGCATTTTAGTTATTTATAATTAGTTTAAACCTGCGATAGCTTTGGTGGTACGGGATTTCCCTCGAATTTTGTTATTATGTTTTTAGTGTACTTTAGAGGACAGGAATTAAATGGGATTAAATGGCCATGGTGGTGGTCAGCCCAGTCACACAGCAGAGGAGGCTAAGAATCTCTGGGTCCGGACAGGCCGCCTCTTGGAATGAATTTCCAACGTTTCCATGCACGCACCCTCTCCAGCGGGGATAGCCTAGCGGAGAGAGGACCTCTCAGGCTACTAGTAGAGGACATCTCAGACATTAAGTGCGATAATATTGGGCTAAGCGAAGTGTGAAGAACAGGAGAGAGCTTCAGAGAACTGACTAGCGGGCATATTGCGGGATCACGGGGACCTCTCGAAACGAAAGAGCATGGGATAAAATTTTTGATCCACAGGCAGATAGCAGCGAACGTGAAACAGTTATGCGGTACGAACGAAGTAATCGGAGTCGGAGTGATCAGACATAACAAGCGGTAGAGCTTAAAGATAATACAAGCCTATTCACTACCAACTAGCTACGAGGACAAGACCGTAGGTAGGTTTTCTGGAGATGATGCTGATGGTTGGAATTTTTATGGCGCAAGGCCGAATAAGGGCAAAGAGTGCATGAAAAGTGCCTTATAAGGACGAAGTGATAGTAAACGTAAAACATTTAACTAAAATATATGTTAAATGACATAAAATACCATGTAGATGGCTGGTGTAAAGGGCCAGGGTTTCAACATGCAGGGTAAGTGATGAGGTGTAAAACTGGACATCACTAAGAAACTTAAAAGTATGCGTGTGAATAACTATGGGGTCGTCCCCTAAAAAGTAGGATGGGTGTAGCGGAATGTGTTGTCGGTATAGTTGTGCGAAGTGTGTGTGTCGGGTTGTTTCTAGTCCCTTGCTTCGTATGAGGATGTGGATCATGGACAGGTTCTCTTGGAAATCCAGTGAGCAAGTGCGAGTGCGTTGCGTGTGTGTGCCCTACCCGTTATCTAGCCAAGGCGACTTCTGTATATTTATTGCGTGTGTATGTTGTGTATGGTCCCAAGTGTGTTTTTATTACGTGTAACGTGTTGTCTGTTTGTTCACTCCAGTGTGTTTGACATGTTTTGGGATGTTTTAGTCTGATGTGTGGGCTTCACGTCCGTGTAGATGTAATGTGGTTATGTCTACTGTATTCGAAGAGTGTAGCAGCAGCAGCCATTCGATCCCCGGGCTTCCTTACCGGCAATTCCACAGTGGCCAGGGAACCCTAGCAAAGGACCAGTTTCAAATTTTTGGACATACACAGACATAATACCATTGACGATCACATTTTCAACGTGGTTTTTGGAACACTTTGTTGACGACAATGCCCGCTGAACACTGAGGGAATCTGTATAGATAATGGATTGCGGAATGTAGCTTTCAATTATATGAATAACAATACACTGAATATGAATGTGAATGTGTGAATGTGAATGCGAATGTGAATATGAATGTGAATATGAATATGAATATGAATAACAATACACTGAATTTATGAATAAGAATATGAATTACAATACACTATAGGCCTCTGCCGTAAAGATACTAGTATTAGTATTCAGAGTTTTAAGTCATAATAGGCCGGTCCGATGCGCTGGCGCAGGACACGAAAGGGGCAGTTTTAGGAGGCGTCCGTATAAATGTTCAGAACAATGATACTTCTGCTGCAAATACAAGAAGTGCGGCAGAATTGCACATCTGGGAGCTCGGTTCTTATCTATATATGTGAAAGATGTCTCGCATGATACAGGGCGGAGATGCCATGCTGCAATAAAATCTGTTACAGAAGTTTGGATGGTATCTAAAACGGGACAGGAAGATCTTACGCTTCCTCTCTAACTCTGTCAGAGAAGGGCGCAGAGACTGATGGTCGATTTAGCATGAGTTCAGTCTTAAATGCATCATACAAACTGCTTTAAAAGGATGGTGAGGCATGAATGAAATTTTAAAAGCATAAAGGATGTCTGTGTACGCTCGCTGACGTTGTAGGTACCACTTATTACACTCCACATAGAGGATTTCGACAGGGATACTGCGGAAGGCGCCGCATGCCAGGCGAAGCCCCAGATAAGCACTGGGTCCAACATTTTGAGGGATGTTTTACTTGCTGACCCATAAACAACACTTGCATAGTCTAATCGCGAACCTATCAGGCTAGTAAAAACACGTAATCAGAAGTTGTTTGTCAGCACCATATCAAGAGTGGGAGAAAACCTTGAGTATAGTCGTAGCTTTAAGCATTTATGTTTAAGTTGTTTTATATGTGGAATGAATGTGAGCGTTTTCGTCAAGGACTACACTAAAGACTTGTGTTCCTTTCTTACTGGAATTGAGACACCATTGAGTTTGATGTCTTGATCCGGCCGAATGCCACGCCTTGTCGAAAACAAAACACAAGTACACTTTACTGGATTAAATTTAAAATCGTTGCTATCTGACTAGACAGCTAGCTTGTAACAACAAGCTGGACTCGCGCTCTCAGATTGACAGGTTACCAGACTTAAAGGATAATTGTAGGTCGCCTACATAGTTGAGCAGGAAATGATGGTGGCAATGCCTTTCTGAGTGAATTCATTTTTACAATAAACAGAGTGCAACTGAAAACTCCGCCTTGCGGCACCACATTTTCCTCCTGCACATGAACCCTAGAGAGTGCACTTCCAACACTTACACGAAAGATTCTTTCAGACATGAACTGGCAAGCGTGTTCATCATGTTACCCGTCATGCCAAAGGACTTTAAACCGCCGAGGATACAATACCGCCCAGCAGTGTCATACGCCTTTTCAAGTTCAAAGAATACTGTCATACAGTACTGCTTGTGGAGTAAGCCATCTTTTATATATGCCTCTAATAGGACGAGTTAATCGTTGGTAGATCGCCCCGCCCTGAAGCCTGCCTGGCAGCCATCAAGATTATTGTACTCTAAGGAGTACACGAGTCTCCTTTTGCTCATCTTCTCCAAAAGCTTACATAGAACTTGTCAGGGCAATGGGACGATAACTGGCAGGAGAGGAAGGGGGCTTCCCTTTCTTCAGGACCGCCACTACTATAGCCTCTCTCCAAGAGCGTGGAATGTGCCCCGAAAGCCATATTTTGTTGTATAGGTGTAGGAGTGTTTGAAGAGTGTCTGGCTGTAGGTGTTGTATCATGGTGTATGTAATCGTATCTGCACCTGGAGCTGAAAGTTTACATGTGCTCAGGCCAGCCTTCAATGCGTACAGTGTAAATTCAGAATTCTAACGGCATTTGTACTTCTTATTCTCACGGTGGGACTTCTTTTTCACAAGCGGTTTTGTGTTTCAGGAAAATGTTCGTGTAGTGTGCTCAATTGGAAACGTGTTAAACGTGTTTTGCGAGTGTGTTACCGTTATCTTCGCGCGTGTTCCCTGTTCTGCTGACCAGGAGCAGGCTGTGCGCATGTTGTCCTTTAAGTTTGCGTATTCTTGTCCTTACCTTGTGTCTCTCTGTGTATGAGTTAATGGATGTAAGGAAGTTGCGCCAACTCTCGTTTTTCCTCATGGCGCACACGCTTACCAAAGTGTTCGCCCTTTTAAATGATACAATGTTATTGCATGTGGGGTACCGACGGAGGATACCCGACGCCTTATTCTGGGCCTCCCGCACTCGCCTATAGTCCTCATTTTACCACGGCCTCCTCTTGCTGCAAGGGGCACCGGAAGCGTGGGGAATGGACTCTTTTCGGCGTCGTCGAGGATGTACGTAGTGATGAGTTGGGCTGCTTCCTTCATGTGTAGATGTTTTAAGGATGTGTGGTGCAGTTTGGAATATTCCTGTGAATGTACTCGAGTTTGCTTTTGATTCATTAAACCTGTTATGGGAAGATGGACTGCTTGGCCCTTTACCTATATATCATAGTGAAATCGGAAAGTCGGCAGTACAATACTGGTTAGTGCCCACGCCCTACTCTAGACATGGAAAGAGAACAGCGGAACCAATCGCCAAGTCAAGATGTGAGTATGTATGTAAGTTATAGTATGTATGGTGTTTTTGTTGAAAAGCGATGCTCCAGAGGATGTAAGAAACTTCTGTATCAGGCGACCTTGGGCATTCGTTCTGGATGAGCCCCGAAAAGAGTTGTGTGCATTAAGCTCGTCCTGAGGATGTAGGGTTCGGGTAGCTGGTCAACCACTGCCTCGAAATCTGTGCTAGGAAGTGCAAAATCAGGAGATGTAAGCGGGGCGTACCGTTATCAACCGAATAAATATTATCGTACGAATACTACAGCCTCAAGGACAGTGTTTAAAGGGATGGTGGCATCCTAATGTTTTCCGGGCGACAATGAACACACCCCCTGAAGAGTGTGTGCAGCCAACCTTGTCTTTTCTGAATACCATGTACCTATTTACCAGTTTTTTTAAAATTGAGGTGGGTTTCTCGGAGACACATGCATCTTGGCTGATTGGCATGCAGACTCTCATATACATCGTCAAGGTTTTTAGTAGGCTTCTGCAGTTCCATTGGATGATGTTTTCTGTCCCCATTATTTACATTTAAGGATGATTGGAGTGTGTGTGTGTGTGTGTGTGTGCGTTCATGTGTTGTCTTTCGGGGATTTTACTCTGGGGTGGGCTTTTTGGGCCTTTCTGTAGGCTTGGAAGTCGGAGGCCGCTACTTGCGCTGAGTTGCAGGCAAGAACAGCCCGACGTCCATCTCGTCGTCAGATGTCCTGGGGATGCCCGACGACACTGGCCCCCTGGACCTGGCCCTTGTTTCGGTGACCCTTCGTTTGAACCGCCACCGCCGCAGACGACGAGGGCGCCAGAAGAGGCACGGGCGGTGCGGTGGCGGTGGGAGCCGATGCGTGGCCCCCGGTGTACATCCCAACGGCACCCAACAACGCACTGTAGGACGGGGGGGCAGTGGCGGGAGCGGCATCGGTTCCGTCAGAGACGGCTGGGGCCACAACCGCTGCTGCTTCAGCAAGCGGCATGGTGACGAGTTGGGCTGCCTGATGCAGCTCAGTGGGGGGCGGGGTTGGGACCAGGTCAGACTAGCTGAACGGAGTCCCCGTGGAAACCAGACGCCGCTCCGCCCCCCCGGTGACCTGCGTTGTCATACATCCCCAGGGGGAAAGGGGCGAACCTCTTTCGCGCCTCTGGGAAGCTGATGTTCTCTGTGACCTTCAAGTTGCTTATTAGGTTTTCCTGCTTGAACTTCTCGCAAGCCCTGAAAAAGCTTGCATGAGGTCCTGGAAGTTTACACAAAAGAAGGTTGTGGAGTTGCAGTTCTCTGTCGGGTGGTCTTTGTGCTGCGTATTTAGTCCATGTCAGTCTGCCGCGGCAGGAGTTTGTGCCGTGCCCGAACCGGTGACACTTGAAGGAGCGGTGTGGGTTCGGTATGTAGGTTTGGACTGGACATCTCATGAAGTCTGCATTGACTGACTCGGAAAGCGCTGAGCGGTCAAATGTCAAAATTATGTGTTTGGTCGGTATTACTTGGTCGTTTCGACGTATGGTGATCCGCCTCACGGCCGTCACACCGTGGTCACGAAGGCCTTCAAGCAGATCGGTTTTATTCTCATTTATTAGATTAAGTTCAGATATAACACCCTGGCAGCTATTAATACAGCGACGGGGCGTAATCTCGATGTCAACAATGACCATGCGCGTTTGTGCGAGGAGGTTTGCGGACTGCTGATTGTTGTTTACCTAAATGAGCAGTTCTCCCGTTTTCAGGTTCTTAAGCCTTGTACGACTTGCCGAGAAGGCTTTAAAGATACTTTGAGATTTGAAAGACGGACTGAAAGGTGATTGTTTTAGTCTTATCAAGAGATTCCATGTTCAAAAAACGCGAGAAATTATCGCGCTTTGGGAGCGAGATTGATTGCAAAGGAGGAAAAAAAACTTCGGTGCGGCCCCTTTTCAGGAACCGATCACGTTTTGAGGGGGGTTTAAGAAAATACCATATGCTATAGTATAAAAGTAAAGGACCGGGGTACTTTCTTCGCTCTGGTTACCCTGATATCGAGAGAGGTCCCGGAGCTCCCTTCCTGGTAAACAGAAACGGAGCCCACCCCCCGGAGCTTGACCTGGGCTCCGACGGCCACAGTTGGAGGTTTCTACCCTTCACCTTAAAACTCATTACCAGGGTCGGTTACAGCGTGAGTATGGGGGTCAGGGTCCACGGTATCGCCAGTACAGTCACCGAGATTGCTCAAGGTACCCCTTGGGGGAGGTTTTATGAAGACATCAAGTCACTAATGACTGTGGGAACCACGCTGTTCGCAATTGTAATGGGAGACCAACGCAAAAGTAGGTGCGAAGTGAATAAGGGGAAAATATGAGAGAAATGTTGCAACAGGCTGTCCAAACTGTCGAGGTTATACACGGGTTGGTTTTGTAGAGAGGACTAACCTCAAACGACAGCCCACATTCTTCGGTATACGAAGTAGAAGAGAACATGAAAAAACTGCTGACGAGATGAAAAAAGCGAGATTGACATCATTTTCAGTGACAAAGCAGGTACTGTACAAGACGTGGTGGTAATAAGCAAGATTTGGTGCAGTGATCACAGGATGGCTATGTGCAATTTAAGGCTACATCTTAAACAGAAAGGAGGAAGGTTGTAAAAAGAAAAAAATCCGAGCATTAATTCGGTGAGAAATAGGACACGGGTGTTTAAAAACACCCTTGAGAACAGGTTCGCGCTTTTACACGATCAGAACTGGGACAGTGTTTACACGCTAAATGAAAACTTAACCACAGCAATCACTGAGTCAGTAGTGTCCAATGATGAAACAGCATCTAGGAAACGTGCTGTAACACTAACTCAGCAAACACAGGAGCTTATTTCCACAACAGAAGATAAAGTTGATGAACACGGTGGATGAAAATGAATTAGGGGAGTTGTCCAAATTTATAAACAGAAGCACAACAAATGACGTTTTGCGTACAACATGGCGATCAGGGAGGAAACGTTGGAAAAAGAAAAATGCTTGAAGGCAGCAACGAGGAAGCTGGCTATTGGCAGAGACAGAATTGAAGTACTTAGAGATGAACAGGTGACATTATGCTCAATATGGACCAGGTAATAAAAATCGAACCACAATTCTACGCCAGGCTATATTCCAGGGACGTTGGACCGGGGAAAACCACCAAGCCTTCAAGCTTTGCTTGCGATGTTCCACCAGCCTACAATGTTTGCTTGCAATGTTTCACCAGTACCACAAGAGGGAGTATGAAGGGCACTTAGGTGTACGAAATGAGGGAAACGTGTAGGCAACGACGCCGTGACAATATATACTGTAAAAGAGGTTTGAGATATAATACTAGACTCCTATAGTTAGTTTTTATGAACAGTATTCGTATGTAAAATAAATGAGCCTACAGCCACCTGTATTCGTATAATTGCAAGCTCTGGTTTAATTCAGACAATGAATTAACAATGCTCTGAAAAGTGGGCATATATTGCATACTTTGTGTAGTAATGGACTATCTCGCGTGCCTTGGAGTCTGATACACATGCACCTTTCGGCAAAGGCACCATTGCTTACACCTGGACACGTACTACGCCGAGTACAAATAAAAAGCGGCCAGAGCTGCTGTCGGCGAAAAACAATAGCCATGCATGAAAAGCTTTGATACGGTAATCACTATGTGGTGCTTTGGTTTAGTGTACCAAAAGCCTGGAGAAATGCCACCACAACTAATACACAAACTGAGAAATAAGAAAGATCTTAACAACTAGAGAGCAATCAGCCTTCTCTCAGCTGTATAGGAGCTGTTTACCAATACCGACTTTCAACAGCTCAGTGAACACGCTGGATTCAGAAAAGGATACTCTACAGTGGAATACAGCAATGTCATAAACCACGTAAGAGAAACATTCCGCTACTTACTACCCTTTCCTACATTTACCTCCCTATGACACCAATAGTTATTGACGTCTCTGGTATCGCTCGGCTTAATAAATAAATAAAGGGGTCCTGAAATAGCTTCCGCCGATGCATGGATGTACATGTAACCAGATAAAGCAATGTATTAGCAATCTCTTCCTGTAAGAATTCTGTTAAAATAATATTGATGAGTATTAGCTGAGAATTCATAAATCAAAAACCGCGCATTATCGTCGCACCATGTTTCCTCCTCCTTTCTAATTTTTCTTCGCTGTTGACGGCGCGCGTGCCTTCCCTCCCATGATGCTGCGCTCCTCATAGGTGGAGTACTTCCGCTATTGCGCTCCTCCGACTGCCGTCTGCTACGGGAAAGCTATTTCGGCTTTTTCATCTTTGTTGACGCCATGGACATGGATCCCGCATTCCGCTCAAGGGTGGAAAAGCGAACCAAAGACGTGGCCGCATGTGTGTGGCCTGGCTTTCCCCTTTCGCGGTGTACGTTGCTGCAGTTTCTATCGGCAGCACGTGACCTTTTATCGCCAGCGAACTCGCAGCCGCACGGGGAGAATCGTGTGCTCGTTCCCTTTGATGCACCGCGCACTGTTTATCCAAAAAGCGCGACCTCAGATGTGGCCCCACTGCTGCCGGGTCTTATTTTGCGGCGGTGGTAATTCCTACCGGCGGCATGAGAAAAATACATTTTAAACCGACTCAGAACCTGTGCACAAAACGCGCCGGATCTGATCTCTTTATCAGTGGCGATGAACTGGAAGGCGCAGAGCAAGCCAACGCAATGCTCGAGCAGAGACCACCCGTGTTCTGACAGGCTGCACCCATGTGTTGCATTCAACACTGACGGGAAAGCCTTTGTTTGTACTTGTTTAGATAGTCGTAAAATGTCCAAGCACTCCGGCACTCCGCTTGCGATCAGCCGGCGAGTCATTTCGCAAAAGATTCGACAGATGGCGCTGTATGCATTAGCGTGTCACAACGCAAAACTGATGAGACGCTCTAGTAAAACTCCCCTCGCGGTGTTTACGTAGCTACACGCAAAAATTTAGCGTTTATCGTATGCAAAGGCAACAAACGCTCTACTAAAACTCTCTAATAGCAGCAAAATAGCGTGCGTACGTGAGGCAGCTTGCGATTCCATCATGGCGGCAAGTAGCGCGAGATGGAGAAAAGATGTTTTGCTTCTGATGAACCAAGTTCTTTGCCCCTGTGTTTTGAGATACGTGAAGTGGTTAGCACGTCGCCCTTACGCAGCTCTGTATCGTCGTAACATCGCTGACTGTCCGAACGAAGCTTGCAGCTAAGCCAAGGCAGTGACCGAAGCTGCGTGCGTGTGTGCATCGCCTCCTGTGTGTTGTGGACGCGTTCGTTTCGCGATGAAATTCGGCGTTGTACTTCTGCCGTGAATAGTGCTTCCCATGGCCTGGATTATCTTTCTCGAGCGACGTACGACTCAACCTCGAATGTGCAGTCTGCCTGGCTAAAGCCTTCTCGGCTTGCGCACCAGAGTTAAGTGACTTTCTGTTCGTCCCCGCAAACCGGGCACCAGGTGTGTGCCGAATTTACGACGGGCAGGATGAGGCAGTTCAGACTTGCAACGCATGTTGTGACGTTGTGTTCGTTCGAAACGCATCTCTGGATTGTTTTGAAGTTGAATAAAATGTATGCGTCAAATCCGGGAATTCGGCTCAGGCCGTTCTCAGCGATTGCACGAAAGAAGTGCCACAGGGCTTCGACGCTTTCTTTATGGTACGTACTTACGCAAGATAATATCCTTGTCGTGTTATGGCCGTGTTGCATTCAATACAATCGGTTAAGCATTTGTTTACACTTGTTTCGTTTTTCGTAAAATGTCCAAGCACTCCGGCACTCCGCTGGTAGATCAGCCGGCGAGCCAACGCTGAGCAGACGACGCATATCTTTGCCGGAAGTGCCTGAAAAAGCTGTCTACCTTATAACGAACATCTTGGTATCGATGGTGCAGACATGTGAAGATGTCGGCGGCTAAAAACACGCAGGCAAGGGTGAGAAAAGGCGACAAACATTGCATTTGCAACAAAAGTATGAGCTTTCCGCTGCGCGTAAAAGAGTCATACTTGGCACTGCTGCTCACGTTGACGAACCAATCTAACGATTGCGCTAGTTCATTTAGTGTGCTCAAAATGCCTTTCAGGGCCCCTTTAACCTGTCATTACTCACCCGGTTACGATTCCACCAACACTAATTTTTTAAGGAATAGAGTAGACATAAGCTCCATCATATTATATAAGATTTTGCAACAATCACTTAACACTTCTAATCTCCCAACTGAACGGAAAATTGGGAAGGTGGTCCCAATTTTTAAGTCTGCTAGTAAATGTTCACCCCCTACTATCGCTCCCTCTCCCTAGACAGTACCTGCTGCAAAGAGTCGCGCTTCGGCCAAGCCCTTCGTCAACACCAAACCAAACTCGAACAAGCTGTCCAGCTGGTACGTACACAGCTGGATAGGATTCATCAGCGACTCTCCGTCCTAGAACAGAAAAACAACCTAGCCCACAAAAAACCAAAAACACCATCTGAAGACAACGCGCGTCTGATTGCCCCCCTCCCTCCGGATGACCAGAACGCAGAATAATACTTGAGTATACAACAAGCTCACAATTTTGCAGTGGAATAGCATATCCCTAACTAACGAAAAACCAAATTTGCTTCGCTACAGTCAGTTACACGACCCAGATGTCATCGTGATTCAAGAGGCAGAAACAAACCACACCCGTCTCCGTGGTTACAATACCTACTTTACGACAGGCAAGTACCGCACCGTAATCCTCGCGAAGAAAGACCACACAACGGTGCACAACCATTTTTCTTTGTCATTGGAATACACTTTATTGAGTTCCTCCCGAAGACAAAATCCCAAGCAAGCCTCCTCAGATTAAACATCCACAGTCCTCCCCAGGCGTCCCTCGCTCCTTTGAGACACCAGATAAAACTTGCAAAACGACAAGCTCGGGAGCAAAAACTCTTCCTCTTAGGTGACTTCAATGCTCCCCACGTAGCCTCGGGCTATTGCGTAACCAACAAAAAGGGAGATACGCGTACAACATAGCGCAGCAATATCAGTAACTCTCTGGAATGATCGTACCACCACAACCACAAGAGGAAATAGTGTATCAAAGGACACAACCCCTCATCTCACCTTTTCTTATAACATCAGAAAACTGGAGTGGCTCCAACTGGATGAGACGTTAGGGAGCGATCACAATATAATACAGTCTTTGTTGCCCGTTACAGAACTCCGCAACGCCTCTGGAAAGCAAAACTCACTTACTGGAAAGCATTCCGTGTGGAGTCCCAACCGAACAACTTCGATTCTATCGAGCAATGATCAGAAGGAATTACCCAATCGGTTTCCAAACACACGAAAACAATTCAGCTACCACCAATAACCCTAACACTGAACCGCACCTCCTACACCTATGGGAGGCTTGCAGAAGCATGATCAAGCCGTAGAAAAAAAGAAAACCAACCTTGCCTTCAAGCTCCACATAGCTCAAATTACTGCCGAGGCCGCCGAATATGCACATAATCTGAGTAGACAGAACTGGAACCAATTTTGCTACCAGCTACAAGGCACGCTGAGCAACCGCCGAACATGGCACATTCTCAAAACTCTTATCGGCAATACAGAAACAAAGCCAGCCAAAACACACCGTATACGCCGTCCCATTCACCAATACCAAGGGGACAACCACAATTACTCAGAGACCTGGCTGACCGTTACATAGGTCCCATCCCCGCCACCCATCCTCGGCTGCCCGCTTACGCCGGCAACCCTAACCCAGACTTTGACAACCCCTTTATGGAGGCGGAAATAACCGCAGCTCTTCAGACCCTGACAAGAAACACAACGCCAGGTCATGACAAAGTCAATAACAAGATACTTAGGAACCTGGACTCTCATGCCATAGAATGGTTGCTGCACTACATCAATGACCAATGGGAAAGGGGTCAAGTACCCGCTTTCTGGAAACATGGTGACATAAGCCTAATTCCCAAACCTGGAAAATCTATAATCTTCGCAAACCTACGTCCAATTTCGCTGACATCATGAGTAGGCAAGATATATGAACATATGGTGCACAATAGGCTTGCCCCTTACCTCGAAGAGAAGGATCACTGGCCTCACAGCATGTATGGCTTCCGCTCGCACCTTTGTAATAAAGATATACTCCTGCAAATCAAGGAATACATCCTGGACAATCTAATCCTGGACAGCCATCCTTGCCCTTGTAGTCAAGGAGCCTTCAATAATGTCACACAACATAGTATATTAGAAGGCTTACAGTCAACCCACTGGGCGAGCGGAGATAGAACTTTGTACAAAATTTCTTGACAGACCACACAGCGACGATTGGCATCGGGAACCTTAGAACAGACAAACTCCCGATACCACCGAAGGGGACACCCCAGGGCTTTCTCAAATCCCCTCTAGTTTTCAATTTGGCAATGAAAGACCTTCTAGCACAATTGGATAACATCCCAGGCATCAGTTACGGTATATAGGCTGATGATATTACAATATGGACATGCGTGGGCTCTGCCGGCACACAGCAAGACGCCTTGCAAGAAGCAATTCAAACCAACGAACAGTACCTTCGCCGACGTGGCCTGTACTGCGCTACAGATAAAACCGAATAACTGCTCCTTAAAAAGCGAACCAGAGGTCGACCCCCGGCGCCAATTCCCGATATCGAACTTCGAATCAACAACATTCCAATCCCACAGGTCAAAACTCTCCGCCTACTTGGACTTACGCTACAGCAAGATGGAGCTGGCATAACAACGCTCCATAAACTGCAAACCACAATTCATCAAGTTCTACGTTCTACATCTCATACGCCGTATCACAAATCGCCGACATGGCCTCAAAGAACAGGGCACCATTAAAATTGTGCAAGCATTATTAACGAGCAGAATTGCGTATGGAACGCCAAATCTAGCCCTGAAAAATAACGAAAAAGAAAAACTCAATATCTTGATCCGAAAATCCAACAAGTTTTCTCTTGGTTTACCCGTCACTGCTTCTACAGACAAATTAATGCAATTAGGCCTAGCCAAACTAGCCAATTTGAAGGCCTAAAACTCACGAAGACGGGAAGACACAATACGAAAACTGGGTTACGAAGTCCCGAAAGAAAATAACGCTAGACAACGCATTCCTCTACATGTTAGAGAGAATATCACTGTCGCCCCGGTACCAAGAAATATGAATCCAATCCACAACAAAGCCCGACGCAAGGCAAAAGTTCAAGCTCTTCGAACTGCATACGGAAAACGGACTGACGTTAGGGTACGCAGACGTACCACTATACGCCAGTCGATCACCCCACGCCATCAGTATAGTCAATAATGAGGTTCTGGAGCTTACTTCAGCTTCTAGACCCTCCAAGGACATCGACACCGCCAAAGAAGGAGTCATTGCCCTTGACGATACCACTGGCAAAGAACATGTCACCATCCTATCAGACTCCCAGATGGCGTGTTGAAACTTTCAAATTGGACGCATTTCGTCAACAGCAGAAACATTTTATCGGCCCACCCTGATTTACCCGAAATTTTCATCATATGGAGACCGGCTCATTTACCACTGGAAGGGAATCAGGCGGCTCATGCCGCAGCCCGAGCTCATACTCACCGGGCACCTCCTTCTGAGATGTCAGCCAGTCCTTCCATAAGCCCAACAAGAGAAATAATCCCCAAAGGTACAGTGACATCCTGGCCCACTACCGCTTAGGACGAAGAACCTTTGAGCCTCCACATCGCAACATGTCTCGCGAAGACACGGTCATCTACAGACAGCTACAAACACATTTCCACATGGTACATTACTACACTCAATGCATCCGACATTTTACAGATAAATTTGTAAATTCTGCACGGAGCCATGCACTCTCTACCACATGGTATGGGTGTACCGCCGCACACCATCCCTTGCCCCAAACCCATATCACTCATTTGATCAGTGGGAGGGTCGGTTGACCAGATCCAACCCGGCTCACCAACAACATCTGGTAGACCGGGCTAGAGAGGCCGCCAAGACCCAGGGCTTCCTGGAATAAGGAGGTCCCCCACCTGGTGGTCACCCCAACACCATTGAGTGCTCCATTAAATGTTTATTCTCCTCCTTCTCCTTCCCATCTATTTGCTAATGATTGCGCTATTTTTCGTGAGGTAAACAATTAAATGATTATGGCATTCTTCAGTCAGACCTTTAAAAAGTTGCTAACAGGTGCCGTGTATGGTTAATGCAGCTTATCATTATTAAAGTTATGCGCGTGTCCCAAAGTACTTGGCAGCAGAGGGGCGGCGTAGCACATCGCCTGATTGGCGCGCTTTCTTCAATCACCGCGCTGCACCGATTGCTGCAATCGTTTTGTCCCCGTCCCCTGCCTGACAATAGCTCGTGCAAACGTATTTACGATTAGCAAGTTTTATATAAAGCACCTACCAGGTTGTCCCATGCAAACTGCACGCCATACGAAAAAGCAGCACGATACACCATTACTGCAAAGCAGCTGCGTATGCTAGATTTGTGTTAGTGAGTAGATCCACAAACTTTCCTTGAATTTTTTGTGGAGTATAGCAGGATTTAATAGATTCCGGAACAGTTTGGACACAATGGTAAATGGAAGCCGAATGTCACTTGTAATTTTTGCAAGACATTGGTCGCTGCCTGTCAGGTTTGTTTTCAGAGATTGATGTCGTCGCCGACCATCCAGGTAAAGCGAAGGGGAAATAATGGAGTAATACCACATATCAAAAAGTACGTTTTATCTGAAACTATTCCTCATAAAGGAATCAAGTTTCCAAAACTGTGCCTTAGCGATACTGTTTTCACCAGGGTGAAATATACAGGTCATATTGTTGTTTCTGTTGCTCTTTCTTTTTGCCCTCGCTAAGTGGTGCCTTGGGCATTTATTTCTAGTTTTAAATATTTTGTCGAGAGTCGCTCGGTGCCACGTTGTTCCATCTTTCTGCACTGTGTGAAAACGGAATGATTTCCAACTAGACGAAACTAGCGGAGTTTTAATTTCGCTTCGTGCAGAAGGGGCAAACCTGCCTTAGAAAGCTCAGTGAATCATGGTTGGGAGAAAATTGATACAGGGAAAAAAAGAAGAAATCGTTCTGTTTGTTGTCTATCTGAGAGAAGCGTGCCCCTGCTTTTAGTAGCACCAAAAAAAGAGGCGCAAAACCCCGCATCCACTTCGGAAGTGTCGTGCGCTTTCCAAACGGACAAAGTATAAGATCCACGACGGGCTCTCTGCTGCACCTACACATGTTCCAGCTGGTCCTCTTTGTTGCGAGGTTCAAATACAATTTACAACAGCCTCCGCGGCCGACAAAGTTTCCTCCCCCACCTCCGACGTGCGCAGCAGCTGTAGTACCACACACTTTCGTCCTAGAGATTGCAACCTCTCCATACACTGCTCTGCCCCTATAACCTAATTGACCTTAGCGAAAGTAATGCGTTTGCAATACGTACTAGTATAGTTGAAGTTCATTTCAAATATGGTTTGTAATTTTATATATATTTCAAGTGCATTAAAAGTATTTTCTTTTTCTTGGTGAAATATTAAAAATACATTTTTACAATTGCGAGGAAAATACAGTAGTCTTAAGTGCACTCTATCAAGATTAAAAACGCAATGTACCGTCATATATGCGAGCTTATGGCATTTAGCGTATATTAAAAATATATTTTCCTACCTAAAATGTTAACGCTGCAGTTGCACTTTAATTAACATGCCTCTGCACGTACATAATACGTCAATAACACCAAATTGGGAAGAAGTCCATCATTGCGCACTTAACTACGAATGTCCCACTATATTAAGTATACATGTTAACCGTCTTATGTTTGTGGACGACGTGTATACGACATAAATACATTAATCGAAATATGTTTTAAATGCATTACAAACTTTGTAAAAGTACATTTCCAGAGCACTGGGCGCTGATTCAGTGGCCGAATCTTAATATACACGTAAGGCATATCTTAAGTTCCTGATACGACATTCTCTAAATAAAAGCACTGCAAAATTTTTCTTTCCACTCTTATCACTAGAGACCGTAAGTTTAGGCAAAATGCACATTTTTTCCTGGAGTCCGTATCAAGCCTATTTAACATATAAGCATGAACTAAGGAAAATTGAGAATTTTAAGCAATAGTTTATTGTGCCTATAATGCCTATATTGACTACATGGGCCTTTTAGCACCTATTTTGACCATATGGGCCTATATGGCTTTTTAGCCCCTAAAAATCCCTTTTTTGTGTTATAGGCGCTTTTTTGGTTTTTGGAGTCGCTGGTCTGCACGGACGGTTCTCGCTTCAGGAACCCGCAACAAAGTGTTTGTCGGACCCCCTTCACAAAAAAAAAATTCACAGCATATCCACGGGGTGAATGATGATGAGCGGGCGAAGCACCTGAGGGGAAATCATCGGTAAAACCGTGACTCTTCAGTGAAAGTTCGCCCACTACATCTGTGTCCGAACGTAACGTCTAGAAAGTCTCGCTTAAACCGCGCGTCCGCACCTTGGGGCTGAGCTCGCCTGATGCGTTTTGCAGACGCCTCACGAGCTCTCACTGCATCGGGTCTGCCTGCCGATACGCGCGCTTTCTCGCCGCTTCCCGTTCTCTGACGTTTTGGAGATCCTCTTTGCGCCGCAGCCGTGCCGCTTCGCGTACGGCAGGGTCCTCGCGCCGTTGCCGTGACGCTTTGGCCTCTCGTTCTCGAACGCTGGGATCTTGGCGGCGTCGTCGCGCAGCCAGGACGACACGCTTCGGCCTCCCGCTCTGGTACGGCAGGATCTTGGCGGCGGCGTCGCGCAGCTTCACGGAGCGCTTCTGCCTCGCGGGCTCGCACATCTGCAGCCTTATCCATCGCGCGACTCCGAGCGCGCGCCGCCAACAGCGAACGGATTTTATTACAACGCTCCCCGCCATCTAGTAACAATCCAAGAACTAAACTAGAGGTAGCCACGCCATCTAGTAAACAATCCAAGCGCATCTTTTCATCATATACAAGTACCGCCATCTAGTAAACAATCCAGAACTAAACTAGAGGTAGCCACGCCATCTAGTAAACAATCCAGAACTAAACTAGAGGTGGCTACATACATACGTCGAGGATGGACAGACCCACGCCTTAAGGAGCTTCGCCCCTAAAAATCCGGTAGCCGTGCCAAACAAGCCCAGAAACGCAAGCCCTGCACAAGCCACCGCCACGTAGACCTCGTCACATCGGCCGAGCTGCCAGAGGTCCGTACGCAGCGAACCGCAGCCAAACTTACCCCGACATCACTCTTAATTGTCCACACGAGATTTTTTTTTCGTATGCCATTCTGATGCGCTGTGTCCGCGGACCAAAAGCGAGAACTTTTGCTCGTGTACCCACTCCATTACTAACGCCATAAAAAACCACGGCACCAATGAAACTATGAGATTCAACGGTGCTGTGAAGAGGTGATCAGGTCAGGTCGTTCTTCTTTTTCAACGAATAAATACCTGCAGGTAAGGGTTTGCAGTTGTGTCTTCAAGCAGCAGTTACCGATTGTCCCACTTCCACCACATGTTCTATTGCTACGACTTAACAATTCGGCTAAGGGCGGAAATTTACTACAAATACACTCGCGGTACTACTAACACCATTGCAGACGACAAAACCGTTGCAGCCGAAATCGTTTACACCACACCACACTTGAACGTGACTTGGCCCATTTGTGTGCTTATTTCACGCTGTTAGCAAAAAGCATTTCCGCAGCTGAGAGCTTTTGCGCCACTCTTACTTTTGTGCCACTCTCACTCTTACAAGGCTCAGGCCTTGTTTGAAACTCAAAAACAAAACGATAAAGTTAGAACGACGGAGGGGGCACAAAACAAAGCGGATCAAAGTGACAGAAAAAAATAAAAAAGAACGAAAACTATGGAATTCCAAAGAAAATGTTGGAAAGATGCCGGCGCGTACTAAACTGGAAGCTACAGAGTTAAAACAGAAGGAATTATATGACCACAAGTGGTCACCTAACTATAAGGGCCTCCTCAAGTACCTAAACAACACGTTAAATGACTATGTACCAACCAGTTGTAAACCGACGGAAAACGGACAGATGAAAATATGCGCGTGTTCTGATCAGTACATGAATATCAAACGGAATTTTACCAATAAGTGACTTGATCCGCAAGTCAAATTTTAAATGTTTATCGAGCACCACTCCTAGTAATGTGGTGTTATCTGTAGGGTAGATAAAAGGTTTTCCAAGGCGGAGATTGTGAATTGAAGCGCCTTGCTTAAAATGTCAGTGAAAAATTATAAAACTGCTTTTTACTACGGTTTATTTTAACCTATTATTTCGTCACCAACGGGATAACATACTTAAATCGCAGTTTAATTTTGTAGTTAGGTTCGAGAGGTGAGAAACAGCCAAATAAACGGTGGTGTCATCTGCGTAAAACCGGCATTTTAAGAATTTTTAACAAGACTGGAGGTCGTTTACAAATAATGGGAACTAAATTGGTCCCAATATGGAACCCTGTGGGACGCCTATATTGATTGCCTGGTACTCGGAAAGTAAGTCACAGCATTATACAGCCTGGAGTTTATATGCGATGTATAAACGTAACAGTTGTAATGTTGGATCAAAGACACCAAATGATTCTAATTTCGAAAAAAAGAATTTCGTGAGTAATCGATTCAAGCAACGCAGTAATTTCTTGAGTAATGAATTTCTCCAACGTTCAAGGAGGTCTACACTTGATCATACATAGTTTGTACTCAGGAAGGAGATGTCTCTACACAAATTGGTCGCACCAGTAAAATTGTTACAAATTGCCTTTTTTCTCGAAATGTGCGCCTCTACAGCAGGAGACGCCAATCAAGATATTTGCAAATGCCTGAAGAGCCCGTAGCGAAATCATCTTCCGGGTTTCAATCGAGCAGCGTGGTCATGAAATCGTTCTAGCTTCTTACACCTTTTCGCTAAGTGTGCCATGTTATATGTTCAAAAGTTTAAAACTCATCTTCAACCTAGTACACCTTGACCACCTATTATCCAGCTCACATTGCAGTTAATCTGAATAGCGAGCAGATGTGACGTGAGGATATATCCAGCACTTCTTGGCATACAATCTGATGCGAATGGACAGTTAGTGTGCGATGTATTTATTAATATATAAAAACCTGTACAGAAGAGAATTCTTGGACAAATGATAAGACCTCGGCTTATAGTGAAGTCACTTTCTCGTAAACAACTCGCTGTTCTCTGCCAACGATAAGCGCTACAAGCCATTTCAGCAAATGAAGGAATATTCAGGGCTGACAGTTTAAGTAGCAGCTCATGGTGTGATACAGAACCAAAATCTATTTGGAATTCTCAAAATACAGATTCCCGTTGGTTCTCGTTGTCAAATGATGCACCTACTTCATGACCGAATTCTTGAAGTTGAACGTAGGAGAAATCATTTCTCAACGGTATTTAGTTGCGAAAATGTATTTTTTTGAAGGATAAGGGTAAAGTGGTACAGATAATGTTTGATTGATTGAATATATTGCTTAATGCGCCGTCGCTGCAGAGGTGCTGCTTTGCGCCGTATTAAAGTGCCGTGGATGAATTTTCACAACCTGTACATATCTAACGTGCACCGAAATCTGAAACGTCCGGACGTTCTCGCCTTTCGCCTTCATCAGAAAAGCGGACGCTGCGGCCGGGAATCCAACCGCCTTGTTGTTCCCACAAGCAAGGCGTCTTATCCACTGAACCACCGCGGCGCCATAGATAATGTATTCCAAGAGTATACATATTACGCAAGTTTGAAAGAGAGGTTTGTAATTTTGATTCATGTTTTGTCTCCAGCTTTAAGGACTCGAGCGATGCGTGCACATTTTTAGTCCTCAGAACAGAGTCACCCGCAATCGATTTCTCGAACAGAAAGTCTCTACACTGCGGAGTAGCGGATGCACAGTTTTTCCAATACTTATTTATGAAGAGCACATCGTCCAGATAACACGTTTTCCTCGATTTTTGTTTCGCAGTAGAGCTAGTATTCAACCTGCAGTTAAACAAGCCTAAGTTTTAAAATTTCGCCCATACGTGTAAAGTACACCATTCTAGGTTGTGGCAGACCACCATGCGCTGTGTTGCTCGCCAATTTGAAGGACCCCCTAGCTGCCTTGGGCGGAGGAGCTTGCGCCTGCAAGAGTTTGACGTTACAATCGTCTATAAATCCGGCAGGCAGCACTTCGACGCCGACTGCCTGTCCCGCGCTCCCGTCGAGCCACCACCACAAGACTCCGATGAAGACCGCGCGTTCTTCGGAGTCGCGACGGAGAGTGACCTAGCCGCCCAGCAGCGTGCCCACCCCCCCTTACGCTTCATGGTCGTCTACCTCAAGGACGCAACGTCGCCGTGCCCGGGGCCTTCAAACGCAACTTACCAGCATTCAGCCTGAAACACTCCGTACTCGTGAAGAATAATTTCAACCTCAGAACGAGAACGAAATATCTTCTTGTGATACCGACAGACCTTCGTGGCGAACTTTTGGAAGCGTGCCACGACGACCCGTCTTCCGGACATTTCGGCACTGCTCGCACAATTAGAAAAATCAAGGCGAAGTACTACTGCCCCCGCCTTACATCTGACGTCACCCACAACGTCCGGAGCTACCGTGACTGCGAGCGACAAAAAACATACCAGAGTTGAAGACCAGGAACAACCCGGTTAGTAAAGCTCCGCTCTATTGCGACCTTCTCGTAGTTAGCGTAATTCGATTGAAGATTATGACATCACGAGCCCTACAGCCCGTGTGGTGGCTCCTTGCCTCTGTTTCTCCTTCGTCGTGTTCTTACGTCGTTCAATTATATAGCATTTTGTAACAGGCTCCGGGCCGGGAAAATAGAATGATCTGGTTGGATAAGTTCTTAAGATGGCAATGCGGAGTGCATTTGCGTCTGTAGCCTCAAGAAGATAAAGTAGCTCTATTGGCCATTTCCAAGTCGTTCAGGCAACCCTACGCACTGCACAAGATCACACGCATTCATCTATACCTTCACACTTGATTGCTCGAATCAATCTTTTCCAAGAGCCTCCCCACCGGCGAGCTTGCTCAGCTGTGAAATTCAAGTGGCTGGACTTCAAAAAATAGCCTTGAATTTCTTGCGTCCATGGGGTCGATTGACTTTCATCTCGAGATAACCCTTGCGTTGAGCTTTCCAGTTCTTGCTGGAGTCAGTGATTCTCCACTGCCAGGTGGTGAAGCGGGCCAGACGGATGTAAGATCTGCTCAAGTCGATTTCGACGGCAACCCAGCAGAGGTTTGCTTTTTCTCAAGAAGAGGCAAATTCCCCGCCGGCGATGACAATATCTTCGTCATGATGGGAGGCTTTTACTTTATCTGGACCTGCTTCGGAAAGTTCTTGCTTCGCCCTTACTCCTAGGTGGAAGTTCCAAAAAGGCTTTCTTATGCTCAAATGCAGGCCCTCCTGTTGCCACGTGCTAGCTGGTCAGTTTTTTTTTCAACGATCGGCGAGATGAATGTCGCGCCTTTATGCACCTTCCATCCGAAGTCTCTTTTCACGGCGGGGAGATTTCGGTTAAGGGGCCGAATATCCCCGGTCACAAGTTTCCAGTAAAAGTCCGCTCCGATAAGTAGACTGACGTCTGGTTCGGGATGAGTTTCGAAGCAGGAGAAGTCGGCGAAGGGCATCTCGTTGGCATCGAGATCGCGGAGAATCGTCTTTCCCGGTAAACGTGGCTGGTCTTTGCTTATTTCCGGTACTCGATTTTAAATTCGCGATCTTCGTACTGGCTGTAGAGGGTCAGCTGTACTTTTTTGTATTGCTTGTGGCGAAAGGAGGAATTTCTAAAACCGGTGATTATCGTCGTCTCCTACGCAAGTACATTCAATAGGAGCTTGCTCGACAGCCTCTCTGCTATAAAGGTACGCTGGCTGCCTCCGTGAAATAACAGTCTCACCAGATGTTTGTTTGCTGTGCCCTTAGCCGAGACATGTGCTGTCCGAAGCAGTACCGTTCTGCCGGAAGTCTTTGATTCCGCCAACGAGCTGCACACAGTATTTCTTTCCAGGGAATGGCGTATCCACGTTGGATCACGCATGGAAGTGATATGGCATCCATTACAACTTTCACATGAAAGTCTCAGCGCACTCTTGCACTCATTAAAATATAAACGCTTTTGTTGCAAAGCTCAGATTTTTAAACTATTCCCGTGTTTTCTTTTTTTTTTCTCAAGGGAAGTATCAGCTCCGAAAACTTGAGCAGTCCCATATTGTGGTTTGCCTTGCTCAAAGTGGCTTAGCTATCGAAGTCATATGATAGTGCGGTGAAACCGCCCAGCCACATATATAAACAGAGCTCGTGCGATAAAAACCTGCATGCGGTACAAAACTCCTGCATTCCTCACGATGTCATCAAGAGCACCGGCAAATATTTCACACTACCTAGCCCCCTCCGCTGCGCCTACCACCTGTCCATCAGAAACGCTAGACATATCGAGCGTCGTCATCATCAGTAAATTGAATTTAGCTTCCGCGAACCACACCATGAGGCTGAAGTGGAAGCGGGAAATCGAGCCGTAACACGTTTCTGCACCGAACCTTATTCGCGCAATAAAATGGCTACCAAAAATGAGCTTACCGAACTTTCCTTGTCCGGGCACTAGAAAACGCCGCCGTTCGTCGATCGTTTGGAGCAGCATTTCAGCTTATCCTTAACCTGACGTGTTTCCAAAGTTGCAAGCAGGCTTTATCCACAAAGGGCGAACGCAGGTCACAACACAGGACTGAAAATGTGCCTTTCCAAATATACCACTAGCAAGCCATTATTTGTCTTCACTATCCATTACCTTTGACTTAGCGTATTCGCTTAATATTTTTGTGTCTTCTTCCATTTGTCCATGAGTGCACATGTATATACAGCACACTGTTCGCTGGCTGGGCGCGTGTCCACGCATGACCTTCGGAATTCTGGTGATTGGGCACGGGCGGTGCTAAACCTGCGACAGACGTCAGCCGTTCACCTTTCGAAGAGCAGGAGCATGCAGATTCATAGGCGGACCGGATATCCTACGTGACCAAAACAACTTTTGAACAACGGCTGCCTACAAAACACGAGTACTCTAGAACTGGACAACAGCCATTCATCATTTGTTCCCCTGCAAGCGGAAACAAGGCGGCCGCCAGGTGGCCGTGCACAAGGTGATCAGCTTTTGTAAACCCCCTTTCAAGCAACAAGCGAGTACTCGGCGGCGGGAAACCTGCCGCCTGTCTTTTGATTAAACGTTGCTGGAGCAAGTGCCGTTCATCGCCGGTGATTGATCGGCCAGACAACTTCTGAGTAACTTTCGCCGAGGGGAAATTATCTTGACGGTTAACGAGCGAAAGCTGACCAACTTGAGAACATTGGCTGCCGAAAAGGTGCGCAGAGGATGTTGGCCGTATTCAAGTCGTTTATCTTATGTTCAACGCTGGCCAGTTTGTTGGCGATGGCCCCGCATTCCGAAGAACAGCCATGGGTTGGTCGGTCAAGAATTAGAATTGCTGTGCTGCCTGGGGAGAAGTCGTGCTGATGGATATGTGATCATTATAATCATCATCGTCAACAGCTACTCAGGCCCACTCCAGGGCAAAGCGCTTTGCTGTTGACTCCTAAAAATCCTTTCCTTTGCCGCTCGAGTACACTGTTTGCCACAGAATACCCTTATTACTTCCCCCATCATGTTACTGGAATTCCCCTACTTCTAGACTGACTATTTTTATGCACTCTGTATCCCTAATTGTCGACCGGATGTTGGTTCCTCACTTTACATGGCCAGCGCAGGTCCATTCGTTTTCTTTTTGTGAGCTATAATACCACCTACTCGAGTGTGCTCCGTGATCCAGAAAACTTGTTTCCTCTCCTTGAGTGTTACTCACATAATTTGTTATATGGACCGTTGGTTCGATCAACATTTACTTTTCACTTGTTCATTAAAGTGTCAAGAGGCAGCGTAGCGTGTCATCACTGGGAGTATGCATTGGTTGTATTTTTTAGTGGTAGAGGCAGCTTACTTTTCGTTCTTTGGGAGTGCTTCCCCAGAGCAGTTCATGCCTAATCTGCACCGAATTTCCCTCTCGCGCTTGGGTTGACTACTAACCATTGGTCCACAGTGGTTATATTCTTTCACATTTTTAGCATTTTGTTCTCTAAGCTGAAGAGGGCACTTTCAGAACGGTCATTCCTGAATAATTTAGATTTAGTTATAAATATATTTCAGCCACACCGTGGGGCTTTATGGTTGTAGGAACTCAAAACGTTTTGCAGGTGTTCTGCAGTGTTACTCAGCAAGACTATGTGGTCTGAACACTTCAAATTACTCAAGTATTGCTAATTTATCATTAACCTCTGTTGTCTCTGTCAAGCTTTCTGAATACCCGCTCCAGTCATGTGGTGAACAGTTTTTGCGAGAAGGTATATCCATATCTTAGTCGATTTCGCATGAAAAATTTATCTTTTTTTGTGAAGCAATATATTCCCGTGCAGGTATATGCCGTATAGTTTGCCTGGAAGTACCTTCTATTTCAAGGTCTTTTGATGCTTTTAGCACGGATGGCGTGTGTACTGAGTCATACGCTTTCTCTTGTTCCGTAATTGCCATCGGAATGGGTTTAGTGTATTGTGGGAATTTTTACACCACTTGATTGACAACTTAGATTGGATCCATCGTTGAGTTCCTTTTCTTAAACTTAGCCAGCTCTCTGGATGTTCCCAATCCCGGCTGTCACCTATGCGGAAACATCTGACTTTGGTAAACAGCTTGTAAAAACTAAGCGCAGGCTGATGGGTCTGTAATTCTTAGGTTACATGTTATCTCCGTTTTTATGAAACAGTATTGTTTGACGTTTTCCCAGGCAGTCGGCAATTTTCAGTCCTTAAGCATTCCAGAAATGATGCCGTCAGCTCATATGGTACATTTTTTCCTCCCTCCTTCAAGTTATCTAATGTATACCATCGTTACCTGCAACGTTTGTCTGTGGTTATGCCTATTTGAGCCTTTCCTTCTTCCTTTTTATTGCCAGTTGGACACCTAAACTCTAGCTGGTAGCTTAGTACTTTCCCTAGTCAAATGTCGCTAGCAAAGAGTCTGGCATGCTTCATTTTGAGTGACAAACAGGGTATTTTGCGGGACGTAGAAATGCTAAGTATAATTCGGAGAAGCCATCGTAGGGTGGTTAGATGCAAGGTAAGGTTGAATCTCAAAAAGAATAAAAGAAACTTGCGAGAACAAAGGAACCAAAGGTGCGGTATGTACTAACTATGACCGAGTAGTTTAAGATATTCATTCCAAACGAATCCGCTTCTAAACAAAAGCCAGGATACTTTAAATATTAACCTAGCAACAGCAGTCAAAGAGAGAGAGAGAATATTCTTTATTAAGAGCGTCGCAATGTGGAGCGGGGTCCTCAGTCCAGGACTTCCATTGGCCACCACGGCCCTTTCCACCAGCCTAAGCTGGAAATCGAGACCGGAGCTGTACAGTTCTTCTTCCCACTGCTGACGGGAAGGGTGCCCGATTCTTTTAATTTTAGGATTTGCCGACACTCCTATACCATATGATACAGGGATAACGGTACAGCGCGAAATTTGCAGTGGGAACTACTGCGTTGGATGAAGCAAGTGTACTTTGATAGGATAAGAAAAAGTATTTGTTTCGAGGAGCCGCAGGCAGTGCTCGTGCCCCTTGGTTACCGATTTGTGAGCGGAAGTATAAATCATTCTTTTGTTTTTATATTACTCGGTTATTTCTTGATCCGCAAGCAAGGATGCGCAGTCTCTAACCAAGACCCTCGTGTGGCCCGACGGAATAGATCTCGGGTGGCGTCCTGGGCGGTAATGTTACCCTTGAGGTTTGAGTGGGCTGGTGACCGAAGAGTCTTTACTTTTCTTCCGTGTAGCTTTTGCAGATGGATGTCCCAAGCTGTCTTGAAATTTCAACCAAGAAGGACGTTTTGGCAAGCCTGTTGCGAGTCCGTAATAACGGTATCCGCATTTGTTTGGGAGATTGCCAGAGCAATGGCCGCTTCCTCGGCCTGCGTAGTGGTTGTAAAGGGCAAGATGATGCTAGCGAGGTGTTCCACCGTTGAAGTAACCACGGCGGTCATGGCTCCCTCTCTGGCATAGTCGGCGGCGTTGGTGTAAACGGTGCGGTCTCCGTCCCTGTATCATTTGTCAATAGTGCACGCTCTTGATTCTTTTTTTCCTGCGTGCTGAGTAGGGCCCATCTTACCAGGAATCGGGGTGATTTTAAGGCTTCTTTTAATTTTGGTGGAATGTCTCGTAGTTGCTTGGATATTTCTTTGGGGATGCCATTCTCAGTCTTTTTGGTGAAGAGACTCGTCCCACATGGTGTCGTGCTTAGTCGCAGACGCTGGCTCGCGAAGTGGGCCTCGACTAGTCCGGTGGCCGTGTTATATAGGCCCAATTTCAGACGCCCCTCGGTATAGTTACGAATAGGAAGCCTTAGAGCATGCTTGTAGGCTTTTCGGATCATGGTGTCGATCCTGGAAGCCTCACCCTTGCTTAGTATATCATAGAGAATGGCGTAGGTAAGGCGTGAGATGACAAAAGCATGTACCAGCCGAAGGGTGTCCGCTTCCTTCATTCCCCGCGTTATGGTGGTTATTCTTCGCAGAATGTGGGTAATTTGTCTCGTTGTTTGACTGAGCCGGCTCAGAAGAATGGTGTATGAACACTCCTCTTGACAGATCATACAGAGGACCTTGATGTGATTTAATGGCATTGCCGTTGAGGTAAGGCCATCCACAGTGATATGGAAGCTAGGATGCTAGATTTTCACCACACAAGTCCGAGGATAAGTTCGGACTTGTGCGGTGAACAGGATAGCCCGTACAAACTGGCGTAGCCAATCACAGCATCAGCGGCCTGTTGGAGACGGTCCTGCATATTGCCTACCGACCCCTTGCCTGTCCACACTGTAGCATCGTCGGCATATAAGCTTGGTGCATATCCGTGATGGCCCACAGGATGGTGGGAAGGCCTATAATTGCTATGTTAAAAAGGAGGGGAGATGTAACCGCACCCTGTGGTGTCCCTCTGCCACCCACGTCAATGGGACTGGGGTACGTGGTAGCCATATAACAATCAGCTGATGTGGGACCAGCGACATGTAGGGAAGGGAATGAAAAACTAAGAAAAGTGACGAAATAATTGTGAAACGCAAGTCTAGAATGGTGTCCAGTATGGTGGATAAAGTGCACTTCACAGATGTGTCTTAAATAATTATCAGATGTAATACAAATAAGATTACTACATATACATGTCAGTAATCTTGGAAATGGTGCACATAGGATCAAGCTTGAAAACAATTAATATGAAGCTAGCCAACGGCAAAAAAAACGAATTTACGCACTGAGAACGACCTGGGT
Source organism: Haemaphysalis longicornis (assembly GCA_013339765.2). NCBI lineage: Eukaryota > Metazoa > Arthropoda > Arachnida > Ixodida > Ixodidae > Haemaphysalis > Haemaphysalis longicornis. The sequence continues at coordinate 93,894,108 of CM023452.1, forward strand.
AACACAATTCTCGACATCGAGGAGATATAAACACAAACATGGCTAATGCTTTCCTTAGTTTGTGTTAGTTTTATCCTCGTCTACGACATCAACTTCTGAATAACTGTCGTGTAGCGGCACGTCTATTCCGTAAAATGCAAAACTTTTAGTTCCTGAGTGATACTCAACTTTCATTTACCATAGAAAAATTAAAGGAAAGCTTTGTTCTTCTGCCCCCGCCAGGAATATACTCTTGAACACAGACGTACCATAAAGAGCAGCTCCGTAGGAATCGCATACCATACCCTATTTTTCATACGACATGCTCCTTTCATAAAACAATCAGGTAGGTATTTGCTTAAAAGGTTTCTAAACGTATTTTATATTCCTAGAGTAATAGGCAGGGGGCAGCGAAAACATTTTGCAGGTCGGTTGATTTTTACTGTTACCCCTAACAGGCGGGCTGTTACAGGAGTGGGCAAGTACATCATAATCGACCCTCATACGCACAAAAACTGCTCAAGACACAGTGCAACCAAGGGCAAGAAGAGACCTCATGCTTGTTTAGAAATATTTTCAAGTGATTTACAAAGCTATCAGATGTATCAAAATATCAGCCCTTGGAGAATAAGGCAAAACAGCATACAGATGATTGATGCGAGGAGAGACTCGCTTGGTAATCTGCGGATTAAATCCAGGACGTACCTTCAGTTTGCCGTTGTATAGTTCGTGAGAGATTATAAGCCGTGCCATTTTTCTACGCGAGGCTAATAACGGAATTTCCGCTTTGGCAAGTAAGGCAGTCACCAACTGGTTCCTGCTGTATGCTGAATAAATAGATCTGGCCGCTATCTTTGCCCTCTCTGAAGCTTTTCTATTTGATACTTCTGATACGGGTCCCAAATTTACCTTCATATTCGAGATTTGGCCGCACAAACGTTTTGTGTGCCATCAGTTTAATTTCAGGAGTTGGATCTCTGAGATTTCGTCTCATAAAACCTAGCTTTATTGGGCAGTACCACGTATATTATCAATTCGTCCATTTCAATTCCAATTTGTGGCAATTGTGAGGCCAAGATATTTTAGCTTTCTCGGTCGCCTCATTTTTTTATCATTCATGGTATAGTTAAAATTCGAAGGGAACTTCTTTGGTGTAACTGTTATACAAATGCTTTTTTCATAATTCATATGCATATTCTACTGCACACACCAATCATACACAACTTTCAAAGAATCGTTCAGCAGTACGAACGCTCCTGACCCGAATCGTTCGAACGCTCCTGACGTAACAAAACAACAATCAATCGTCAGCGAATAGTCTCACTTCAAGAGATGGATGTACAGAGTCTGCAATGTCATTGACATATAAAAGAAATAAAATGGGATGAAAAACAGACCCTTCAGATACTCCGGATGTTACGGGTAAACTGGATGACCGTTCGCCTGCGATTTCAACAAAGTGTTTCCTGTTATGTAAATAGTTCTGAATCCAAGGAACGTTAGGGAGTAAAGAGTGCAGAGATAGCGCAAAGAGAGCTGCCTTTGAAAGTGAAGTTTGAGATGGAGAATACATATTTATTTGACGAGCAGAGTATCCCCCCCCCCCCTTGAAAGGCATTCCTTCTCAGGACTCCTTGCTTGGATGTTTTGCCAAACTGACCACGCTGAGCTGGGTATGTCGTCATGCGCTTGTCAGGGAAGCGCCCTCCACTGCTCAAATGTGGGAATTGGGTTGGAAGTCGAGGTCAATCTGTGATGGGGGCACAGGCCCATAATACGTGGTACAGCCAGCCTGACTGGGCCAGTGAGCCCACAGGGAAGGCGTACGGCGGGCAAAATGTGGATAAGGAGGGCGTTGTGGTTCAATGTTTTTCGGGAGGGGTCGTCAATTTACAGCTTAGAGAGCTGCCTTCACAACGCTGGCGACCAATAAACGGATACGACCAGTCGAAGAGCGGCTCGACAGCTGTCTTTACATCTGCGGATCTTGTGTCTACCCCCCCCCCCCCCACCCCCGCTGGCGTGCGGTGTATAATGGAGGCTGCATGCACTCCGAGTGGCAGACAAGAAATAATAGGGATTGACGTCGACGATATGAAGAAACCGGTGCCAAACTAAAGGAGGTACATGCATCGAAAGAATCGGCAAAAAGCGAATAACCGTGCCCACGATGACGGTAACATCGGAAGTCATGGTTGCCATGGTATACGAGGGACTTGCGAAAAACGTCGCATACTGTACTTCTGCAGCCGGAAAACTTTGCATTACCCGTCACTTCGGGAAAAGATATCCCCCGGGCATTATTTTCACTAACGGTATGTAGATTATTCTGTCAGAAAATGGTTGCACTATCCTACCAATTTAACAGGAACAAAGTAGAGGACGTGACAAAACAATGAGGGCGGGTGCTTGGCTGTGGTACAAGAGAATTTTCTTCAGGGGGATGGGTAATAGCTCCATTTGACAACAATCTCACTGTGGCCACGGAAAGCCTTTGTTCATCGTATACTCTGAGAACGGTTTAATAAACAGAGCAGTTTTTAATAACGGAGCTTTTCTCCCAACGACAAAGCTCGTACCTTAGTAAGCGCGTGGTTACCTGTGTTACTTGCGTTTTGGGGGTTACAAATGATTTACGTAAACCTCCACACTAAAGGGTGTGCTTCCTGCTGGATACAAATGACCTGCCACCAAAACACCAACGCTGCTCCCGCAGCTCATTACAACGGTGGCTTCAATCGGGCGACTATATAACATCAGGCAGGAGACAATGCTTGTATTTTGAGCCACCTTTTCTCGCAGATTTGCAATCAGGCGTTTTAATCAACCCGCGAAACAGCGTTTTTTGCTGAAAGTAGTTATGGACTGGAACCTTCCTGTTTAAATTCCCACAATACCGGGTGATATTAGATTTTCATCCGTATAATTTACTCATGCTTACGGAACAGCACCAGCTCCCCCGACTTCGTATTCCTTTTAAAAAAATTCACGAATCTCCATGAATTGAATCATGACGAGTGGCCGAAGCACTGGTGATCGTTGTTACCGTAAATCGCCCGTGTCGTTGCGCACTCCCACACGTGCATGATTGACAACACGTGTGTATAGCATATACAATTCAAATCCAATCCAATCCGATACCCTTCAATCCAATCCGAGCCACTGCAATCCATTCCAATGCTCCTCGTAAATGCGCAACACTGTGTACACGGACGCCAAGGGAGAATCCACGAAGAAAGCGAGGTCCTAAGGTGTTTCGCCCCTAAAAGGTACTACCTACAAACCCCACACGCCAAACATCAGTGGCATCTACTGGAATGAGCACCCTATACCACTGTTCTGTCAATCAACGCCAAACATTAGTGGGTATGTACTGGATAAGCACCCTACAGCAGTAATTTTCATCATGTTAACTAACCACTTATCGAAGGAGAGATGAATGAATTAGAACAAAAACTAATTAAGACACAACAGTTCAATGTTAGTATAAGAAACAAATACGTCGAAAACTCCTAAAAAGCAAATTTTCTCGTACATGACTTTGCGTTAAATTTATTAATTTGTAATGGATCGAAATTTACGTTACAGCACTCTCCTTTCTTTTATTTTATCGCGCCGATACCCGTTTTTGTTATTGTTATTGAAAAACCGATTCTCAAATACCAACACTAGAAAACTGAAAAGAAGTGAGCACAATTACAGTGTATTATGCAGGAATGAATGTTTATTTATTTGTTGATAGTAAAAAATTTTTCATAATAACGGAATAGTATTGAAACCCTAACGACAACCCCTCGTTGAGACTTGCGCCACCGGCGTCAGCGATTGACTATGGCCTACGCAGCGTCGTAAAGGTGAACCTTTCTATGCCTCACTGGATGGTGATTTATTTCGGCCGAGACGCAATGTAGGAAAGCGCCTTTACGCAGCACGTTTCCACAAAGGCACAGCAATCATACCATGGATGCGGACAAGTTGTGATGGTCATGCACAAATTCCGATATGTTATAGCACTGGAAGATACATTTGCGTTGTAATAAAATCGCTGATGATTATGCATGTTGAGTTATCGCAATCGGGAAGATAAATAATCCCTTCAGGTTTAAGGCATGGGAGTTACTCGTGCATTTTGGCTTTGTTGAAGTGAACTTTGGCGGTAGTCATCAGCAGTTTTCTTTTCGTTCTTTTAGAAGGCGAGTTTTTGGATATTGATTTGAATCAGTTTGCAAGGAGAAAGCTTCGCGCTTTACGATTTCTGTTTTTTTTTTTTTTAAGTCGCAGTGCGATTTATACAAACTGTTTATATTCTAGACACTGTAACTCAGATATTCGAACACTTTCAGAGCAGGAATTCATATAATGCGGGCATTGGCAAATGCCGAGACTTTTGTGCGAGCGTTACGACAAGCCACAACTCTCCGTCCATTATCAATCCTTCATATTGAGATTTCATATCACATATACTGGTCGCTGAAAACCAAACTAAGAACTAAATTCCCCTTCCGCGAAACATGTCAACACAATTATTTAATTTTGAAGGTGTGCAAATATGCGCGATTTCGGTGGTTGCTTAGACGGGCTTTCAGTGGATGCTTAGAATAGCATGGAAAGCAAGAGTGGAGATAGCTCCCATCGTAACGCCTGGCAACGTGGCGATGGAAATGACAAGTGTAAGTATGATCCTAGAATATATGCTAGCCTGCCGTACCAGCGCCTCCTCTGTGGGAGGAGGCGTGTACGCGCCGATGATGCACGCACCGCGCTGCGCAGAGCGCGCGGCGAGCAATCGGAGCGCCGCGCTGGCGGCCCACGCTGGCGGCCGCTCTGCCCCGACGCTCGGTCGGGGCAAGAGCGGCCGCCAGCCAACCTCTGCCGCACGCTACTGCCGCGCAGAGCGTGCCCGCATCGGGGTTGTCGGCCAGTTAGAGCGGTGAATGCAACGCCTCGAAGTACATCAGCTCACAACTGAAGCTGTGATAGAAACTACTATTAGATCAGTTAATTTCGCGGCCCGAATTTTTTAGCGACTCGGGCTACGGAGGCCTGTTGTGGCCGCGGACCTTCGCGCGTGAGGCCGAAGGATGAAAACTGCCGCCAACGAGAATAGCCGTTCCGCCCAGCGCCGCTGGATCCACTATTTCGCGCAATGTGAGGACCGCGAGATCACGTTTCAAAGAGATCCCAGCGGCGCCAGAATCAGTGTTTGTTCCAATTCATGTGAAAAACTACTAGGTTATCCCCGAACGTCATTCATTGACGGCCAGGCTTAGCTCGACAAAAAGGAGGGGAAAGATGTAGTGAAATGCTTTAACAAAAAAAAACCTGTTCTTAAATACTTAGGGGAGCAGGAGGGGGGCCACAGCACCGGGACAAAATCGGTCTCAAGGACTTTTTTCCTAATGTCAAACAGCCCGCAAAGGAAATGATTGGCCATAACGCATATTCTCCAATGTTGCTTTCCCCGAATATTCACTCCGAATATTCTGGCGACTACAAAATAAAAAAAATTCCTGTGCGATGAAGATTGCAAGCGCGTTACCTCTTTGGCAGCCTGATTTACTAAAAAAAAGTTCGCGTGCCCCTAACATTAGTTTTTGCCAATTTTCAAAATCGTGGAATGCACAAAAATTACAGGCGCGGAAAACAAGAGGCTTCATAGTACCTCAGTTTCTGCCTATTGATGAAAGTGCGAAAAAAGCATCGTAGGAATGCTTACAAACATAATATATCTATTCGGCATTTATATTTAACAGATATTCCAAAGTGAGAGGAAGACGTGCGATGGGGCCTAATTAATGAACGATGTGAAATGTCGACATCCGGTTAAAGCATATATTTGACTCGCAAACAGAGGGAAGTCAGGGTGCTTCTATAGATACACAAAAAAGTTTGCGGAGCACCCACCCACCACACAAATATTTTCACGCGTTTACATACCCATGGCAGTGTACCGAGGGCTATACACAAAACGCTTCTTTGTTTGGTAACGTAGCCGAAATTCCGCGTGATGTGCCCCAGCTAGCAAAAGATGCCGTGCCGACTGTGTTTCCGATGCCCCCGATTATGTGAAAAACCTTTTGCATGGAAGAGGACATAGAGGAAACAGCGTAGAGACACGATTCCGGGGTTTGCTCGATCGTTCATATTACGCGAAAATGTACTCCCATCTATTCATGCTTCGGTAAAAAAAACTCTTCGTATTCGTAGGAACAAATTTATTTTGGTGATCTGTTTTGTAGACAGAAACGAAGAGAAGACGGAAACGCGAAGTTAAAATTGGCTGAAACCGCCCAGACCTATGAAGGCAGCACGGAGGAGCGCTGTCCGCCGAACGGATCCCCGCGCCAGCACTGGCCAGCCGCGCTTCGATTGCCTGCAGCACCGCCGCAACATGCATCACGGAGGAGCGCCCTTCGGGGCCGGCGGACGGAAGACTCGCAAATCTTTATATGCACCATAGTGGAAGTGGGTCTCGCAAGCTGGATGTGCCTCGACTGCAGTCTAATGACTTCTCCCACTGCAAGTACGCGTTGCAGGATGGAGTCGGAAGCCAGCGTGAGCGACAGAATTGAGAGGATAGGGAATCAGTGAGACGAAACGGTGGTATTGTTGGGTGACAAAAGGAGCCACAGGCAGCTAATGTCAGTGCTAAACTTAGCAACCGTGCCCACGAAGACGGTTAGAGAGAAAATCCCGTTTGCACAATGTAAGATGCGCATGCGAGAAACGCCCCAATGCTAAAGCCTCAGCAAGGCGTGCAAACAGGGCTGAACTTGAAGTTCGCGAGGCAGATACACCGAATGCTAAGGTAGCCTGACGGATCCCGCAGTTGATCCGAAGATATTCATCCTCATAATCATCCGCTTGGTTTTGTCTGCTTCGTCTACACTCTCCAAGGAGTACATAGCTCCCGTGAAACTGGTTTGAATCATGAACATTGCGTGACCACTCGCCCGGTCACAATATCCCTATTTGAGGTTATTATTGGAAAAAGAAGTATATAGGTGACTCTCCCAGTGAACTGCTGCATCAAGTGGCCGATTTAACACGAACGAAATATAGCTGATTGAACGACTATGCTGGCGGCAGCTTGGAGGTGGTACAAGGGAATTTTTTTGACAGCCAGGTGTAATATTTCAATATGAGGGAGACCGGAGCGCTGGTCTCATGTGAGCACACAGATCGTCACATGGATTGAAAAATGCAGCTGGATAGTACGGAGTAAACAGATTGTTCTCTGCGCAAACAAAATTAAGTCGAGTGTGCACCACAGTGGCCAAGAACATATCAGGAGCCGCCAAGAATACACGCTGCGAAGTCAAACACGTGTGGCCATTCGTTCCTTGCAGCGTGGCAGTAGCGTATTTGATACCGTTTCTGTGCTACCAAAAAGTGTATATTGCGCAAACGTTGTGCCGCCTATACCTGAGACTCTTGGAGCTTAAGCGCACGTTGCAAGGCAACAAGTATTTCCATGTTGCTCAGCACTGTGGGAAGTGTGTGTGTGTCCCTGTCTTTCAAGACACTCTAGTAATTTCTAAATAAAAAGACCAAGGTCACACCATTCTTATTGCTTTGTAAAGAATATGCCCTTATTTAAGCGCAAATTGCTCGTTTGGCTAGCTTCTAAGCTCTACCTAATTTGCGTCTGCTTGTGCCGCCGGCGTCCGCCAATCGCAGAGCTGGCTGGAACGACATCATAGGTTCTGTTGCGGGAAATGAGCTGGTGGGTGCATGGCCATTCCCTTTTTAATAATTATTTAGCTTATTTGGTGAAGTTTACGTTACAGGTGGTGTCAGTATGATTCTAACGAGGCAATCCTTTGAATGAACCAAACTTGTGTTTCCTCTTCATGGCTCCTTTCAAAACATCGATCGGTCTCCAGGTATTGACTCCCGGAACGCTCCAGTAGCTTACAGACACTTTTCTAATACTATAACTGAACTCATAGCATCTGTACCACATGTTCGTTGCAGAGGAACAACTCTGAACCCTTGGCTTACACAAGGATTGTTATCAACTGTAAGAAGAACAAAGAAAATCGATATCGCAAAACACAAAGGCAGCCATACAACATTCAGTTGAAAGCCGCTAGAATATGTATTTCAACCGTCTAACAAACTTGCTAGAAAGGTCCAGAGAAACTTCTAGGAAAACAAAATTTTGCCGACTGGCAACAACACCTCCAAGCCATGCCCGCTCGATGAATTTCCATCGAGCATCCGTGGCTACGCAGTGGCGTATATTATATTATTTTTTAACAGCCACGGAAAAGTTGAGATCAGCGAAATACGCCAATGTTATAGCAGGTATTCTAATCCTATTGCGATGGCAAATGCTTTCAGCACTTGCTTTCAAAAAAACTTCTTCCTTATTAACATTAACGCACACAGTCAATAACATTGCACACGCTTCGCTTTCTTTCTTCTTCCATTCGGGTACCCCATCAGGTACTCCAATCGGGTGCACCCAACCTGATTTTCAGATGTGGAGTATTTTTTTGTGAAGTAAAAAAGTGCTCCAATATTCCTGCTTTTCAAAAAGGCTGGAGGAAAATAATGAATAACCACCGACCGAATTCAATTATACCAATTTCCAGCAAGGTAAAATAAATTATGAAAAACTGCCTCTCATCCTATTCAAATAAAAGTTTTTGTTTACGTCAGGAAAATTTACTTTCTTGAGTAGTTTACCTATTAACCTCGGAATGATAGCTCTGACCGACAATATTAGATCGAAATTGACCAGGGCAAATTTGTGGGGCGCATTTCCATCGATCTCACCGAAGGATTGGCACAATTATAATGACATCTGGTTGTCGAAATTAACCGGCTGCCGTTGTAACTATTTCAAAGTTTCTTATTTAATTGGGAACATATTATTATTATTATATCAGTTAAACTCTCAGACACTAAAACAAGGAACATTTGCTTTCGCCCATGTTTCGTCCTCGGCCACGTTTGATTTTATTTTACATTATCTACCTACTACTTGCCTCAAGTTGTGTAGTCATCTCGTCTATGCACATGATACCACCATGAACGCGTTTACTCTCACCCATAATTGTTCTTACTACAGACCCCAACCTTGATACCAATACCCTTTGTTCATGTTCTCACGGTAACGGTTTATTAATCAATTCTCCTAAAACTAACTTTGCGTTATTTTCATCTCGTTCGAAGACTGTAAATTTTATTGCTCGTGTTGCCATTTAACGGATGCAATTCCAAAAATTGATCCATTTTCATTTTTGAGGGTTGAACATGACAGCTTTCTGAAGTTATTTACCCCATAAACTTCCTAAAACAGAAGATGGCTTAGGGAACGAGTATCAATTATTTCAAGAAATTATTCCCGACTAACTACGCTTCTAAACCTTCACTGTGCTTTCAATTACACCTATGCAAATTGTTGCATCTCATGCTGATGCTTAACTTACGATATTCATTTATTTCCTTTGAAACGCATTCAAACCCAAGCCATCCCAATCATGACATTTAGCTCTTTAACTCACACCTCACTTCCCTATATAAACACCTGTCCATCTCCTCTAGTCGGATGACACCACTGGCGTCAGTGTGAACTTCAGTAGGTGCAAGCGGATCAAAATGGCGTAGTATGGGTGGCGACGTCAGCAGGCTTCGCATAGCCACAAATGCCTTTTCACAAGCAGGAGGCCAGTCGGTAATTTCTGCGCTTCCGTTGAGGAGGTGTGTCAAAGGGGCGATAATGGTGGCAAAGTTTCGAACGAATCGCCGAAAATAGGAGCAGAGACCAATAAAGCTTCGAAGGTCTTTCAGGGTGGTCGGTTTTGGAAACTCTGCCACTGCACGAAGCTTTTCCTGGTCCGGAAGTATGCCGTCTTTAGAAACAACGTGGCCCAAGATTGTTAGCCTCTGAGCAGCAAAGCGACACTTTTTCAAGTTTAGTTGCAAGCCAGCCGAAGCAAGGCACGTCAACACTTGTTCAAGGCGCTCAAGGTGCGTGTGGAAATCTGGCGAAAACACGACAATGTCATCGAGATAACACAGACATGTTTTCCACTTGAGGCCCCGGAAAACATTGTCCATCATTCGCTCGAAGGTAGCTGGCGCATTACAAAGCCCGAAAGACATCACATTGAATTCGTAAAGCCCGTCGGGCGTAATGAACGCCGTTTTTAGAGCGATCGGCATCGGCCATGGGCACTTGCCAGTAGCCTGACCGCAAATCTAGTGAGGAGAAGAATTCGGCCCCCTGTAAGCAGTCAAGAACATTGTCGATACGAAGTAGCGGGTAGACGCCCTTGCGTGTAATCTTTTTCAGGCGACGCTAATCTACGCAGAACCGGATAGACCCGTCTTTCTTAGTTACCAGTACCACGGGGGAGGCCCACGGGCTGGTAGAGGGCCGAATTACGTTGCGCGCAAGCATATCTGCCACTTGCTCGTCGATCACGCGGCGCTCCGCAGGTGACACGCGATATGGCCGCTGCCGTAGTGGCGCGTGGGAGCCGGTGTCAATTTCATGGGCGACATTCGACGTGCGTCCCAAGGTGGCCTGCTGGCAATCGAACGATTCGCGAAAACGTTGTAGAAGGTTGATGAGCTGGTCGCGTTGGGCCGAGGTGAGGTCTTTGTTGATAGACTGTAGGAACACGTCTGGACTTGCCGTACACTCGGGATTAAGTGCACTCACAGTGAAGAGCGACGGTTCGTCGGGCACGGCCTCTACATGCGAGGAATCAACAGCTTCCACGAATCCCAGACATTCCCCGTGGAACAGTGTTGTCGGGCAAGAGGATGCGTTGCAGACCGCCATTAAGCTTGAACCAGAGCGAACATCAAGGACAGCGGAGGGTAAGGGGAGCAACTTGCGCGAAAGAAATAAACTCGACGGTGTGAAAATTACTGTTGTGTCCGCAGCGACATTGCAAGAAACAGGTACAATCACGGAGCAGCTCGGGGGAATATCGGTATCTTCGGAAACCAGCAACTTGATCGACATTTCGTCCTGCGGCGGCTCCCACAACGGTAGAAGTTCAACTTGCGCACGAGCACAATCGATTATGGTGTGATGACGGGATAGAAAGTCCCACCCAAGAATGATATCGTGAGAACATGACGGAAGCACAACGAACTCGATGACGTAAGTGATGCCTTGAATGAGAACACGAGCGGTGCACATGGCTAGCGGCTTAACCTCTTGCGCACTTGCAGTCCGAAGAGTAAGTCCACCGAGAGGTGTTGTGACTTTACGCAACGAGCGGCAGATACGTTCACTTAACACTGACACTGCGGCTCCCGTATCAACAAGCGCGAGTGCGGCGACACCTTCCACAGTCACATCTATAACGTTAGCGGGTGATATACGAGGACTTCGCCATTTTGACGTTCGTGCAGTTCTTGCCTCGGGAACTGCAGCCGTCAGTTTCCCTCGGCAACCGGATTTTGTCGGGGGCGCATGGGCGACACGGAGCGGCGACGCGGTGAAGAAGGGCGACGGCTCGAAAATGGTGGTGGCTCACTAGTACAGGAGCTCGGTGTCGGTCCTGAATCACTGGGGGCGAAATACGGCTGAGATCCGTAGGCCGACACAGGGTGGACATCACGTCCCAAATGGTGGCCGCCGACGGCACATCCGCGCCACGTGCCCGGGCGGCAGCATGCGTAACATATCGGGCCGTTGTCTGGTGTGCGCCAAGGATTGAGCTGTTGAGGTGCCGGTCGAGAATACCGTGTCGCCCGCTGAGCTGCCGTGTACTGATATGCCTGAAAGGCGCCTGGCTCCAGTTGTCGTACGACTGAAGCGTAATTCATCGCAGCCGGCGAAGCGAGAGGCGCAGCCATGGGTACCGTTAGGGTCGATGCTACTGGGGAAGCGAGAGGCGCTGCGGCGGTAGTTGAAAAGGGCGGTGCCACTGCTGACGCTAAGTGTGAGGTCAAGGGTGAAGCCACGGACACAGGCACATGTGGCGGTTGGCAGGCTGAGGGAAGTGCCTCGGCGACCTGTTCTTGAATCACTCGCCGCACAGTCGGGGGCAGCGGAAAGGCAGGCTCTCGAGCGCTAGGAAGCAGGGCCAGCTGCCGCGAAACTTCTGCAAGCACGAACGCCTCGATGTGCGGCAGAAGAGGAGAAAGGTCGGAAGGTACGGCCAATGACGACAGTGTCCCTCGTGAAACGTCTTCGTTAGGCAGTGTGCGTTGTCGAGTCACAACACGCTGTTTACGCAGCTCGTCATAGCTGAGGCACCAATTGAGGACTTCGTCAACAGTCTGCGGGTTTTTGCCCAGGAGCATCTGAAATGCATAATCCTCGATGCCTTATAGTTTCCCGAGATAATATTGCATAATTTGTTGTTATAATGTTTGCATATTCAATTACCGTGCCGAACTGACCCGTACCTTTACTGCCTTCATATGTTTTAGCAATATTTTCGCATTTATTAACAGGAGGTCCCCCCGACAGTTTTACTTTGGTACCTCCTTCTGCACTAATAACTACGTGCGATGTGTATGTACCAAAATGTTTATAAAATCTTTGAAATCCTTGAAATATAATTTGGAAGGTGAATATGTAGTTCCGGACCGGTATACCAAGATTCAGTTCACATAAATACATCTATCATGTCAAGCTGATCAGCAGTCCTTCGAGGGTGGACGACTTATTAACAGCAGATTGCGCATTAAGGTGGGAACAGCGAAAAAAAATGTGTCACACAGGATTGCTTGATTTTTTTTAATTCATCATAGGTTTCACACTTAACTCTAGTCATTGTGGTTTAGAGTTTCCGTTAGCCGAAGCATTCTTTGCCTTGCTTTGCTGTTGAACGGCCACAGGTTGTCGTGTTTATTATATGTACTTGATCTAGACACCTGGCTACAAATCACACGCGCAAATATTAGAGGGTGCATATGTACAGTAAGTTGAAAAGGAGTAAAAAAAACACAGCCTAACTCTAAAGCAAAGGTGCCACATTATTTACAGAGAAAGTGGTATAATAAAGGAACATACAAAAATATTAAAGTACAGCCCATCACATTTCCACAACTTATCTGTTTGCAATTCGGCAGATTTGATTGTTGCGTGTTTTCCCGGGGTGATATTACTTTTTTTATGTAAGTGACAAGAGCAGCCAAGGTAGGTTTGACAAAAATCACTTTTCCTCTGCAAGCTTTGAAACTATCGGAAAAGGACAAGCCATCTAGCCTATATCGGGATTTATTTGAACCACTTTGGCAAGGTCGGCACCGCAAGTAATGTGCACTACAGGAGATTTTTATGCCTTCGGGATGAGAACTCTGCCCTGGAACACCAAAACAAACTTCCAGTCTTTAACACGCTTCGCCTGACGGTCCTTGCCTAGCAGTAATTTGTTTTCAGCACACAGGTGCTCATTTAAGCCGAGCGGGCGGTCAGATCAAAACCGAGAACACCCGTATGTAGTTTCTTTTTCTAACAGCTTCGAGAAAATTGTTTCGTGCACGTCTTGTCCGACATTTCACTATTTCACAGAACTGGCCTTTTTTTGCTGAAAACGATGAGCGACATCAATGTAGTCTTTGCCAAATTCGACTTCAAGGCACTTAGCAATATCTTGAACAACTTTTTCCAAGTCTTCGTTAGGTGCTACCGGTTGATCTTGGATTTCCATGTTCATGTTCCGGCTGTACTGCTTAAGTTCAATCAATTCTTTCCTAGCCAAAGCAAGCTCCTTCCTTAACTCCTCATTTTGTTAGCAGCATTCTGCATTTCAGGTATTTACCGCAGCGGTCTCACGACGAAAACCATCGCCATCATTTTTAAGCCCTCAAAACCGTCGTGCATGAATATCATGAATTGGTAAATATTGCCCAGCTCGGTATGAGTTTCGGCATTGGAAGTGGCCACCTTTGCAATCTCATTCTTCACGTCACTCGAAAAGACGTCAAACTTGGATAGCAAACCTCTCAACCCCTTTGCAACCTCCTAAATACTGTTTGATCACTTTTCAGCAAGTGTCTCCGTCACGTCCTAGAGGCCGCTAGTATTTCGCTCCCACATACCTGGCTGATGGACACCGACAGAGCGAGAGCAACTTTGTGAGATGTAGAAAACAACTTTAAACACTGCTAACAAACAGAGAGGTAGCACATTGTGGCAGGACAAGCAACGGCAAAAAATTCCAAGCAATTTATTCAAAGTTGTGGTCGGTATAAGCCGCTAAACCAACCCGCAAAATTGCAGAGGAGTTGATAAGGTAGCGTTCACACGATGCCGAATCCGCTGCCAGTATGATCCTCGCTCCACTCGGCAGGGCAGTACCGGCCCCGCGATGCCACCGATAGAACGTCAAAGTTTTGGGGCAGCACTGATACATGGCTGTATGTCTCTAAACCCGATGGTTTCATCTCCGTGGGCAAAAACACCAATGGGCCAAGGCCTCAGGGGCCGAAACCACATTACGCCTGATAAAGTACTTGTGGACAATTTTTTAAAGCGGGGAGTTGGGCGAGTCGGTTACGGAACAACTGTGTGTTTCTTCTTCTCTTTCTTCGTCTTGGGTTGAAGTTCGCTAGAAGTATGAGTTCACCAGACAATTTCTTTACCGGTGCTTCCCCGGCGCCCAATCAGCGCTTGCCGTGTGGAGAGAGAGAGAGGGAATTACAATCTTTAGGTACACATTTACACTGCATATTTCGACCATCCCCAGGTTTCACGTTAGTCGAGATGACCCGTTTTATTTTTATTTTGAGGCCTAAAAATGGCGTCCTCGTGCGCCTGCCTACGTGTTAGCGGGAGCAGAAAACGCGCTATTGTACCAACGCCATTTGCGCGGGAATGGCACAAAAGCTGCTCGTTGCATTGGGTTCTGTGGCCAAAGACGCTCTGCGTTCTTCGCATATTGTCTACGTTGCATACACACGCGAACACGTTTCGGAAATTTGTACTTTGTTAACGTTGTGCCCTGAGCGTATGTGCGGACAACCGACTAGCTCATACCTAAAAATTACATTTATCCACCACGCAAATAAATTATTTGATAACATGCAGCACCGAAGAACCATCCTCCCTAATCTTTGATCACCATGGTCTCGACGGAAACTTTGCCATATAAGTTTTCGATATTTCGCTCACCTACTGTAGCGCATCGGTTTGTTGCAAAATCACTTTAGGCATTATCTTATTGCAGGCCAAGAAACTATTAATCTTCTTATACTACCAGAAGTTTCATGCATTACTGGAACCCTGATGTATGGCGAATGAGTGCTGCTGGCTTCCTATTCACTCCCCACGCTTCCTTCAAAGACGTCCATAGATACGCGAACACAGTCAGAGATTTTTCTTTTAGTTTATTTTTGCACTAAATATTTGAAAAATCAACTTATATTTGTAGCCCTGCTAAAAGTATACGTAGTTTTAAAACAAAATTTACGTACATTCACATACCACAGATTTGCATAGTAACCAAAATCATTCCACTAATCATTTTAATATGTTTTATTTTAAGTTCAACCTGAAATTTTAAGAGGAGGAGGCAAAACGTTTGATTGAGCAAAAAAGAAAGAAGAAGGTGGGTGGCGTCCTCAGTTCAGGAAGCCGCGTGCTTCCGCAGCCCGGGTGGCCCGGTTGATCAGGCGTTGCTGGTCCTCCGGGTGCAGGCTGGTCAGCGCGCGTTCCCACCGCTCAGGGGATGGGAAGGGAGGGGATCGGGATGGTGCGGGCAGAAACATACAAGTTGGGCTGTTGTGGCGGGGAGGTTGCAGGAATGGCAGAAGTAGGAGAATGTGGTAGGGAGATGTGCGACAGTACGGTACAGTTGAAGTACGTGCCTGTCTGTAGCCGGTGCCACGTCCGGGCCTCTGCTTTAGTGAGCAAAGGGTGGGGAGGGGGGTAGTGGAAACGAGTGTGGCGGTAGTGGGCAAGCAGGTCGGTGTATCTGAGCGGCAGAGGGTGGAGGGATGGTGCGGATGCCAAGTCGTCTGTCCTTGGACGGGAATCCCGGAAAATGAGCTCACGGGCAGCGGCATGTGCCGCCTCATTCCCTGGTAGGAAGGCATGCCCAGGTGTCCACACTATCTGGATGGTTGGGGGAATCTTGAGGGATTGAAGTATCTTGAGAGCCTGGTAGGAAATGCGGCCAAGAAGGTAGTAGCGGCAGGCCTGCTGAGAGTCTGTTAAGATGGTGAGGTGGCCCGTACTTGTAGTGGTGGTGGCTGCCAGGGCTATGGCGGTTGTTAACGGAAGAACGACGCAAGGCAGACCGTGAACATGGCTGCCCTTAGCGGGGCATGACAGATTTAATGACACGGGAAATCTACATGATGATGATGGTTACTGGCGCATACCTATCGGGAGATTCAACACACTCCCACGCGCGCAACGTTAACGTCTGCTATTAAGGGGAACAAGCAGAGTCCTTCAATGTTCTCGCACAAGCGTTGCAGAGCAAACCGATCCCTTCTTGCGTCCTGTAACACGTTCCTTACGAACGATGCTTGCGCAACAAGATCCCTAGGTCGTTCGATAGCTCTTGTGGCTGCTTGGACACCTTGTTGCGTTACGATCTGATGTGACGCTCCTGGTGCGTTTCAGACGTACCCACGCTGCGTTGCGGTTTCATCTTGAGTGCGCGGATCCTTTGCGCGTCGTTCTAGCCACGTTAGCCACTTTCCTGCTCGAGCGAATTGCGATGGCGTTCGTTTTCTTGGCGGAATGCTCCCTCTGCTCAGGTGTCTTGCGAGTGGAGTGAGACAGTGGGATGATAAAGTCCGCTGGGTTTCATCAGTCATCAGACACGGGCACCGTTATCTGGGGTTGCACTGCTTGAAACGACTGACCACGTCTCTCACCTCCGCCCGCGAGAGAAATGGTGCGACGACGACCAATAGTCCACAATCCGAAAAGTTGCTTTTCGATCCAGGTCAATACAGAGAAAGCTGTTGGAAAACACTCTTCTCTTCATTTCCAGCGGTGCTTGCGCTGTCTTGCCGCTTTCAGAACAGCCAAGGGCGGCCAAGCTGACGCGGTCGCCAACGAAACTGCACTGCAAGCTCCTTGAAACTTCTGCCGTCCTTCAGTGATGCACCTATGCCGCTGAAGGTTACGTGCAACTCTGTAACTTTCACTTTTGGGGTATCTCTTGGGCAGCGAGTCTAGCGGGGCTCTGAGGCCGGTCTTGTGCCTACCGCGGGTTTCCAAATCTTCGAGTAATGGCTCTCTGTTCATGAATTCTGCAACGAAGATATACTCGGACACGTACGGTGTGGCTCCTACGTTGTCTTTCACGTCCTTTACCTCACGTTTTTTGTCGACTGCTTGGGCGGAAGCAGCCCAGTCGTCCGTGTCTGCGGCAGGCGTTGCCTCACTTTCTTCAAACCCGTCTTGTGTTGGGACGGTCGATGCTACCTTGAAGAAGGCCTCCTCTTGCAAGTTCTTGGGTTCAGCCCAATCTTCAGCCTTTTGGTCTGAACAATCTTGCACTGTAACGACGGCTTGCTCCTGTACAACGACTTGCGGGACGTTACTAGACAAATTGTTCTTGATCGCCTGATCTTGTTCGGTTTGACGTATGCAGCCGGTTTGAGGTAGGAAGCCCTTCTCTGCGCTGTACAGAATGGGTTTTTGCACCGCCATAGAGCAGAAGTTCGCAAGAGAAGTTTCTGGCCTCACGCTACCCTGACTCGAGGTTGCGGACGTCATGGTGGGGGCAAAGCGGTCGCATCTGCCTTTGTTTCGTTCGCTCGCCAGGGACGTGAATGTCAAGACATCTGTCTGCTGCGCCGGCAAGCTGAGCTGAGCTCCACACGGTTTAGAGTGCTCACGCTGCCGAAATCGGGAAGGTTCGGGTGACTGTCGGCCGTAGTCTCCAAATGGTCCTCAATCCGCGTGGACCCACGTGGCTCACCGTCAAAAGCAGAAACTTGTAGCCTCGGCAAGACAGCTGCCCAGGTCGATGTGTGTGAGCCGCGTTGAGGACGGTCATCTGGATGGGCGTAATAGCTGTCGGTCTTATGTCTGAGGCCAGCAGCCTTCGTAGACTTCAAGGCAGAGCGCAGCTTGTTGAGGGCGCGACATATATATCCTCGGTACGCCAATGCGTCGAAGTAGGGTCAAGAAGATTGATGATTCCCTGCTCCACCTCATAAAGTGCGCTGTCCTTACTTTGGAGAAGGTCAATGGCCTCTTGAAGGTCGTGAGGAGTCGCTGAGACGGCTTCAAGAAGATCGTTTGCTGCCTTTAGCAGTCGGGTACTTGCGTCGCGAAGGATACGTTGATGCCGGCGCAGCTTATCGATCGCACGCATTCGGTCGGTCGTCACTACGCGGTTAGGGCCAGCCATGCTGACCTCCGGCTGAGGGCGGGGCTAAGCAGCGTAGTAGCAGTCAAAGGAGTGGGGTTCTACGAACCTAAAGCCGGAGGGGACGTCGGTGGTCTCCTTCGCCGCACGTGTTCATTCTCCCGGGCTTAACGGCACCAAAAAATGTAGCGGAAGAACGACCGCAATCGAGACCTGGGCCATGGCTGCCCTTCGCGGGGACGACAAATTTACTGACACGGTCTATTTCCATGATGGTGATATGAATGGCGCGTACCAGCGGGAGATTTAACATCCTCCCGCGCCCGAGATAATCGATAGGTGCACAATGAATCCGCAATCCTAACATTTTGTTTTTTCAGTCCATAAGGTCAATGTTTGCGACGCGGTCGGGGAGTGCTATCCACTACTTTCGTTTCCACCGGGGCTTGCGCCGTCGTGCAGATCTCACGACCTCCAAGGGCCGCCAAGGTAATGCGGACGACAACCAACTGTGTGTCAGCTGCCTCAGAAGGTTTGATTTTACGCCGTGCAGTTATTTTCTACGAATTCGATGTCCGTACAAGTCCAAATATCTGTGTGAAATAGTTACTGTGGTACAGGGAGTTAGTAGTGTTCTCCTGCCGGCCTTGTGCTTTCCTTCGTTGTTTTTCCCTCCTGACGAGATTGTTTTCGTGCTTATCTCAAGCCTAATGTATGGTTCGGATGTACTCCAACATGCCTTGCTGTCTCCTCGCACGCGGCTGACGTAACTGGCCAGCGTTTCTAGCCTTTTCCCAATTCTCTGAGATGAAGCAACTCATATTCGTGGCTGGGTACACCCTTAACAACACTTTGTTGACTAGAGCTGGTCGGCTTTTCATTACTTCCGGTAGGCGTTCGCCTCTTCACTATGTCTGAAACGACGTACATTCGATTCACATGGTGGTAGTTCTGACTTCTCTTTAAGGTCCTTGGCATCTCCACGATTTTCGTCGTCTGCTTGGAAGGCAGCAACTCCGTCGTCGTGGCCTGCGACAGGAATAATCTCGTGTTCTCCACGCCCGTCTTCCATGGGACGCTCAACGCTACCTCGTAGCTGGCTTCCACTTGCATGCCTTCACGCTCAGCCTCGTCTTTGGCCTTTCGAAATGCTGAATCCTGCGGTGCAACGACGGCTTGATCCTGTACGGAGACTTGAGACACGTTTCCAGAAAAATATCCTTGATTGTCTCCTCTCGTTCTGTTTGGGCCCAGAAGCTCTTCTCGTCCCACGTCACGTTGGGCGGAGCTGGATTTGCTTGCATCGCCGACTAGAGCCGTTGCAGTCAATGAACGTCCTGTCCTCATGCTATCAGAAGTCGACATTGCAGACAGCGTGGTAGACGTGAACGTCGACGTATCTGGCTTCTGCATGTTGTCAGTATAGGGAACGTTCAGGTAGATGTAGGTCGTCGCAATCAACTTCGGCAGTACTACTCGCAAGGTCGACGTGTGCGAGCCGACGTGGGAAGGGTCGTCTGGACGGGGTGAAGTGCCCTTGCTGGTACATTTAATGCCGGGTGCCCGCAGGTCGTTCAACGTCGATCGCAACCGACTGAGGGCCCCGCATATCCTTTCCTGATATTGCATTACGTCGTAAAAATCATGTTCAAACTCGTCTCCTTCGAGAAGCTCACCTATCGCCATCGTTCAGCTCGTTAAGTTCAGTGTCCTTCTGTTCCGAGCTCGTTGATAGCCAACTCCAAGTCCAACGCAGACGGTGAGGAACTTGCCGGAGCTCAGTCGCTGCCTTTAGCCGCCTTGTAACAGCAGCGCGCAGAACCTTCCTCAACGAACGCAGGGCGTCCAGGTCATCACCAGCTTGGTACTCGGGGGAAGTACAGTTGCTCCCAAGCGGGGTACCCTGGACGTGACGGTACGTATCTGCGTCCCGTTGGAGGTTCCGGTCAGTCGTAGGTGGGTGGTCAGGGCCAGCCATGGCGACCTCCGGCTGAGGGTGGGGCAACAGCGGTCAACGGCAGTCAAATCACGGGGTTCTTCGAACCTCAAGCCGAAGGGGACGTCGGTGGTCTCATTCGCCGCACGTGTTCAGCGGTTACTTCTGCTGTTGCGGTTGTGGTGTTAGTTAAGGTGGCCGAGGTGAGTATAGCACCTGTAGAATCCGTGACTGCTAGGGTGGCACGAGATGTGAAATTGCAGTGCGCGATGTCGGTGTATCTACTGTCTGGTTGGCCAGAATAGCGTCTGTTGAGGTAATTTACCCGAGCTTCACGGCGGCCCTTGTTTTCTCTGGGTGCATGTGGCGTGGTATGGGGGTTACTCTGATGGAAGCTACGTATAGGTTGCGGGAGGATGCTGGAGTGTCTCTGCTGGTGGAGGGGTTGGTCGATCCAGAGATCGGAGGACCGTTCTTCCGGTAGGTGTCAGGGCCAGGCGGGAGAGTTGGTTTTCCTGCTGTGCTTCCAGGAGTTCAGCGA
>CM023452.1:93914923-94145097 GCA_013339765.2 Haemaphysalis longicornis
GTTGCTCTTCAACTGGGTGGAATTCGAGCTAGTCGGTGCGGTGGAAATTGAGGCGTAAAGGGCGGCGGCTGCATTTTCGGCCTCGCCGGCTGTCGGCTTTCGGCTGACGCCGTGGTGCCGCCGGCGTGGTGACTTCCATGTGCCTGGAGGAGGGTGGGGGCGCCTTTTTTTCGGTCATCCCTTTTACATACGTGTAAAGTATAAATACCTAAAGGGACCCTGCAACACTTACCATCGACTACTCGGAATGTATTTTAGGGTAAAGTCTATTGTCCCAGCAATCTCCTCCCGCAAGAATTACGAAAATCCGTTCACTATCACCGAAACTACACGCGGTGAAAAATCGCGCATAAATGTTCCCAATCAACTCAACCGCGGACAACGCGATGAAAGCTGCGCGCTCTCTCCCGGAGAGGGGGGCGGCGCGCGGCGTTCTGTTCGGCGGCCTTCGATATGTCACAGGCCGGGGAGTTTCGTCCTTTTCCCCGCAACGTGGACGGGTCTATTTCCGGTCTGGTGCCACAAAAAGCAGGCATGGCTGCCTGCTCGCAAGCAAGCGCTCAGGCTGATAGGGCGTTTTTGGAGCAATAAACGTTTGTTGTCGAGTGGGCTCGTTCAAAGTGCAATATTTAGTTCGTCACTCAAACTCCGCTCGCACTCAAAACAAAGAAACACCAAAAGCACGCGGACAGGTTCAGACATAGAAGAGGTTCATACACAGCGCGGACGACGGCTGATTGTCACAGGAAATGCCAGAATTAGCCGCGAAGCTGACCAGCGACAGCCAATAGGACAGCCAGGACAGCCATGGCCCGATGACATCGCAGAGGCCATGCCAGAGGTGCATAATCAGGAGAATTGAAGAGAGAGCGGTTGGTTTTTCGCAGTCTTTCACGGCGATTTGCGCGCTTACCGCTTCAAGTGCACGTGTAATATTTGGCTCGGGTGTTCCTGGAAGTCTAATCTAAACGTCGCGCAGGTTACTTGCACTGCACGAAGAGTGTTGCAGGGTCCCTTAACCTGTGCCATCGTGACGTGTATGCTATTACAAAATTAAGCGTCGGGATCCAACTGTTTACTTATAAGTGTTAAATTTGGTGCTGCCAAAAAATCTAGACATGTGACAACCTCACGTGTGATAACCTGACGTCATGTGATAACCTCACCCGACCTCTCGCGCCGATATGCGCTCCGCAAAGGGCACGTGTAGCGGCTGTGTGCGCGCCTTGCGCATGCGCTAGGAGTTAGTATAAATAGAAAGGAAGCTCACTGCAATGCAAGGAATATTACTTCAGAGACGGAGAAGTGAGATCCTTTAACACCGGGTTCGAGCTTGCTTTAATGTTAAAATAAAGAGTTTCTACTTTTGTGTTCCAACAAAACACCTCAACGAACCACTATTCGTGGAGGATGCAATGATTTACCCCTAGCAAAAATCTCTTTTTGAACTAATGAAAGGTCTTAGCTGCGTTTCTCTTGCCTCAGCTTTCACTCTTCGTAGTGCCACGTGTGCGAAGTTCTTTCGCATGGGTAATCGTTATGGGTCTAGTTTACAGCTTCGCTTTGCAACCACCTTCACAGGGTGAATCGGCGCGGCGTTTTTTTAATTCTCATACCCTATATGCTCTCCCATCTAAGATATGGGGCCTGGGGTTGGAGCGCAAGGTTTGCGGCGTAGGAGTGCAACAGGCATACCCCGAGCCACAGGTGGTGATTGGCTCTTATAGTACAAAGGTGAACCTAAGGCTTTCTGCGGCCTTCAACCTAAAAAAGCCGGTTTGAAACACGTATTCAGGCCTGCAGGAGTAATTTGATTGATTGATTTTAGGGTTTAACGCGCCGACGCAACGCAGGTGATGAGGCGCGCCGTAGTGGAGGGTTCCGAAGTAATTTCGACCACCTGGAAATCTTTAACGTGCGCCCAAATTTTGCGTTTTTGCTTTTCGCCTCCATCGGAAAAGCGGCCGCCGCGGCTTGGAATCGAACCCGCGACCTCGTGCTGAGAAGCGCAACGCCTAAGCCACTGAGCCACCGCGGCGGGTTCACGCTTCTTCCTTGTAGAAACACTGCTTATTTCATGTAATCAGAGAGTGAACCATCAAGCACAATTTAATTTAATTTGAGCACGCTAATGGTAGGCTTATGACATGTGTACGGCATATAAGTAAAAAAATACGAGAATAACAAAGAAAAGGACAGGAATTGAAACCAATATTAAAGATGGCAATGAGATTAAATATTCACACCATGAAAAACCTACTAGTGCAGCTTTTGCGTTGTAAATGCTGAAAGTTAGTAAACACGTTTACGCTCGCAGCGTATGAATGGCTACGAAGTGCGGCTGGCTCAAGCTTATTTGAAAGCATGGAATTAGAATAAAACAATAAAATTGAAGAAGGACGTTGATTATGGCAACGAGAGCATACAACAGTACCAATTGGTCGGATGCTTGTTCTGTCTGTGTCAACTACGAAGGATTCTAAAGCATTTGCCTTAGCGACCGGTATTAATTATGGTATAATGATTTATTACTTTGGGTAGGTCACCGCGCCAAAGCTATGCGGCGCGTCGTAGTGGAGGGCTGGGGATTAATGTTGACCACCTGCAGCAGATGCTTAACAAGTGCCAAAATCTTGAAACACAAGCTTTGCTGCTTTTATCCTCCATCTTAAAAGCGGCCACCATGTGCGCGATAGAATACCCTACCCTGGTCCCAGCCGCCCGACGACTTGCACTGCTCCACCGCGGTGGGTGTGTTAAATGTGGTCGCTCAGGATGCAGGATCCCTAAGATGATGCAAGTGAACAAAGAAATACCGCACTGCAGACAAACCATTTGGCGCTCGCTGCCCTAACTTCACTACCAGGCGACACCAGCTCGATCGCACCTACCAAATTTACCTCGAGCCATATATCCTTCTGGTGACGAAAATGTACTCGTAACAAATAACACGAGAGAGCTAACACTATACGGAGAAGATCGTATAGCTTGTGGTTGCAGGTAATGCCTTCTGATTCCAACAGGTAAGAAGCCCAAAATTTTTCTCTTAATCTTTTATTTTGATGAGCGAAGTGAAGGACATTGATCAAAACTTGCTTACATGTGATAATCAGTGAAATGATCAGGATTGCAATCACGTTGCCCGCGTCTGCGGACATGCAGAAATCATGGTGCGTTACTGGGAACGCCAGAGCAGATGAAACAACGTTAAACAAACTCGTCTGCTCTACGGAGCATAATCCGTTTGGGGAAAGTAATATTTCGCAAGGTTTCCTGTAACTTTCAAAATAAACTTGCGGCTTTCTAATCGGTCTACCTCAATGTCAAACAGCTCAAAATATTGGCCCCAGTCAAGCAATGAGGGAATAAAACCAGTCGTTACTGGTAGTTGAAACTTAATTGCGGGAACGTGGAGACATGTAACGTTGATTTAGTTGAAGGGCTGGAATCCCGCAATCCATCATTTTTTTTTGTCAACGAAGAACATTGGTGCCATGAATTGGTGCCATCATGGGTGCCACTAAAAGGCATGGGCACACAAATAACCCCTTTCTCCTTCCTATCATATAAAATATCAAGAGCTCGGAGGCAAAAGTACGGTGCAGAGCAGCCTGCAGCGGGAGACTAACATGAAGCAACTGGATAATATGTGGGATTGACAGATAATAAAATTGGAGACAACGTGATTCTTTCGGGCCACTAAAATACTCAGACCGTTAATGACGAGGTGGACGCCTCCGATTTGCGAGCCGTTACGGTCACTTAAAACACTTTGAAGAGTTGCCTGCACTTGTGCTTCTCTAACGGCCACCCCTGCTGACAGAAGGCGGTGAGGGCGGATGAGTATTCCCTGCGCCCCAAGAGTTTCTATGGCAAAAAAGGTTCATTCGATTGCTTTTCTGATGGAGGCGTAAAGCTTGACCAGTCGTTCCAATCTTCCGGTTTTCTTATTAGGTATATCGGGTGACTGTGCTGACTCTGATATCTAATTGCTCGTGTAAATATGTCGCTTAACCCTTGCCACATCATATTACGGTGCAGTGCGCCGATCCTTTGGAATTCGCTCTATAAAGCAATAACTCTTCCGTAATGTCCACAATGTCCCAATAGACAAAAATAGCAACAAGATGGGGTCTCCAGAATCTTTCTAATAAACATAGCTGTATATCATCCTCATGGTCGTCGCAAAGTGCAAATCTTCCTCATGCTAATTATTTCAAGAAAACACATTATTTATGAGCTGGCCCCACACTTTCCTTCTGTCTATTTTTTCTATTTTATTGCAGGACGTACACTGCATAACACGTTTACTCCTGAAGAGCATGGAATGGCCACTGCCCTTGCATTATTGGCATCTCAAGCTCGTGTGAAAATTGACAAGTGTGTTCAAGGTAAATCGGGAGCAGTTGTAAACTTGTCAATTTGTTTACACTTTAGATTTCTGTAATTATATTTCCTGCAGGGGGTTAAACTCACTGCAATTTCTAGAGGGCCTGGTTGCAACCTATGAAAGAATACAGCCATTTGTTTATGAACACTAAAAGTAGGGGCAGTGAATCCCTGAAAAGCAACGGAAGCCCGAATTATTACATACCGTGTTGCACTTAAGTATGTGCTGCTTTTACAGGAAGTACATGTTCTTGAATAGCTCCACACGACTGCTGTTAACTCAACCCTTGCACACTTGCAAGCTCTGGTGGAATAAACCAAGTTAACTAAAATCTTTATTATTTGCTAGAACTTGTCCACTTTTTGCCAGTGAGGCATACATCACGTATTCAGCCAAGGCAGCAATTTTTAAACTTTGCTACAGCACGACACTTCGAACAAACACAAGGAAGCAGTCAGTCTAACAACCTACTGCAGATACCCCAAGCAAAGCGGTTGCTCAGCTTGCTCAGTCATTAAGTCGCCTTAGATGATTACTTTTCGCACTGCTGGTCAACGTGGCACGGGCAGAGGATGCCTTACCTTCCAGGTAGTGGTAAGATTACACGATAAACTGAAGGAAGCATACAGGCTGTTTTTCTATACTAATGTGTGAATGCATCCTCCGGTTCCAATGAGTGACTGCATTATGCAACACGTATAATTCTTGAAAGTGCCATGTACTTAGATGAATTATTACAATAAAAATATTCCTTTTCATATTATTGCAACACAATTATACACTGACAACACATTCATTTCAAAGCATTCGAAGTGGCCCGAATGTGACAAATTACACTGATGACATCGAACAAGCCTGAGGCAGGTATTATATCACTGAGCAAAAAAAAGAAGAAATATCGGGGCAGCAATGTGGTATTTCACGCAGTGACACACACCATGTACCAAACTTACTGAATTCGTCATTATGCAATGAAACCTGAAATGCTGTTTAAATTCTACGCTAATTGTCGTTGATTTCGCCGCTGGTGATGAAGCACCAACACCCCTTCCTGTCAATTCACAAGCTGAACGCCCATTACTCGAATACACGACCTTTATATTTTTCGCCACAATCCGCAATAAAGCCTGTATTACGGCCGAGCTCAATACTTGGCTGATGAGTTTCTAGAGTAAACAATACAGCGCACAATAAAAAAATCTGCCAACATTTCAGAAAACGGGCGTCCCGCATATTATCCGGACAGGCTTTCCTGTAAGGACTTGCCAAATGTAGGTGCTCCACTGCTAAGCGTGCCTAGTGCCACAAATGCGAGCGTAAAGGTAACAAACAAAAAACCGAAACTGTTCTTATTGCTCTGTACCTTCCTATTCATACTTATTCTGCAGTTTGCACTCTCACGAGATCACCTTGAGCGAAATGCGATGGGGTTCCTAGGTCACCCCCGACTTTTGCACGCATACTGCGACGACCTAGGCCTTTTAATCGCTCTTATCTTTGACGCCGGTCAAGATAAGGTCGTGGCTAAAATACTGCGCTCTTCCTCGCCAGAACAACACGAATCAACGCTGCAGTCTAAGAATCTTAGTTTGGCAGGCAAGCGAAACTGCGACGCGGGGCCTGTTTTGCAGCGACATTTTGTACATTTATGTGCGGTGGACGCTGCTTATAGTTCGAAGTTTTGTGTGTATTGCGTGTTCTTAAAAGAACCCGACATCAGAGCAGCTAGGGGTTTTCACGGAGTGGTATTCCGTCGGCTAGACGTATATGCTTACGAAATTGCAAAACCCGTAAAGCAGTCCGTCACCATACATGATAATTAATGCAGCGCTAGCGCGATCGAAGGAGACATTACGCAGGGGTGCGATGGGAAGAAGGCCGCATCTGTATTCTAGCAGTGTTTATATACCGAGTAAGACAAGGAAGGGTGCGCACCGTCGCCTCACTATCGTATTATAAAGGGGCGGGTTTGTCAAGAGGCGCATGCTGCACAAGATATGATACAGGTCAATACGTACCTACTGTTTTGCGCAATGCAATTTGTGTGTGAAATAAAGCATGTGATCACCACGCTGCGATTCCTGGTGGCTCAAAGCGAAGGCAGAAGCCCTTGCGTGATTTTGCATGTGTGTTTGAAGCATAATGCTTTGTCTGTATAGTTAAATGAACGTTTTCCTCAAGCAACATAAAGTCGGAGCAACTGGTGTTTCGCAGTAAGCATAGCTAAACACATTTTCAACAACGCAAATGCAATGCCATCTGATAGTACAAATGAAAAGAGTGGTAACTAGAAATTGTTGCGTTTCAAATAGGAACACAGGCGGCGCATATTACTGGTGAAGATTGCCATTTTTAGGACCAAAACGGAAAAAAAAGGGGCCAATACAGGCGTCTGGGCGTCCCGTAGGTGACGGAATGGAAGCCTGCGCACCAGAAACTGCGGCCGCTGGCAGAAGCCTTTTAATGCTTCTGGTATCGTCGCGTTTCGCACGATTGTATTTATAGAGCTTTAACTAACACTTTGTGAAGGCGAATACCTCTAGGCCCCATTCCGACAACGCGTTGCCATCAATCGAAATAATTCATCGTGCAGTCATTGTGGCATAAGAATGCTTGGTGGAGTAATCATCTTTGGTATTGCCAGAGTGAAATTTTGAGTTTGTTCATTTAAAAAATGTCCATCGCACGTCTGATTCAGTAGTGACATAGGTGCACCTGCGAACCCTCAAACCAACGACTTAAACAGAAATCGGAGCCCCGCCTTCTCTGTCACACCCGGCCATCTGGTGGGAAAAAGCAATTTCAAACGGCCAATTAATGTACAAACCTGAAAATAATCTCCAGCTCTACAAAGCTGTTGACTCGTACGATTAGAAAATGCACGTTCTGGTTTGACAACGCCTTTGCTATTATCTCTCTTCTGTTTTGTGGCCGAGAAACCGCGCACGAGCGGCGATCGATACCACAGTGTTTTTACTATGCCTCTACGAGGAAACAGCTAGTTGTGAAGCCCAGTAACGTTGTTCTCGCTGCACAGCGGAGATCACATTGTTACATAGGTTTGGAACCGCATGTATGGGTCCAAAGCTAGATGGTGTTAGGCAAAAAATAGTGTGACCGCCTCACAACACCCCAATCGCCCCTATACAACACTTTTATTAGAGAATTAGTGAGCAGTGAGGCAGCTTTCAAAAAGTGCAGCAAAGTGAGGAAAAGTGAGGCAGCTGTTGAGAAATAATTACTCGCTGTTAAGGCTTTTGAGGATTCGAAGACGGTCATTCTGAGGAGGTACTATGCCTCCAAGAAGTGCGTTAGTCGCCAGCGTGTCATAATGCTCATCTGCTTGTGTCCCTGAAATACTTGCTTGCTGAACATTAAGGTGACAGTGAGTGGTAAAATAAGGCAGCGTTTGAGAAATCGCTACTCGATGGTTAGGCTTTCTATACTTCGAGGAGTGCCAAGCAGACAAACGCGTTTTGGGGCAGGAGATTGCGTGTTGGGAAGCCTTGCCACTATTGTGTGCTCTACGCACCTTCAATGCTACACATCAAGAGCGTTGCACCAGGTCCGAAATGCTGACTGGTCACGTTTATAACGTCGCAGGATACCACGGGAGGTTGTACTACATAGGTTTAACCATGCTAGATGAGGCTCCCTGTGACACAAACAGCATTTCCTCACCAGACGAGGATTCTGCAGCCCTAGATGACTACATTTCCTGAAAAAACCTCCCAGTGAGTATCCAATCCCACTATAGACCTTAAGGCACTCGATAGATATGCGTGGCTGGAGATCTTGGGGAGAGGCTTTCATCCTGCTGTCGACCAACCCAAGGTTAAGAACAAGATAAAGTTAAAGTGTGTACCCAGAGATCGAGCAAATGGTGTCGGGAAAACAGGAACCAAAAAGCTGTAACCATCTTGCCACACGTTTCTTTGTTTTTGGAGGGGATAGAGGATTCAATGAGTTAAGTGTGTGTATACACGGAAATATTTTTCCATCCCTTCAAACGAATATCATTCGTATTGATGAGCGCAAACCAGATATACAATTAGTAAAGATCGCGGCAGCATTCGGGTTGGCTCACCACGCAATTCTTATGTTCCGTCACTGCTTACAAGAATACAATTTTCAGGGACTACTTTTCATTGGTCCGCTGAACAATTATTGTGTAGCAAATGTAATGCCATAATAACGCAATTCAATACGAAGCGGGCTATACTGCATCGAAATGACATGCTACTGTGTGGACTTGCACATGTTCTACAATCGGCCAGGTGGGAATGTTTGAAACTAAGTATTGTCCTAATAATCATCGCTATAATAAAATGACAAACACTCATATGATACTCCTTCAACAATATACAGGAATCCGAGGTTAATGCAGTTGGTCATCACGAATTTCTCCACACGAACGGTGTGTAAG
This sequence comes from Haemaphysalis longicornis, assembly GCA_013339765.2. Taxonomy (NCBI): domain Eukaryota; kingdom Metazoa; phylum Arthropoda; class Arachnida; order Ixodida; family Ixodidae; genus Haemaphysalis; species Haemaphysalis longicornis. The sequence continues at coordinate 93,923,740 of CM023452.1, forward strand.
GGAACAAATATGTTTGTTGGAAACTAAGAAAAAAAGGTGTAAGGACCTCCCAACAGCCTTAGTGCGCCTATGCATCACCTCTTAGGTGACACAAGGGCAAGAAGTTCAGTGTACGTGTAAATAGCTGACGAGAAGCAGAAGACTGTCGATAAATGAAAATCGGAAGCAGTGCAATTCAATCCAGTCGCGTCGAAAAGAGCGAAACAGTCACTCAATCAAAAATAAATGTGGCAAGCGGAATCTCGAAGCATGAGCAGGTTGCTGTTTATAAATGGGGTCGTGGTTTAAGCTTAGTGAAATGGATTAGCTGGGTGAGAGTGTTATGCAATGAATGTCTAAGCACCGTGAATGGATACGCCTGTTTGACGCTGTGGTGTGGAATGTTTAGGGATTGGTCAGCCCCCGCTTGTATACCTATCGCGACAAAGCTGGGGTGGCGCAGTATTTTGCTTTTGTGACTCGTACTCCTGCTTTACAGAGATATGTAATAAGACGTCTCTTCTAAAATATTCCTGGGGAGCCCGAGAATGTTTACGTGCCTTGAACACGGACTACTAGGGACTATCGAAGACTTTTTTACGGCCACATCATGTTTGCGTCTATTCACTTCTGTTTCTTTTTCATATGACCAAAATCACTTCGACAGGAAACCTGGATGCAATTCACACGGTAGACTCCACACTGTCCCCACGGTCAGCCGTCGTACGGTTGGGCCGTCACGTGCAGCAGTCAAGGCGCACGCATCATGCTTATTCTTGTTGCGTTGTGGCGAGGGGTCACCGGGTTGTCGTTGAGGTCAGCGCACCTGGCTGGTGCTCCGGTCACTCGGGTGCAACTGCAGCATGAAATCAATTTCACACCTTAAGGACCATTACCACTTTCGACTGGAGCGAGAAATCGACGAAATATCTGTCGCCCTGACCACTTGGCATCGCCCTTGAAGCATAACAGAAGTCACTCTTGTGGATCGGTCTCGACGAAATTTCGCCACCGCCAAAAGAACGACTTAAGTGATGCGAGATTAGAGTGCCAGATGTGGCGTCCCTTTGACTATGTGAAGGGTACTGTACAGTACAGATGTGAACTGTACTGCACCGAGATCACCCGATGAACGGCCGTCACTCGATGTTGGGACCGCTTCAGAGGAGTGGTGTCTGAAGTGACGGACATCACTGCCGCACATTGCGAATCGCTAAAAAGAATCGCCGTCCCTTCTTTTGTTGTCCACCATTATGTGAATTTCCGCGCAGTCGTTATCCTTTCTTCCGCTTTTACTACCCGCACCGGCTGCAGAAATGATTCTACAATGCGTTCAAGAGGTGAAGGATCAAGACCCAGCGGGGCCATAGCAGCTGTCGAGCCGCACTTCGGCGCGTCGTATCGATGGCTACGCGGTCCTCATTACAAGGCTGGTGCCTCCGTGCGCTATTTTCAAAGGCTTGTTTAGAGGCAAGTTAGGATGGTCTAAAATTCAAGCATATTAATCTTGAATTCTAGGCTTTTCCAATGTTATTCTGGACTTCGGTACCACTCCCTCTGTTTAGGGAAAGCTACGAAAACAAACGCAGTGTCGCGGAAATTTCCCCGACACTCCGGGTCTAATATTAACGCAGGTAAAAAACGTTGTCATTGGTGACCATTGGGACGCATTAGTGGGTACGAGAAGACATGTTACATTGGTACACTACAAAGTTCTGCAGCGTACAGTTCATGGTAATTTTAACATTGAAGCGGTTTAGAAAATTGTGAGTTTTTGTGTGTTCACGTAAAAACAGCAAGAAAATGCTTGGCGCGCGTGAGCGCGTGAATTGCGTCGGCGGCATGGCAGTTAAAAAATGCCGAGCGCTCGAGTGTGCGTTTGTCGCGGCGACCGCCCAGCGTCCCTGCCGCACATTTATGCATCCAAGCATACCGACTCGGGAGATTGAGCAAAATTGCGGGGACCGCGTGGCAGATAAATTCACGAAGGTATTTACCGAGCACTAATCTTTGCGGGCAATGTCGCGACCACCCACCATACCATGCACACGTTTGCGAAGCGAAGCAAGATTGTTGAAGATTGATTGATTGATTGATTGTAGGGTTTAACGCGCCGACGCAACGCAGGCGATGAGGCGCGCCGTAGTGGAGGGCTCCGGATTATTTTGACCACCTGGGATCTTTAACGTGCGCCGAATCTCGTACACACGGGCGTTTTTGCTTTTTACCTCCATCAGAAAAGCGGCCGCCGCGGCCGGGAATCGAACCCGCGACCTCGTGCTCAGCAGCGCAACGCCTTAGCCAAGATTGTTGAAGATTGGCAAACGCTCCAGCTTTCGACGCAACACTTGCTCGGACCGAGAAAGACTCCAGCGTTCGCCGTGGTCGTGGGGACGCTTTCTCGATAGGAGAAACATACGTCATAGCATACTGCCCCTACAAGGTTATGTCCAATGATTAGCAGTTCCGAAAAAATAAAAGAATCTAACACTTATAGCACAATGATGTAATAAAGGCCGTTGCGGACACTGAGAAGCAGGAAATGGGCTGCAATCGTGCAGTTAAACCATCGTGACGGTCATGAAATTTGCGAACGGCCTCGCTGCCTTCAAGTCGTGCGTGTTAGTGCGAGGTTCCCGGCATTTGTTTTGTGACTTGAAACGTTTGCTAACTGCCGTAATGCGCGTAGTAAGTAAAAAGTTGGATTTGTAACTAACTGGTGACGCTACCGCAACAGGGGATATTAGGGGCTTTGGGGAGTTAATGCGCTTGGGAGCAGCCAATGAAAGACAACTTATACAGCCCAACTCCATATTTTGCGCGCCGCAGGAATGGTCAAAACCGTGGGCACCAAACTATTTGCAGGTAAGGATAGATGGAGCAAATGGTTGTTCGGATACCGGCGGTGTGCGTTTTACTTTTAATCCTGTGGCTCGTTCCTAAAAGCACGGGGAATGTTCATCGCCAATGATGGTAACTGTTGGAGTCTTTTTTGTCGCATTACGGTGCTTTACATTTCTTTCAGAACGAAGAAGCGCGTTCAGTGTGCCCCATTATGTGAGGTTGCTTTAAAAAACAACCACTCACGCTCAACCGAAAAAATTAAGACATGTTCGCACTCATTTATACCCAGGACATCGCAGGAATGGAACCACCTTCCCGAGCCAACAGCTGCCATGACACAGCCTCTACAATTCCGAAGGAACTTAGTTGACACCGGTTTTACTGGCACTATCTAATAGTGTATATCATCATTCATGCTACTTTTCTTTTGTTGTTACTTTTCTTTTGTTGTTTATACCCACTCTGCTCTGTAAAGCCCCTGGCATTGAGGGTAAAACAATTGAAATGAAATGAACCACACCAATTATCAAAACGGCATTATGGCAGACATCTGTTCATATACATTAGAAGGTTCTTTCGCGACTGTAGAAACAATGACGCAACATTTTCCCTTACTTGCAATAATTTGATTATAGCAACGTCAATAAAGAGAAATGTTTAATAAAAAGTTGTAATCGCAAACAAACGAAAATTTATTGCTTCTAACAAAGTTTGCAATAAGAAGAGTGTTAATGTATTTGTTAGCCTAACTTTTTTATACAATAGCAATTAACAAAGCTTTAGTGTATTGAAAAATATTCTTTAAGAAAGTGTACGTATACCTTGAACCATTGTATTTTGTTTCTGAATAAAATACCGACATCGGTGGTATCCACGAGATGGGTCAATACTTGTTGGGTATAGTGAGCAAAACACACATAGGGGTCTTGATGACATCAAAAATGCGGTTATTACGCCGAAATTTTATTCACAACACTTATGGCAACACCCACAAAGTTCAATCGGTGGCGTTGTTTCTGAATGTACCGAAACATTTAGACGGTGTCGGCGTGATTGAAAGCGGCCTTACAGTATTAAAGCCGATTACTAGCAATGCATTTTGCGGTAAAGAGTTTTGTCCCAGCGGTCTCCACGTGATATATTTACAAACATCCGCCCAGTTTCCCTGCAGGTACGTGAGATAAAAAATTGCGCTTACTCGTTTCCTCACAGCTACAGCTTATGGTACGAGACAAATGCGGCGCACTCTCTCACTGAAATGATGCGGTTCCTCACGTTCTCTTCTGATCTGTGTACATATATATCCCAGGCCTTGGACTGTCTTCATTTTTTCCGAAACGTGGAGTAGTCAATTTCTGGTCTGCTTTGGGACTATGCAGGCATTTCTACCTTGTCGCAATGACGGGTTCACCCCAAGAAAGCGTTTTCGAAGCAGTAGACACTTGCTGTCGAGAGGTGTACAGTCAAATCTCGTTACAACAAATTTCAAGGGACCGCGAAAAATAGTTCGTTATTTTGAATAATCGTTACAGTGAACAAAATAAAAAATGCGTAGTGAAAATTGCGAACGTAACAAAAGCATCCACCTATCTGTATTGGGAACACGTGCACAATCGCCTCTAACACGCGCCTGGATACACATTTATTTGAAGAAATTGGTGATCTTTGCCTGACGTGTGCCACTCAACTGCTGCAAGACGAACGATTCCAAGCTGTACACGTTTTGGTGCACTGCATCGATGGCATTCGTGCATCTTCTACGAAAAGCGCTCATTTTTGCTACTCACTGCAAAACAACGGCGTTAGACATGGCTTCTTTGCTTTGGCTTATGGGCCCTGTCTCGAATCTCCGTGGTATATTGAGCCACCGCTGTCACCATCAGGCTCATGCCACCGGCCATCCCGCCCTCTTAACGGCATTGTACAATAAAGTTTCTCTGTCTCTCTCAGCATCGTCGTCGCCGCTCTCGGCGTCCTCGTCGCTGGTTAAGTCATCGCGACGAACGGTGTTGACGATGCCTTCAGTCGTCAGTTCAGCAGACGTGCATGCTTCATCGTCGCACTGCACGTAAGCTTCAGAGGTGACTGCTCCGTCCACGGCGAGGTTTTCTGCGACTTCATCCCATGCATTGCATTCTTCACTGGATGGCGATAGAGCGAACTGGAATTTCTATGTTGATGATGATTGTTGTACATGCTCACAATTCGTGGCCGTTCGCACCAACACGAGTAATTTCGTACACTTGGAATTCGTTATTTTGAAGTGTTGTTTTATATGAGGATGATAAAGTTCGATGCCTTATTCTGAATTAATCGGTGTTCTGAAATTCGACGTAGTGAAACATTTTTACACAGAAATTAATGGGGATTTGGTTGGGGGTTTTCAAAATGTTCATTAATCTAAAAAAATCGTTGATCTGAGGTTCGTAATAACGGGATTTGACTGTAGGCCAAACTGAAGAATTGATTTGGTCCCTCCAACTCGACGCGCATTCTTAACACAAAACATGGCAAAACTCTACGCACAAGCTGATACATAAAAGAGGTTAGTGCATAGGGGAGGCGACAGCGGATTCTCACCAGAAATGTAAAACATAAACCGTGTCATTACCAGAAACCGCCATTCGAACAGACTTCCCTTCTTCCCATCGCAGGGGTGTGATGGGAAGAAGGCCGCATTTGTATTGTAGCAGTGTTTATATCACGAGTGAGACAAGAAAGGGTGCGCACCTTCGCCTCACTATCTTATCATAAAGGGGAGGGTTTGACAAGAGGTGCATGCTAGACAAGTAATGATACAGTTACAATACGTACAGTCATGGACAATTGAAATACGAACCGCGGAACACACGGCCGATGATACCGGTGCCGTCACATGACAGCGGCAGGGAAAAAGAGTCGGACATGCGCAGTGGAGGAGTACGGAGCGAGGGTGCGTGTCCCGCTTCGACATGCCACCCCCTCCTCGCTAGTACGTTTGCCTTGTCGTCAGGCCGCAAGAGCGCGCAAAACAATTCAGTGAGAAATAACTGCGGGCACTACGTGCCCAGCACACGCGAGGGCGCCCCCCCCCCCACCTCCCCGTCTGTGCCGGCGTCCCATTGCCGACGTAAGTTTGCATGTGTGGTGAAATAAGTGTAGCGAATAACGATTGACACCTGGGTCAGGCCCACAACCATGTTCAGTGCTGCCCGCTCGGTTTCTACGAGAAGTGAGGTGCCTGCGAAAAGCAATAAAATAAATGAGGCAGCCAACATTGTTGTGCAAGGGCAACCTGCCTATAGAATGGTTGGAGCCGCCTAACTTCTTAATTTTCGTGAATATTAAAATACTGTTAGTAATGATCACAGCGTACACAGTGCTTGCAGTCAATCTATATCATTCGCGACAAATTGTGATGGAATATTTACAGTAATCTACAAGCACCTAATGCGTCAACTGACTCAGCCATTACTGCGTTACACAAAGGCGTGGTCTTGGCAGCCAGCTGATCGTTCAATTCCGAAGTCACTGCACGATGAACGCTAAATATAGCAGTGCCATTAAAAGTTAGGCGGCATGTTTTTTTTGTATCCATTTCTGTGCGCAGGTTTTCTTTTGGAACGTATGAGCGTGCAGGCGCGTCCCGCTGAAGCCCTGGCCGCAGATGAAAGCAATTATGTGCCGTATTGCTCTCAGCCCAACGAATGCCCTCAGCTGCGGCAGCGGTAGTTCCTGCAGTGCTTGTAGCGCTCTTGCGACGTGCCCACAAGGAAAGAGCGCGAGCAAGGAGAGGGGAACATATTGCAGTGGGACACGCACCCTCGCTCCCGACTTCTCAACTGCGCATGTCCGTGACTTTTCCACGGCCGCTGCCAGGTGGCGGCACCGGTAGCTTCGGCCGCGCGTTCCGCGGTTCGTATTTCAATTGTCCATAACTCTACCTACTTTATCTCGCAACGCAATTTGTGGGTGGAATAAAGCATCTGGTCGCCATTCTGCGATTCCTGGTGGCTCAAAGCGAAGGCAAAAGCCCTTGCGTGATTTTGCATGTTTGTTTGAAGCATAATGCTTTGTGTGTATAGTTAAATGAACGTTTTCCCTAAAGAACCTAAAGTCAGAGCAACTGGTGAAATAACAGTTGCTCCGACTTTATGTAAGCATTGCTAAAGGCCAACTGCACTTAAATTTTCGCCAACGCAAATATAATGCCGTCTGATAATACAAATGAGAAGAGTGGTAACTGCAAATTGTTGCATTTCAAACAGGAACACGGGCGATGCATATTACTCCTAAATATTGCCGTTTTTTGAACCAAAACTGAAAAAAGGCGCCAATACAGGCGTCTGGGCGTCCTGTAAGTGACGGAATGGAGCGTGCGCACCAGAAAACTGCGGCCGCTGGCAGATTCGTTTTAATGCTCCTGGTATCGTCGCATTTTGCACGGTTGTATTTAGAGAGCTTTTACTAACACTTTGTGGAGGCGAATAAAATAGTCTCCAGTCCGACAACGCCTTGCTATCAACCGAAAAAAGTTCAACTGGCCGTAATTGTTGCTTAAGAATGCTTGCTGGACTATTCATCTTTGGCATTGCCAGAGTGAAATTTTGATTTTGTTCATTAAAAAAAAGTCCGTCATTTGTCCTGATTCAGTAGTGACATAGACGCACTTGCAAAGACTCAAACTAACGAACTTAAATAGAAATCGACGCTCCGCCTTCTCTGTCACACCCGGTCATCTGCTCGGAATTCGCAATTTTAAACGGACATTTAATGTAGAACCTGAAAAACTAACCTCCAGGTTTAAAAAGCTGTTGACTCGTACGATTAGAAAATGCACTTTAGGTTTCCACACCGCCTTGTTATTATTTCACTTCTGTTTTGAGGCAGAGAACCCGCACCGAGCGGCGATCGATACCCACACTGTTTTCTACTATGCCTCTACTAGGAAACAGCTAGTTGTGAAGCTACGATTTATGAAGGCATGAAGGTTACGATCCATGACTACTGTACCAAGTCTTGCCATTAATTGGTTGAATGAAACAGAACTTGGAAATGTGCAATTACCGCTTGCATAAATGAGAGCAGCCGCCAACTGCCTGATTTTATACAAAGCGCGCTGATCACAAAAAGAATGAGGTAGCTGGAGTAGTAGCGCTTATTTTTTTGGTGTCACGTCGTTTGTGGGTGCCAGAAGGGAAGCCAACGATATGGCTAGGCACTCTATTCAATTCATTGAACGCGAAAAGAAAGTACATGAGGTCCACGCCATTGCTGAAGCATTGACATTGTCTGATCAGAATTAAAAGCCGCCATCAGAAAGCTCGCTCTTCACTTAAACCTTTACCGAGCTTACCAAGGGCGAACGAACACGTGGGACGTTGGGTGGTAATAAGACCGAAGCTCTTTACCAAATCGTGATTTTTTGTGCCGCAGTTGAAAATACCAAGCAATTGCCGAGCGCGCTCAAGTGAGGGCGGGATTCAACGCGACCCGCGGGCACTTAAGCAAAACAAAGAAAATGCCTTAGCACTAGTGTTTGCGTGCCACGCAACGACTGCCGAGCGTCCCCTACGCACGTTTGTCAAGCTGAGAATAACGCACTTAGGGAGATCGGCCGAGGTTGCAGCGACCGCCGGCAGCTAACACCAAGAAAATGCCCAGTGCTCGTGTGTGCATCCTAGCGGTGAATTTCGGAGCGTCCTTGCGCGCATTTGTGATGCCAACCATGCCCATTTAAGGGGATTGGCGAAAATGTTCCAAAAAACACCTCCAGCGTTCGCCGTAAACGTGGCAACATTTTCGAACGAGGAAGACATATCATAGGGTTCTCACTCCAAGGTGATGTCCAATTTAAGTAACAATGATGGAGCAAAGCTTGTTGTGGCAGCGAAGGAGAAGCAGAGCGGCAGCAATGGTAGACTTAAGCCATTGTGATACTTTTGAAGGTTGCGTACAGCTTCGCTACCTTCACGTTTTACGCGTTTGTGAGAGCTTGCTTCATTTTTTTTTATTTCATCAAGTTTAGCCATTACCTCAGCCTTGAAAAAATTCCTTTGTGAATTCCCTTATATTCTAGCATTTCCTCTAATTCGTTCCTCCTATATATATAGGTGGGTAAATGCAACAATCCATTGCAAGAATTATTTAGATACTTTACGGCAATTAACCTAGACAGGGTAAGTTGTTACGGAGTAACGTACGACACAAGGTTTTTTTAGTTGTTTCCAATTGGCAGAGGGCGAACCTGACCCCAATAATTAATCGAACATTCATTTCTGCATCCTGAAATATGCGTAAGCATCTCGTCCCACTCACTTCCTTGCGAAACTGAGGCTCCTCCAAATTCGCGTGCCGTGCTCCTGCTCTATGCGGTGTTTCTGGCGCGTCCATAGTGAACCCCGCCAACCACGATTACCGATGCAAGCATATGCGTGGGCACGATTTCTCACTTTTAGCAGCGGAATTCGCTGTCTGAAGCGTCTATTGCTTGCCCATATTATCGGTTTTTCGCCCGCCCTAATTTCATTATGCTTCCTTGTTTGGTGCTCGCGCTGCATCTAGATTCCGTTCTGCCAAGAATAGGAGCCATTGCAGAGTCAGAATATTTGTCGAAGCAGGGGCAGCAGTCCTTTGGCATAGCATTCCTGCAATTGAGAACGCCCCTTCGGCACCGGATAATATAGAAAAAAAAGAAGGAACAGTGCGCGAAGTACTTTTGTTTGCTCAAATGGGGAGATATTTTAGGTCCCTCTTGTTGGAATGGCTCGGTAGGCCCCATGGGAGTAAGCCGCCTTCCTTGCTATTCTGACTACGGCCACTAGATTTCATGCTGCAGAGCAGTACAGTGCATCCTTCCACCGCACTGTGTTGTGTATGTTTAATGAGTGTTGTAGCGTGTTCCTAGGGTTTTATGGCGATATGCGGGGACTTCCCGTAAATGTGATACTGTAGCCACCCGTTAAGGAAATGTACATATCGGTTTATACGGGAACCAAAATGCCGTCCCGGAAGAAACCGGCATGACACACGAAATGCCTTCAATGTAGCGAAGTTGGCTGCTAACACGCATACTGTCACCCAGTCGCCCACACATTGCCCATGGCAGAGTCATTCACTACAAAAGGCAAATAATGCTTTTAGAAGAAATTGTGACGTTTACACTCACGCTGATTGAGATACATTGGTAGCGTAACAGTGATTAGTTAGGGTTTTTAACGCGCATGCTCTATACAGTCGATGAGGCGCGCCGTTGTGGAGAGCTCGCGAATAATTTAGACCACCTGGGGATCTTTCACGTGCGGCGAAATCTACAACCCACCCAAGCACCTTGGATCAACTGCGGGATAGAGCCCACTGCTGGTGTCCAGTGTATAGGACCAGACTCCCAACTGTCGAAACTGCAGCAAGGACGGAAGGATAGGTACATGCACCGAGTGTGCGACGTGTCACCGATATAAGAAGCGGTAGAAGAAGCGGGCAGAAAATCGGCGCTGGCACAGTTGCCATTGCCGCAGAAGCAGACGTCACTCCCCTAGCGAGAACGACGGCTATCGCAAAATGGCTTTACGAGACGGGTCCTAGCCCCAGAAGAAGCCGCAGTGTTGTTGCTTCCACGGTGCAACAGACTGAGAAAGCCACAATTTTTTTTGGCTCCCAAATTGTTAATGAGACGAGCAATTATAACGTGACGTGTGCATTTTCAACCAGGTAAACGGCGCCTCCTACCCAACGATCGGCCCCGACCGTCCTTTACTCAAGGTTCACCCGTCCTGAAGCCTTCACTATGTCCCAGACTGGAAGCTGTGATAGTGGTTTTCCACGAAGAGGCGCGAGTCCTTGCGCGATGAGGGGCAAGATAGTTGCCGCGAGATGGAGCTGGCGCTGGCCGTAAATCAAGGAGTACATTGCTGAGTAGACTGTGTGACGAAACTGGATCTATGCTGTTCTGCTGAGGCAGCACATGGAGCACTCCTTGGCTACCCAAGTGATCTCGATATCATACGTGGAGCAAATTCCCCCACAAGGAAAGGACCCGAGATAGGGTATCGTCCAGACATGCGTGCGAGCAATCACGGTCGAACTGATGATTTCAGGCATCATCCCCTCTCAAGCCTCCTCCCTTGCTAGACGTTTGGCAAGCACTACGGACACAGGGATTGAATTGATCTGCACCACCAAACAAGGTGAGCTGGGCACGACACCCTACTCACACGACACCCTAATCTACAGATCATTCATGACACACGCACCAGAATCACTGGCCCCCCGACCCTTGAGGCGGAAATCACACGCATTCTGGAAATACTCGAAACAGGCAGCTCAAAGCTCAGAACACTCAACAAAAAATCACAACTTGTCCGCAGGGGGAACGCCAATCTCATCTCTCGATATATCTTCATTACCGACGCCACTTCCCGGAAGGTCCATCGGGGCGTCGATCGTATGCGCTTAGACAGTTACCGCCACGCCCTCCAAATGCCGAGCTGGCACAGTACCTAATACCTCAGTTTCCCAATAAAGTTTTACTGACTTGCGAAACAAAGTAGACGATCGCTTTGTCAAGTTAAAAGCAAGATCACTAAGTTATCAAGTACAGTAACCAAGCCACATGCTACCCCCGAATTCCAATATTTCGACTATTGACGCCTCAGCACATGCTCTCCAGGACAGTTTCCGAAGCGGTCCTCGTAAAATCACACCTTACACCAGGCCCTCTTCTTGCGAAGGAACTAAGCAGCTTCTATCTCCTTGCGGCCAAATATGGATCGGACCAAAACATATCACGAAGGAATCAGTTTCGCAGCTTACGTCGAGACGCCCCCAAAAAAGCATTGGCTCAAATTGCTCAGTCATTAAGTCTTGCGAAATGATTACTTAAAGCACAGCTAGCGAACAATAATAGTAAGAACAGGCCATAACTGCCAGGTAGATGTAAGATATCCCGATGGGATAAACGATAGGATAGCACTAATATGTGAATGCGTGTCCGGAAAGCTTTCAGTGTGGCTGAACTATGGAACACGTGAAGTAATGAAGCTCAACTATTTTAACATAAAACACAATAAAGGAACTCAACCATTGTTTTGCATATTAGTGCAACAAAATTATGAACTTACATATTCATCTAAAATTATTCAAACTGAACAGAATGTGACAAATTACGGCCACCATGTCGTAACGAACCGAAAGCAGATGTAATAACGCCGAGGAAAAAATTCTGGGCAACATTGCGGACAACACCTTGTCATCTACCATATACCAAAATTTAAGTCATGACTGATGCCTGGTGACATGGAAGATTGTTTAAATTGTACGCCGATTTTCACCCATTTTCGCCACCCGTGATGAAGCACCGACAATCCGCTCTAGAGATACTGCTGGTTCTGGCGATCTGAAGCTCCATAACTCGAGTATACGGCACTTGCGTGTTTCGCCTCTATGCCAAAATACTGCCTCCGGATGACAAACCGAGCCCACTACATAACTGATGTAGTTCGACAGCGCACAATACAGCGCACAATCTAAAAATCTGCCAAGCATGTATAATAGCCATAGCGAAAATTTCACAAATGCGTTTTTCGTCTAGACTCTAGCGAGATGCAGGCAATATGCTTCCTAAATGCACCTGGCGCCATGAGTATTATCGAAAAGGCAAGAAATAAATAATCTATGTGTTCTGTTACCTTGTCTCTTCCGGTTCCACAACTTGCTCTGTAGTCTGCGTCTACACCAGATGATCATAGGGCTACGGTGACTGCGCTATCATGGCGGGAATTGTGGTACTTCAAACTCTTGCGACTTACCTCTACAGGGAATGAGAGCCGTAGTAAGGTGCTTGCACTTCTCTGACAGTGCTGCTGTGCACGAGGACTGGCCTGCCACAATCTTTGACTTGATAGAAAGGTTAGCCCAGCAAGAGCGATTGGCGAAGCGGTTCCCCTGTCACCCTTGACTTTTCTGCGCACGAAACGACGATCTCGGTGGCGTTTTTATCTCTCCAAATTTTTTCCCGATGAAGATAAAGTAGACGGCTTAAATTGTGTGCTCTCCTTCGATAAAACATCCCCAGTCAACGCCCAAAATTCGAAGAATCTGAGTGCGTCAGCAAGCGAAAGTGCCACGGGAATTGGAAGAAAAATAGTTTGAGACGGCATGGTGTCATGCAGCCAGGTTTCGCAATATCCCATCCGTTGATAACAGCCGTCGCTGTTTTCCTTCCCTGATACGACGGGGTATCCTCTGGCATGTCGCACACGATACCTTTTTGCTTGTTAGCTTCATGTCAACTTTTGTTTCGCTGGAGCCGGTGCGCTCTCGCTCGGTGGGATCACGTTGCCTGGTGACGTCCAAGACCGGCTTCAATTTTGCTTTTGATGACTCAGGTTCATGTTTTCCCTAGCGGCACCGTCTGCTGACTTTTTTGTTCCTGTTTGTTTTTCGACGTGTTTTGCGACACTATTTTGGTTGTTTGTCACTAATGTCGCCAGACTGCGTCACGGTGCCAGAAGTTCCCCATAGCAACGTGAACGGCCTTGTAAAGATGGTATCTGATTATGGATGATGATGATGATGATTTCTATTGGTTTCCCTTTTGTAGCGGGTGATGACATGTCATTTTTACAAAGGAGTAATATACCTATGTTTTATACGCTTGGTTTAATACTAGCGCTGCTTAGGGCAGGCACAAAAAGCTTATTAGGCACAAAATACTTTTTTTTTCTGTTGCAGGTGGTAACTGTCCTAGGCAATATTCCTCTCTCTTTTTTTCGTCTACCAGCATTCTAAACTTCCTTTTGTTCCCTCGACAGCCTTGAAGTTAACTTCCTCTGTGCTACTATAAATCCAAGGCTTCTGGAAGCCGAATATTTCGTAATGTAGATTTAGATGGATACCCTCACATTCTAACACTATGTGCCGCAAAGGTTCCGTTTGTTTTCTGCAGACCACGCATACGCCATCATTTTGTGAATACTTCCCAATAAAGCTCTTAGTTCGCAAGCAACCTGCTCAAGCCTCTAAAGGAAAAGCACCTCCCTGGGAATTATGGTAGAATTTTTTCCTTTCTGATGTTTAATTTCTCAGCCCTGTAGATCGCTAACGCCGTTTTAGCTTCCATTTTTTCTCTCCATTTATTCGTTTCAATCTGTCTTGCCTCTTTTTTGGTTACCTTGGCTGTTTTGGATTCTCCTCTGTGGTTTCCGTATTTCATCATTAACACTCTAGTCTTCCTTAACCACTGCGTGTCCACGCTTTTCAAGTATAGGTACCTAAATATCTTAGCTGCCCACTTCGTTCATCCTTTGCTCTCAACCTCATCTCCAAACTTACTTTACTCTGTGCCTCTTGAACTTCAAACGACGCCAGGCCCATATCTTCCTGTACTGCTTCGTTAGTTGTTTTGCCATGGGCGCCTAAGGCCGAACGTCCTACTGTTCTCTGGTCCACTTCAAGGCCTGATAGAACGTCTGATTTTAAGCAGAGTACAGCATTCGCAAATGTCAGACCCGAACCATTACTCCTTTCCACATTCCTCTTACTACATCATAATTTGTTATGCCCCCACAGAGCTGTACACTTCATTATAGCTGCGTTTCGCTTCCCTTTACCCTTAAGTTGCTCCTCGTGAGTTCTAAGTAGTTATCCCCTTCGTTTATCCACACTCGCAAATATTTATATTCCTTCACCCTGGGTAATTCGCCTGGCTTGATAGACACTGCGTCAGTGTTAGCGTCATTGAAAACCATTATACCTGACTTTTCTACCCTAAAATTTAACCCTAGGTCGGTGGCTTCCTAGGCCGCTAATATTTATTAGCCGTTGCGTATCGGTCTCATTATCAGCTAAAAGAACAATGTCGTCGGCGTATAACCTTGCCGGAATACGCTGTTGTACCACTTCGCCTTACAGCATATTAGTCTAGGCTAAACCCTACTGACTTTGTTCCAGTTTCTTTTCTAACCCTGCCATGTAAGCATGAACAGTATTGGGCTCAAAGAGTCGCCCTGTTTCAGTCCCCGATGGATGTTGACCTGCTGGGCACATTTCTGTCCCTTCCATGTAAGGTGCACTCTATTATCTTTATAGAGTGCAACAAGGAAATGTATTAACTTGTCATCTAATCCCTGGAGTTTCAGCATTCACCACAGCAATTCTCTGTTTACGTTGTCACGTGCCACTTTAATGTCCAGGAACATAATACATAATGCTCTGTTCTGCACTTTCATAATTTCAATGCATTGCGTTATCATGGAACAAATTATCATCCAATCGCCTGTCTTGTCTAAATCCATTCTGCAGTTCCCCAAGTATTTCATTTCGTTCATCGTTGCTTCAATTCCTGATGTTATAGCCTGCATTACTAATCTATACACCACTGATGTTACTCTGAGGTGTCTGTATGAAACAATACTGGCGTTGTCGCCTCTGCCTTTATACTATTAAATTTATTCTACTTTTTAGCCAGTCCTCAGGTATTTGTTTGGTTTTTATCACCTTATCTATTGCCCTCATACACGATTCCTTACTTTTAGGTCCAAGCAGGTTTATCAGTTGCATTGGTATTCCGTCCGGGCCCAGTGCTGTCTAGGGGGAAACCTTTTGCTCTGCTTTTCCCAATCAAGGTTCTTCAAACTTATTTCCCTTTCCGTGATCTTCAGTGGCGATGATGTTATCGGTGCAGGCTTCCCTACCACTGTTGCCCTAAAACTTTTTACTAGTCACTCGATGAATAATTGATATCGTTTTTTTGAGCTCAGTAA
The DNA here is from genome assembly GCA_013339765.2 of Haemaphysalis longicornis. Classification (NCBI taxonomy): domain Eukaryota; kingdom Metazoa; phylum Arthropoda; class Arachnida; order Ixodida; family Ixodidae; genus Haemaphysalis; species Haemaphysalis longicornis. Next base: position 93,939,303 of record CM023452.1, read on the forward strand.
TTTTACATGGTTCCAAAACTAGAACCGGTAATGTGTTATTTTTTTTTCGATACATGCATAAATTTACAATATTACATTACATTCCATTTCGCCACGTTTAGCACCACGCCGTGTGAAATTTAGGAAAATTTGAAGGGTGACCAGGACATGATCTCACGGTATTTCCCAGAACGAAACGTAAGAGTCTGCCGACAAATTAACTTCAGGTAAAACGCACGACGCATAAACGGTGATGCATGTTAGGAAAAGCAGTGAACAAAGAACAGAACCTTCTAGCACACCCGATTAGACAACAATGTCATTTGATTGCTAATAGAAACAAAAACCGCGAGCTTCACTTAGGAAACTGTCAAGCCATGCAAAAAGTTTCGTTTCCATGTAGAGCTTACGTAACGTGTGTAGTAGTAATTTATGGAACATTATGTCAAATGTTTTCGACAAGTGTAGCTATATGCAATAAGGAAATGATCATCTATGAAGTATGGCATGAAGCTTATGCAAGGGCGATATCAACTATGTTTCGCATGAGTATCTTTTGCGAAAATCATTTTCTCCCTGCGTAAAAGATGAATTTCATGTGGAGAAATTAAGACAGCGCGAAAAAAAAAAACATCTTCAAGAATTTTACAAGGGATGCTAGTAAGTGAAATGAGTCGGCAATTAGGAAGTGAATGCTTCTTTCCATATTTAGGAAGCGGATAACCCTCCTCTCTGTCCAGTCTTCTGGCAAGAACCATGTCCGAGCGACTGCTGAAAATTGTTTTTAAAATGGTGGATAAATAGTCACAACAAATATGCAAGAATGTTGCACGGATTTTGTCGAACTCACGAGCAGAAAAATATTTTAGCGATTTGGTTTACCTTAGCTAGTCCACTCGGTTCTATAAATGTTGGAAATACATCGATGCAGCTGAAAGTTTCTGGAGTTGGTAAGGAAGAGTTTTTGGTACAAAAAATAGAAAAAAAGGTTTAATAAAAAGCATTAGCACACTACTCCGTCGACATTTCAGCAACATTGCTGTCGGTTAGGTGAACGATATCATTATAACAAGAATATTGGTGCGCCAAAATATTTAGTGTCAGTAATTAGCTACAGTGGGTAACACTGGGTAAAAAGGTTTCTTTCGCAGATCTGTGTGCCCCAACCTGGTTATCAATAGCCAGTTTTTAAGCGGCACAAGGGGCATTTCACCTGGAAAGCTTCATTGATCTGTTCAGGCGTTTTTTAAATGCAGAACATTTCTTTAACTCACATGTAGCGTCCGCCGCCAGTCCGCACCAGCTCAGCGCGCAGGTGCGCCCTCTCCCCCACTCCTCCTCTCCCACATCACGCTATCCTCCCTCGCTCTCAACAACAGATCCGCACCCCTCCCCCTAACACTATATAAAAAAAATAATAGTTATCGGCGCTGGTTTGAATCCCACGACCCTGTGGGCGGAACGCGAGGTACATGGTGCCCTTCCCACTGCGCCACAAAAGCGACACAGAATCAGAGGGTACGAACGCGCCTTATATCTTGACTCATTCAAACTACGTCAAGAAGCTGCTGATACACGGCAGCAGTTTGCATCGATCTCGTCTTCACCAGTTGCTGCAACGCACGACCACTGTTCAAAGACCCCTTAACAGTACACTTTAGCGACCACGAAGCCGCCGTTCTCAGCGTCCAATACTACGACAACAGCAACAAATAAATAAATAACGACTTACAATAACCTACTCCTTACCTTCACTTCTTGCGTCACACAAAAAAGAAAAATTGGGCCCATCTCTCCACGAGGGGGGACTCGAGTCACAAAATCACGAAAGTAATAATTAATATATGAAAGAAATAATAATAAATAATAGTAATAAGCAGTAATAGTTAACACATTCACTACCACCCCACCACCACCCCCCAAACACTAACGTTAACGCAATACACCCACCCCCTACGCGACGCATTTACTCGAGTCCCCCCTCGTGGGGAGATGGGCCCAATTTTTTTTGCTTCTTATATAAGCGTTAATTTTGATTTTCCACAATGGAGTGATACGACTCGAAGTGATGAAGTGAAGAGGAATGTGCTTTTTGTAAGCTCAGCAACTGTTTTCATTAAGGTGCTCAAATTATTTTCACAGTTTGATCACCACGACTTTCTAAGCAAGTGTAATGACTTTCGCCTAACCCGCAGTTAATGGCGTGGGCGTTCGAACGTTTCTAGTCATGGAACAATAGGCTTGGCCACAATTGTTTCTGTAGGCAAGAAATCTAGACTAACGTAAATAAAACAAGGTCGCTCAAAGCTGGTAAGTGTGTTATGGTACAAAGCAAATCAGGCATGGTTGAAGCATTAGATCAAAAGTGTTAGCTGCTCCGTTCATTATAGTTGTTCATGCCTTGACTAACGCATCCAAAACAATAAGCACATTTTTAGGAATTCTCGAGCTAAAGTGGACAGGGAAACCTAATAGGTTGTTCGTCATTATGTTGTACATTCATCAAATAAAATCACGCAACAAAAGCGGCGGGGGTGGGGAATGTGGTAAGATACCGCGAAACAAGTATGTTTGCAACATCCTAATCTGAATTGCGAAATCACGAGCCAGTTGTGCGATAACAGGCACGAATTACAAGCTTTCGACACGCTCTTACGACAAGGGCGCAAACAATCTGTAAGTTACTAATAACATGGATGCACTGTAACCAAAAGATTTAGAGATACTGGCAGACTGCCACATAGGTTTAGCTCAAAGTGTAGCCGCCTGCACTTCATGACATATTTCGGTGGGGAAAGTTGCCGTCATAACCAAGACATTTCTGTTAAAACGTCAGTCTCCCTACTAACGCATCATTCTATCTTAATAATTAACATTAATTCTTCTTGCGCGTGTGTTGCCAGTTGGCTATACGACGAAAAATATTTGCCAGCACCATGAAAACAAAACCAGAATTGCTATTATTGTGGGCAAGAGTTCTTCAAGGATGGCTGTTGCGATAAATATCACCCTTGTACCGTTTGAGGGAGCTGGACGATATAAAAAAACAAAAAGATCCAGTGTACACAGGGTATGACAGCTAGGATGGAAAACAAAACTGCAATCCTGGTTTGCAAAACGTTCATAAGTCTAAATACCAGCACTACCAGCATAATTTCTTTATTTGTAGGCTCATGATCTCGTACAATTAAGAAAACAAGAAACATTTTGCTGCTCGAAAAAAAATTTAATTTCCTAGCCACCTAAATATTTGTAATGCGTGAAAATTATGAAATTATTTAAATTAACAAATTATAAATTAATACGTGCACTATAGGCGTAGTTTTTTGTTTCTGAGCTTACTAAATCCCAAACTTCTGCAAAAAATGCGAGAAAAAAATGTTTGCTCTTTAAAAACTTCGAGGACTGGAAAGGTTACAAAATCTTAGACGTGGCTACGGGGAAAGAGGGGACGACAACAGGGGCCTAATCGCGCTTGCCATATCTTGTGCATTGATGTTGTGATCACGATAGACGACGAAAGCGGGAGGGTCTGTGTTTCATTGAAGGATACACCGAACATTTTCCTGAGGAGAACGTCATGATTTCTGAGCGGTTCGCTTGACTTCAAACCATGTGACGCAAAAGGAGAGTAACTTCAACGTGGTGCATCTCTAAATGCGGGCGGAGAGCTCGGCTGAAAATCACGCTATCAATTTCTCGAGAGTTGTAGGCTTAATGATATTTGCACAACACCATATTCAACATCTTACGGAAGCACGGACAGAATGGTAATCACTTCCAGTGGTTGTGTATATTTTTAAATATTCCTTAAAAGAAACATAAAAAACAATTTTAAAATAAAAAATGATATCTGCAACAACTGCAAATATTGTAATTTATTGGTTACAACGTTTGTTTACACTATTAAGTACACACCGTGTTATTAGCCAACTTTACCATTAGATACATTTTATACACTAACAAAATTATTTTACTGAACCGTTTCACCTAAAGCAGTTTTTCATTTTGGTTTTATTTTATTTTGTTTGTGTTTTGGAAAACATTGACGAAAACTCGCATTGAAATCATCCAATTGATGCGCACATATAATTTCGATATAACAGCCAGATAAATCCACTAAAACCTCAAATTATAGAACTAACTTACTATTTCAAGTGTTAATTAGACGCTATGTCTGCGAATACGTAAAATAAAAAGTGCGAGTCAATTTTTCGGAATGTTTAAAACATTAGTGGGCAGAGATATTTGTAAAATATGGCACACAGGACGTGCATTATGTGTATTAGGTGTACGCTCTGAGGTAACAATACCATAACTGGTATGAACAAATCTTGGTTGCAGCCGCTACGAAATGCGGGCTTGTTCATTTACACAAAAACTCCTCCTGTATTTCTTACATATGGTGAGGTCTGCACCGATGCGTGAGTAACCATGTTTCCAAAAAGTACAAGCGTTCCCCGTTAGTCAAGTATCTTTGTTCATGCATGTTTACCATATGCTTGCAGGCAGGCAATCCCTCAGCTCTTCCTGGAACATTTTCTGGCACATGTGTTAGGTTGAACACATACCTACAATTTATTTTTTGCAAACTGAACACTTAAAGGTGATGCCTCGCTCCATGGCATCACCTACAAAGAGAAAAAAAGGAAGAGAAAAAAATATTCATAAATATTTTAACTTGAACCTAAATATAGTTATCTTTCACTGCTCCATGAATAGAAAGACAGAGGAAGGTGTAGCGGAAAAAGCTGTAGTAGACAGCTTGAGAAAGCCGCTGCAGGAAAGTCTGCAGAAAGACAGACTGGTGTTTCTAGGTACACGTAAGCATCAAGTCCCTAGTGCGTACTACGCGCAATGGGCTTGTTGTAGCCACAAAGCCGAGTCTCGCATGACACTGGCCAATTGGTATAACGACATTGTCTTACATGGCCCTGTTTGCCGAGCAAACTAAATGTTTCACGAAACGATTACTGCAAACCAAAACAAAAGGTAACCAGATGCTGATCAAGTCAAACACTGAGAAACTGGGGACTGCGGTCCAGAGCGGTATCGATGGATCGATGAGGACAGGTTGCTAAGGAGGCGTTCCCCTCCGCCGGTATGGGGCACCTTGAGTAATCTTGGTTACGATATTAGCGACACCGTGGACCCCGAGTCCCCAAACATAAGCTGTGGAGGGTGAGAAACCACGAACGGTGGCCGTTGGAATCGTGGTCAAGTTCCGGCGGATGGGCTCCCTGTCTGTTTACCAGCCATGGAGCTCCGAGACTTCTGATGCTATCAGGGTGAAGTTTGAGAACGGTGTACAACCGTCCGCTGCTTTTAAACTATAGCATATAGTATTTTGAACCCCCCCCCCCCAACGTGATCGGTCCCTGACCAGGGACCACTGAAGTTTCTTTTCCTCCTTTGCCTTCGATCTCACTTCCAAAGCCCGATAATTTATCGTGCTTTTTTGTAATGGAATCCCTTGATAGGTCGAACCCAATCACTTCTCAGTCAGTGTTCCTAATCTCCATGTTTTTCGAAAGCGTCATCTGCAAGTCCTTCAAGGGTACAAAGCTCACAACAGAAGTCCTGATTCAAGTTGAAAACAAGTAACAATCCTCTAACCTCCTCAAGCAAATGCGCATGGTTGATATTGACATCGAGATCACATCCCATTGCAGCGTTAATAGCTGCCAGGGCGTGATCTCTCATCGGGATTTAATAAATGAGACTCATGCAGATCTGCTCGAGGGCCTTCGTGGCGAATCATATTACGCCGAAATGAGGAGGGTCACGATACGCCGAATTGACCAAATAATTGCAGGCAAACATATAATCTTGACGTTTGACGGCTCAACGCTCCCCGAGGCGGTAAATGCAGGATTTATGAGATGTCCGCCACGACCCTACGTACAAAACCCACGCCCCTGCTTTAAGTGTCAGCGGTTTGGGCACGGCACAACCTCTTGCCGTGACAAACTGACGTGCGAAAAATGTGCAGCACAGGATCATCAAACTGACACTTGTGAATACGAGAACTTCATCTGTGCAAACTGCCAAGGACTGCACGCTGCTTAGTCCAGGAGCTGTGAAAAGTTTAAGTAGGAAAAACAGGTCATTGCTTTGATCTTTCAACAACAACATTACCTTCTCAGATACGCGAAAGAGGTTTGCTTCTTTCTTTCAGGGGAAGTACGCCGACACAGCTCTCCGGGTGGCGGAGCGGCATCTTGTTTCGGCAGGGAAGTACCGTGAGTCGGACCTGGTCCCGCTCCCGCTCACCCTCGGGTTGCCTCTGGCATCCCGTCGTGCCCCCCCACCGCTTGCTCTGGCAGCAGGGGGTGTGGTGGTAGGTACGTCTGTTGGGTGTGCCGGTGCATCCACCACTTCCCTCCTCCACCGTCTTAAAGCACACGCGAGGGCACGGAGGAGATGGAGACCGAGGCCCCCGCGGCAGCTCCCATCCCTGCCGCACCGCCTGTGCCATCCGAGGTGTTCCTGAAGCCCTCGGACGTTGCGGGCCAGGCAAAGCGCAACCAAGAAGGGGGAGCGAACCAAGGAGCCTGATCCCTCAGGCACTCCGAGGACATCCGACGACGAAGTGGACGTCGGGCCGTTCCTGTTTGTTACACAACCCAAAGACATCTCCTGACGCGAAATCCTCCAGACAAGCTAAAAAAGAGGAGAGTAACATCCCCGCAAGAGAACACATAAACATAGACACTCTATTAGCTATGAAACACAATGATGGTACTGGTAATGGAACTGTAGAGGCCTTCTTAAAAACCTTGACGATGTGAACGAGATACTTCACTTTCATCAGCTAAGTGTCATGTGTCTACAAGAAAGTCATATAAGTTCCAAACATACAAATTTCTTGAATAGTTACCTGTTATTTAGGAAGGACAGGCATGGTGGTGGTACATCTTCCGGGGGTGTGGCCATCATTCCCCGAATGTCCTCAGCGTGTCACCCTATCCAATTACAGACCATCCTTAAGGGTGTTGCCATTTGTTCCATAATTATTATATGCTAATGACATTATGCTTCGGTTACATCCATTCTGATTTCCAGCTCTCGAGTTCGGATTTCGAGGGCTTTGTAGATCAGCTACTTACACCATTTATCCTTTTAGGCGACTTCAACGCACATAATGCACTCTGCGGCTCTTCTCGCACAGATGCCCGTTGGTCGCCTTATCGAATTCTAACATCTTCGGGAGCATGCCTATTCAATAAAAACAAGCTTACATACCATAACATGGGCACAACACATATTCACACCTCGCCTTGGCTCTTGCTTCCGCAGTTCTCTTTCCATCGCTTGAGTGGGATGTCGGCGCTCTTCCATATGGTAGTGACCACTTTACTTCTACTTTAACATACCTAGATAAAGGACCAAACAGTTCACTTTCCCATAAAAGGTTCAATGAAGATAGAGTTAACTGGAGTACATTTGCAGAAACATCTCAACTACACCTCACGTCCATAAAACACGTACACATGGAAGAAGCTAACTCCCCACGGTGAACATCCTCGATACCGCCGACAGGTTCATTCCCCACGCCTATGGTGCCCAGTGCAACCAGAGGAGGCCGTGTTGGAATGAGGACTGTGAGCGGGCGCGAGAGGCCCAGCACAAGGCGTGGGGTATCCCTTCGTCGGTACCCCACTTCGGATAACCTGCTTTTGTTCACAAGAGAAAAGGCGATTGAAAAACGTGTGTGGTATGAGGCAAAACGAGTATTGAAGTGCCTTTCTCACATGCATAAACTTATACACAAATACACACAAGGTGTGGACAAGAATACTAAATCTCAAAGGATATCAGACACGCAGACTGCCCCTGGTTAGTACAAAAGGGGAAACACTGGTAGACCACGATGACACACTCGCACAACACTTCCAACACGTGCCCAGCTCAGCATAGTACATTAACACTTTCATGCAGCACAAAATATCCTGTGAAAAGAAGTCCTTGCATGATCATATTAAATCTAACACCTCATAACCTTGCGTGTTTACTTCAGGAGCTGAGGATGGCTCTCGGCACTTGTAAGCCTTCAGCTCCGGACACATAGAACATTACGTACACAATGTTACAGCACCTACACGCAGGCACACTTGAAACACTCCTACAGCTTTACAAGAAAATATGGCTTTCAGGGCAGATTTCAAAGTCTTTGTGGGAGGCCATAGTAATGGCTTTCCTGAAGGAGGGGAGGGACCCAACCTCTCCAGCCAGTTATCGGCCCATCGCCCTCACAAGCTGCCTGTGCAAGCTCCTCGAAAAGGTGATTAACAGGAGAGTTCTGTACTTTCTAGAGTACAACGGTTTTCTCGAGGGCTGCCAGGCAGTCTTCACGGCGGGGCGATTCATGTACGACCAACTTGTCGCCCTTTCATCATACAACATGGACGCTTTTATTCATAAACAGTTTTGTGCAACGGTGTTTTTTGTCCTTGAGAACGCCTATGACCCCGCTCGGCGTTACGGGATCCTCAGTGACCTGAAGTCTTTCGGTGTTTCGGGCCATATGTAACTACCCTAGCTAGTTGCATGTCTGAAAGAACGTTTCACGTAAGAGTTGGTAATGCACTGTCAAGGATTCATGTGCAAGGAAACGCCGCACCGCAAGGTGGAGTTCTAAGTGCAGAGTGTTTATAGTTACAATGAACTGTCTTGGTAAGGCCTTACTACGTACCATTTCTTAGTTTATGCATGTAGACGACGTGCAGATATCTTTTAAATTATGTAATATGTCAATCTGCGAACGTCAGGTACAGGTTCGTGTTAAAAAACTTACCGGCTGGGCAGACAAAAATGGTTTTAAACTCAACACAGGAAACGATTTTTCGTTGTGTTCTCCAGGAAGCGCGTTATCCATCCGGACCCATATATTACTCTTAATGGCGTTTCAATTCTTGTTGCAAAAGAGCCCAAGTTTTAAGGTGTAATAATTGATAACAACCTAACCTTATTCCATCCTTGAACAATCTTAAGCAAAATGCTTAAAAATAATGAATATTCCTAAAGGTCTCTCCCAAACGTCGTACGGTACAGAAAAGCAACTCCTTCTGCATGTTTACAGCGCCTTAGTGCGATCTGGCGTGGAATACGGCAGTTTCGTATATGTGAGTGCAACAAAAACGGCACTAAAAATGCTCGACCCGGTGTTGCATAAGGGGTTACGCCTTGCATGTGGCGCTTTTCGCACTAGCCCTGCCGACAGTCTGCATAAAGAATGCAAGGAAAGGAAGGAAGAAAACTTTATACAAGAATGGATGGCCCGAAGCCGCAGGGGAAGGGGGAGGGCAGGAAGGACGCTAGTAATGTCCAGCCATCGACGCCGCACAGACAAAGCTCCAGAGTGCTATCAAGGTGTCCTTGACACGCCAAGAGGGCCGAATCGACTCTTCGTAGGAGTGAACCCACGCCGGGCGGTGTTGGGCGCGAAGCACGGCAAGGCCCGGGCAAGACCAGACGAGGTGCGGAAGGTCAGGCTTCGTTGTGCCATGGCATGCGTAGCAGAGCACATTGGGGTCCAAGAGAGAAGGGGAGGAACTGGGAGCTGATCCGGTCTGTGGAGGTCCTGCGAGGTCTACAGAATGGGAGTTTTCCACCGATGTTGACGTCGGAGAACCTGCCGGCGGTATGTTGTTGCCGGGTTGGGATTCATTGCCCGAAGGGTTAAAGTGAGTGTGCCGTCCTCGCCACCGTGCGACGATGTCAGCGGTTATGGCGAAGCCAGAACGGGCCCGGTTGAGAAAAACCTGGGCGCCGCGAGATGAGCCAGGAGGCAGAGGATGCGGGTTCTGGGGTACTGATGACTGGAGGTGAAGGCGCCGGGCATGTCGGCGACGCTGGCGCTCCTCGTCAGTATCGAAGTGGGCTCTACTGGCTATGGTCTCCCCGGGCTGACGGCGGTACGACGAAGACGCCTCGCTCGCCAGCCTGTGGGCGCTTTCATTACCGGGATGCCCCCCATGGCCAGGGATCTACCGTACTGTTATGGGCGTGTGGAAGGTGTTGTGCAGAGAGATGCATGATTGTTTAATGCAGTGTGCTGCCGAGTGTTTGCGTGGAATTCCTATAAGGGAACGTAAGGCCTCGGAACAGTCCGTGAAAATGGGCACACGGTGGTACGCGCGCTGATTGCATGCCTGCAGAACGGAACGTGATAGGCGTAGGCCTTGTTCAATAGCGCGCAGCTCAAGGGTGGTGGTGTCCGGAATAGAGTTGACGATGTAGGCTGTACCGCTGCGTTCATTGCTGTCTGCCGCTACAGCTGCAAGTGCCACAGCAGCCGTGCGAGGTTGCCAGGAGGCGTCCACGTACACACGTAATGTCCGCGGATCCGCAGCGTCGGTGGTGCGGTGGTCTGCACCAGTGTGGCACGTTGCGCCGCATAAGTAGCCCGAGCAGTTTTCCGGGGTGCTGGTCGCGGTTCTGTGATCAACACATCCTCCCATGGGCGAACGTGTGGAGGGATGGGCGGCTGATCTAGTAGTCGCTCACCGTCGTGACGTAGCAGGCGGCGTCCCTGCAGTGTCAAGTCGCGACGGTCGTTTGCGCCTGCTATGCGCGCAGAGATGGTATCCCCAAGCGTGGGCAAACCAGCGTAACGGTACAGCTCTTCGACGCGAGTGTGACGGGGCAGGCCAGTAATAGCCCGCAGCGCCTTCCGATACAAGACCTCTAGCTGGTGAAGTTGGTACTTCGTGAGATTGTAACACATGGCGCCGTAGACCGCTCTAGATACCAGCACTGCCTGTACTAAGCGTCGAGCGATATCTTGCGAAGCACCACCGAAAGTGCCAGAGATGCGACGTATTATGTGTAGGAGACGTCGGCACAATGGTTTGAGCTGTCTCAGCCACTCTTGAGCTCCCCCATTTTCATGAAGCGGAACACCTAGTATGCGGATCCAACCATCTGGAGCTGGCTGCATGGGTTTCCCTGCGATAGTTAAACGAATGCGCTCACGATTAATGGCTTTGCCGCGCACAGCTAAGTAATTTGTTTTTGTTGCTGACACCTCCATGCCAGTGGGTATGAGAAGGGCCGTGAATGTGTCCAAAGCATGTTGCAGGCGCTGTACGGCGGCATAAGTCGTAGGATGATCGTTGGCCTCCGTCCAGATGGTCACGTCGTCAGCGTAAGCCGTGACATGAACCCCTGTGCAGAAGCAACACCCTTGACTAGCTTTGCCATTACGATATTGAATAATATCGGGGACATTATGGCGCCTTGTGGTACCCCGCAGGTGTTCTTGAAATGGTGGGTATTCACACGTCCCGAGCGTATTTCAAACGTATTGTCGGCCAGGAAGGCTCGCACGAAATTCCTCATCCTTTTACCCGGGTAAGCTTCGCAGAGGGCTTGTAGTACCGCGTGGTGGGAGACGGTGTCGAAAGCCTTGCGAAGGTCTACAGCCACCAAGATGTGTGGCTTATGATGTCGTGTACGCCGGAGTAGCCGCCGAAGGAGGTGGATGCTGTCATGCGTTGCGAGATTGCTTCTGAATACAGTCTGCGCGGGGTGGAGAAAGAAAGCCTCTTCTTCCAAGTAGTGGATTACAGTCAAACCCGGCTATAACGAACCCGAATAGAGCGAATTACGCCATATATCGAACAAAAATAATTCAGTTACGGAAATACATGGGAAACATATTCCTTATAACGAAGTTCACATCCGATATATCGAACTCTGCACGCCTAGAATGGCCGCCGAAATGCATGGTCTCGGAGCTGTGATTGAGATGTGGATTGGCCGTGACCACGGAGCAAGAGTTGCGACTTAGACATTGCACCTCGCACTGGGCGACATGACGCCCGACACTTTCCGTAACTGTTTCCGGCGCGCGGGACTCTCGACGGAACCCGCGCAGTCAGCGAGTCCGGGCCAAGACAGCAACATCGGTGAACTGTGGGAAGAACTCCCCCACATACCCGATGATGTCGCCAGTGAAAGCAGTCCGACGCTTATATTGAAGCGCTTTCGGCAGTCAATGTGCTCTGCCAATGCTTCTTAGATTTTGGAGGACGCGGACTCGAACTGGTGCATATAATGTTTCGTGTAGAGAAAGCTATGCTTGTTGAAGCCGCCAAAACAAAAGCTACAACAAAAATCACCGCTTTTTTCAGTGCAAAGTAGGCAGTTCAGGCGGAAAGTAGCTTTATTACTTGCAATAAACGGATTTTTTTGGGTATGGTAACGGCTACTTAACTGTGTTCGTGTCTGCACGCGGGGGATGATGGAGTTCGGGAGCGGGAGGGCGGTGTCTGCGGATTGCGAACTAGTAACGATAAGTTCGTTATAGGCGGGTTCGGCTATATCGAACTATTGGATATATCGAACTAATCGCGGTGCATATTGCAATTCGCTATAAACGGGTTTGACTGTAGTCGGGTAGCGGCCATTCGTTCAAGTAATTTGCACAGTGTCGACGTCAGGGAGACGGGCCGTAGATTAGACATCGTGGATGCATCTTTCCCAGCCTTAGGAATGGGTTGTGACGACTGCGTGCTTGAGAGATTCTGGCAGATTTCCTGAGGCCCAAATGGAATTCAACAGTTCCAGTATGTCGCATCTAGTTTGTTCATCTATATTTCGCAGCTATTGACCAAGTCAGGCCATCTTTGCCAGGCATACTGCGCACGTTGACTTGCTCCAGGGCAGTTAAAAGTTCTGTAATAGTGAAGGGCGCCTCAAGGGGGTCGTTTTCGTCTACCGCCTCCTAGAAGTAAATGTTCTGGGGTGGTGTAGAGGATGGCTGCGGGAAGAACGTCCTTGCAGCTTCTCGTTCGAAAGCCTCGGGAGTGGCCCCGGTGCGTAGAAGCACAGCCGGGACTGTAGCCTGCGCGCTCGTGCCACCAGTGATGGCCCGAAACGTTCCCCACAACTTTCGAGCTCCGGTTCGGTGAGAGAACGAAGCGCAATGCTCCTCCCAGCGGTTCCTCGCAAGTTGCCTCGTGTGACGCCGAATGCGGGCATTGTGTTGGCCTATTTCGCACGAGATCTGAATAAGTGCGGCCTCCAGCACAGTAGCGCTCTTCTAAAGTGTCGCGAATCCACCACAAGTTAATGAGGTGGTGGTCTGGAGGTGGTGTGTCAAGCTCGGTCTGTAAAGTTTGAGTAGCTCCTTTAGCTGCCTCAACAATGCGGCTAACAAGGGCATGCGTTGGAGTATCGCCTGGCTCGTGGAATAGCTGGGATGGTGTTTCGGCTAGAAGTATTCGGAAACGTTGCCAATCTGTAACCCTGAGTTGCTTCGTACGCAGTGTGGCACGAGTAGAACTGCTGAGCTGAATCCATAGAGGGTAGTGGTCACTACCCCATGGAGAGCTTTCGCGCCACCAATTGGCTACCGTATTAGTAGTGGCCCATGTCAAATCGGGAATGGTGTATCGTTGATGGGGTCCTGAGCCTAGACGGGTTGCCACTGTTAAATTATTTACCAGTACCAGGTCGCCATCCTCGGCCGCCATTTCCAGGTTGCGACCCCGAACAGATGAGCAGCGGTAACCCCACGTTGGGCTTAGCGCATTAAAATCACCTCCAAACACTGCCATGTCATTAGGGTATAGGCTACGGAGCCGTCGAATCCATTCGAAATCTGCACCTCCAACAGCAGGTCGAACGTAAGCTGACGCCACTAACAGCTTTTGACGGCCAAGGGAAATCCTTACGGCCACCACCTCCTGTACATCGCTACCAAATTCCATTGTAGGCACTTGGCAGTAGGGAACAGCTTGCTTGACGTAAACGGCGACCTCTTGTGTGACATCCATTAATCCCGATCTCTGAGGAAGGACCCGTCGGATGGCCGGAGCGGCGTATCCTCGGTAACCGCGTATCGTAGGGCCAGTTCCGCGCGTCTCTTGCAGCAGAATAGCAACCGGCTTGTTTGGCATACCATGCAGGTGTTCATTTAGTTCATAAGCATTGGCGCGTAGGCCGCGACAGTTCCACTGCAGCAGCAGTGGAGTTGGCGTCAAGTTATTGGACATACTGGTGGGGCGGCGCCATGGTGCCTTCAGACACCACGCCTTCAGGTGGTGCCATTACAGCGGTCTCTTGCAATGACCTGCCAGAGCGTATGTCTGGTACGCCGGGAGGGTAGGGTAGAAATTGCTGGATTACTTTGGTTACAATATCCTCCACATCTTGTTTAGTCAAAGGTGCAGGATCCGGGCGAATAGTGGGATGGCGCGACTTAAGGTGGGCGGAATTTTCCGCCGGCGCTCCTGAATCATGCCGAGGCGCTTGTCCTCGTTATTCTGATATTCGGCAAGGGCCTCCTTGTACTGGCGCTGCAGGACAACCAGCTGGTCATGTAGGACACGAATGTGGTCGGGTAAAGCTGGTGGAAGGGGCTCATTACCGTCGGGCGTGGTCACTTTTTTCTCAGTGGTTTGGGAATTGTCTGCGCTGCTGTCTTGGAGAACGGCAGAGTACGTCGGCTTATCGCAGTGGCTGAGGCTTTCTGAAGGCAACTGCTGTAACAGTCGTGCGGTCCCAGAGTCCCTCGTGGTCTTGTCAGCGTGTTGGTGGAGCTGGAATGTTGCCATGTTGGAAGAAGGGGGCAGCGTTGAACGTTGGAAGACGCGTGGTTGGCTGGTCACCACGCGGCCCTTGGTGGCACGAACGTTCCGACTTTCTTGCCAGCGCTGTAGTCGGGCGACCTTGGTTCCACATTCGCGCGCAACCGCAGTGTGACCATTCGCTTTGCAGATATTGCAGTAGGGCACCTCTTGTGGGCAGGTGTCTCCGCCATGCATTTTGCCACAGCTGATAAAGAATGCAATAAATGCTCTCTACATGCGTTCTCTCTTCGTTCCATGACCGTACGGAGCTCTCACGGTTTTCGATCGAGATCAGTGCTGAATCTTCAAGGTAGAAGAACACTAGCCCGAGTGTCTCCGCGTCGTTCCATCGGGTAAACAGCCTACCCGTTTGACATGCGCCAACCAGTTTTGGGAAGGATGGGGGCTCTCTGGTTTGCGGAAGAGCGAGGGGAGGATTGGCAGGGCTGATCGAGGGCCCTCGTTTGATCGCAGTGGTTTTTCACGACGTCTTCTTCTTTCACATTATCCGGAAGCACTCCGAACTTCGGCTGAAGATCCTACTGTCGGCGGCTGACACGAGTTGGGCTTGCTTGTCAGCTTGTCAAGAGCTTAAAGCGCATGTACGCAGCACCTGTACCGGACGTCACGTAACGAAAGACGACGCAGCTGTCTTGAAAGAAAAGCAAGTTCATTGGAGTGAACTTGTGCTCCCATAACGACTGAAAGAATACACAGGCACCGAAGCCGCAGTCAACAAACTGACTTGCGAATGCGAGTGTCGGCGAATCGAATGCCCGTCGTCGTCTTGGCGAGCATTGATCTTTCTGCGTGATCATTTCTAGAACCGTAGAAACACATCGAGAAGACTGGAGATCCCAGAATATTATTATAGTGCGGTAACGACAGGGCAAAATACTCTCCCAATCAAATGAGATAACCCGTGCGGTGTAAGCAGAAGGAATGGAACGCGCTCCTCACTTGGCACACAGGTAACACAGCCGGCGCAGCCGGGCGGCAGAAGACAGCACATGCATAAACAAACCAATTCAAGGTCGCGGCAATATTTAAGACTCCCATATGTACCAAGACATGTCGTCAACTTGAATACGCCGTTACAGGGCCGTTCTGTTTTCGCGTGATCTTCGGCGTGATTTGCTAAGAGTTAAAGGAAGGCCGTATTCCTTCCGTCAGCGTTTCCAGCAGTGAGCGAAGTGCAGGGATCAGTCCAACCGTAATCCAGAAAGTCAGGCGGGCCCGTCACAAGGCGATGCTGCCGCGCAGAATATCGGAGTAGCAACGGACACGCTTCACCGGATCTTTTTGCACAGACATCCCTGACAAGCGAGGAATAGTGGGTAGCCAAGCTTCTTCGGGGCATGGAAATTAACGAAACGAGGGTAAATTGCGGGGGGAGGGACGGATATGTGACGTTTTGATTTGCTCTCCAGATACTCATATGCTGGAATAACATTTTTGAAGGAGGCGATGAATAGGACACTGATCTACCTCAAATATGAAACCCACGTAACGGAAAAACCTCTTTCAGAGCCCGTTTGAGGAAAAGTACACAGAATACAACAAGCCATTCAACAGCAAACAGATACAACAGACCGTCCATACTAGAATTTTTGCAGGTGCATACAGGCAAAAAATACTTGTGAAATTATTGTAAGCTATCTGCAGTATACGTTCGGATATATAGCAACATACATAGAATAGTCAAAATGGGTTCCGCGCCATCATAAAAAAAATCATTTCACACCCACCTTATATGGGTAGTGGCTTCAAGGTAGTCAATGCTCCCAAAACAACGAAACTCTGTTGAAGTGGTGACCTAGTGTTCGACGAAAATATTTCAGGCAGGGAATAGGGTATTATCATCATCATAAGGAGAAGTACAAGGAGCTGCAGTAGGCTAATTAGGTCCGCTGCAGGACACCGGCCACTCCCATTTCCAGCAATCCCTTAATAAAAGCATTGTTGTAATACTATTCTGCAGTTGTACAACACCCTGGACCAGGGGCATAGTTAGGAGGCCGGGGCGTTTAGACCTCAGAACTCTCTCCAAACATTTCCGCAGAGGTGATTAGATAACCCTGTGACCTCTCGCATCCGGCCATAAGTTTCGGAGTGTCTACACTTTGAAGCCCCTTGGTATAATACAGAGTAAACATCAAATCAGTCAAACCAAGTTAACAAACTGAACAGTTTCCGGAAAATCTTTTTGGGGAAAACAAGGGGGAAAATTTTGAGGGGAACAAATTGTTCCACCCAGGCGGTTTTAATTCCTTAAATGTTGAAGGGTTTCGTTTTTGATTCCCCCCTGGGTTGGGGGAAGGGAAAAGGTCATTTGGGGGGTTGCCCCCAATTGGGTTTTTGGGTTGGAAAAACCCCACCCTTTGGGAAAATTTCCCTTTTTTTTAAAATTTGGGAAACTCCCCCCCCGGGAAACCATGTTTTTAAAAAGGAAAAACCCTTTTTTCCCAAAGGGTCCCCGGCCAAATTTTGGAAAAGGGTGTTTTGAAAACGTTTAAAAGGGGGGCCCCCCCAGGCCCCAATTAAGCCCCACCCCGGGAAACCCCGGGGGGGGCGATCCCTCCTTTTTTCCCCCCCAAAAAATTTTTTTGGGGCCGTTTCTTTTGAGATCCCCCCGGGGGAAAAATTTTTAAGTTTCGACCCCCCCCGCGAATTTTGGGAAAAAAAATGGGGGGGAGGGCTTGCTGGGGCCCCCCAAAAAAAAAAAAAACCCCTAATTTTCCCCCCAAAAAACCCCGGGAAAGGGGGAGGGTGCTTAAAACCCCAATAAGAAAGAAAAAAATTTTTTTGGGGGGGACGTAAAAAGTTTAGAGGGAAAAAGAAAATCCCCTTTTTGGAAAAAAGGGACCCGAAACCCAAAAAGAAAAAAATTTTTTTAAAAAAAAAACAGGGTTTTGGGACCCGAAAAAGGGGGGGAACCCAAAAAATTTGGGAAAAAGAAGTTTGAAAAATAGGGGAAAAAAGAGGCAAAAAAGGAAAATTTCCCCCCAAAAAAAACCGAAAGGGGTTTTGGGGACTGCCCCAACAACCAGAAATGGGGGGGCAGAGAAGACTGCATTATAACCCCGGACGCCTTACGAGTTAGGAATGCCGTTTGGGCTATGCAGGACCGCAACGTTCAAGGTTCCTGTGCTAGTGCCGAAGTGGCACCCCGTATACCTGACGACGTTTGGTATTCCCGACTTTCGACAAACCTCGCAAGGTTTCCGTACTCGAGGCCATCCGTACCGGGGTTAACGCTGACCTGAAAAGTGCCGTCGGTAGAGAACTGAATTTTTGGCGGTCCCCGGGATCCGCCTGACCCGGGAAAACTTCAGCCAAGGAACTTCCCAAGGCCGAAAGATAAGAAAGGCGGCGCAATTCTGGCTGGCGTACTACCGGCTTGTCCAAATCGAAATTGGAGCCTCAGCGCTGAGAATGATACACCTCTAAGCTGGAAGACGACCGAAAAAAGGCATTCTGCGAGTCAAACACCGAAAGCCCCCGTGACACATTTCGACGAGCAACAAAGGAAATACACAGACGCCAGTGATAAGTTGGGTGCTGCCAAAACAAACGGTCGAAAACGTAATCGCCTATGCAGCTGTCTGTAAGAGGAAAAACTATCTCCGAAAAAGAGTGCCTGGCTATTAATGGGCCATTTAAAAATTTCGCCCTACTTATGGAGACCGTTCAAGGTGTAACGACCACAACGCTTGTTGGTCCATTAGGAACCTTGGCCGTTTGGGCATGGAGTTTCCCTGCAAGAGTTGACAGTACAATCGCTAAAATCCGGAGAACACTCGAGCACTGCCGTCCCAGCCCGCGACCCCAATAAAGACTCTGAAGAATGCGTCGTCGGGTGGTACGAGAGCGCTAGCCGCCCGCAGCGTGCCGACCCCGTCGAGTAATGATCAATACTCGAAGGAGAAACGCCCGTCTGACTTCAACGTAACTTACAATAGCAAAACTCGAACGTCAGAGAATTTAGCCGGAACAAACAGGTACCACTTGTCAATCAAATGTAAGAATTTTGGCGCAGACGACCTCTTCGGAACTCGAACTCAACTACAAAAATTGAGCAAGTCTTGTGGACCCCTGCCACATCCTCCCCACTACTCGTGTCCTGGACTCTGCAAAAACGACCCAGACGCGCGATTCACACGATCGCCCCTGAGCCCTTCACCAATTGAAGGACCTTAGGCCATTCCCGAGCAAACGAGACCGTGGATTTCGAGCGACAGATAGAGTGCACGAAGAAGCCGCCTTCCTGGGGACTCAAAGAAGTGCCAGACTTCGAACCGACTTGTTGTACTGCCCTTCAGTCCAATCACGGACGCGGAACGCCTACCCAGCTACAAATTTCTACAGCATCACGGATCGCGAAGATGAGGCCTACACCCTTAACGAAGAATACAGAACGTTTTACTGATTGCGCATTGATCCAGCATGAAATGAATCTTAATAAGACTTGGGACGAAGACTACGTAGCACGTTTTGTAAAACAAACCAGGAAACAGCAGAGACACGTTCCGTTATCTCGAAACGCCGCTACAGCTCGCCCGCTCCCATGTAAGTGCGACCTCACCTGCTCCAAGATACACTAAGTGATTTGGGGGCCTCGGCCCTTGGAAGTCTTAACGGCCAAGTTCATTTAAAAGTGCTTGCTAGCGCAACCAAGATCCTTTGGAAAGTTTGCCTTTTTTTGTTTTAAACTTTTTTCGCCCGAAGGAAGGGGAAAAAGGGGTTTTCGGGAAATTGAAAGGGTATACTCATGTTGTAGCAGGACAAAAGATGGGAATGTCAGATGGTTTTTGGGGATTTACATGGGCCGATGCAGAACTGGTCTGAGGTAATGCGACTCCTCGAAGCCCAAGGAGACGGGATTAACGTAACAAAGCATTCAGCCTAGAAACCGGCGTGAAGCAAGATTACCGGAAAAGAAAGAATTACTACTTTAGTATCCCCAGCCGTGCGAAATTTGAAGGAACCCTCCCGGGTGCGGCACACCCCACCCTATGCAAATTCGGAAGTATTGCCCCCTACATCCGCCACAATGGATCGGAGGAGAAAAATCCCGGACGGGCTTTACATCGATCGCCCGAGGCCCTTTTCACCAATTGAACCTATCGTTAGCCAAAGTTGAAACAAGTGGTTGGGCGACAGACTAATGAGGCTCGGCCGCTTTGGGGGACTGAAGATGTCAGTTTTTTGCAAGTTGTGCACATGGTGCCCAAAATCCTAATCTGGATGGAAGGCCTTACGGAGCTAGAGGATCTTTGGTAACCAACACGGATCACCGAGAACGACGGCTTACCAACCTAAGCACGGTACGCAAGTAACACTTGCCGGTTTGCTGTCCACCTTGTCGTCGACGTGACCATAAGACTTGGATCCCCCACTTTGAGAAAAGACCGGCAAACAGCTGCATCCGTTCAGGCTTGTCTACAAAAGGAGACTCGCCACGACCAGCTCCCTTTGCATTAGTAACTTAAACCCGCCCAAGGATCTTCCCTGGGGGAGCCCGCTAGCGTGGTTTAAGGGACCAGCAGCTTCGGTGCCCGTCAAACCCGACAGCCAGAGCCGCCCAAATGGGATCGTTTTGGTTTGGACCCACCGCGACCGGTGAGCAAAAACTTTGCAGGGATTTCGGACATACCAGTTCGGACGTGTTGGCCAACCCTCTTTATGTGCCCCTTTCCACAACGAGACGGGCGGTTCCGAAGTGTCCAGGGGCCAAAACCCTTCTAAGGCCTTTTGTTTCCAATTTTCGGACTGCGCTTATGTTAGCATCGGGATGCATCTTGAGGGGGGGTCAGAGCGATGATTGGGTTTGCTTTATTTGGTTTTGCTTTTACCCCGCTTCCGTTGTGTTTCCTGCCAAGGAAGCCTGTTCATTCTTTCTTTCTGTCGCATGTGTTATCTGTTCAGATAGGGAGAGCATTCCGATCAACGTGAACATCCCGGAAAATCTTTTGATCACAATTCTGATGCGAATGACGGTTAGAACGCGGCCCAAAAATGCTGCGAGGCGGGGATCGATTCTGCGGCTCCCCAGTACGTCCTTGTTCCACTGCTTCGCGCCTTGTTTCTCAGTGGGGGAGCACAAGTTCGCTCCAAAAACTGTTTTTTTCAGCAACTGGTCCTGGTAGTGACAATATGACCAACGACGAAAAAAACCTCTTTCAGAGCCATGCAAAAGGTCACAAAACACAATGTTAAAGCAACATCGCGACGTCCTACAGATTTGCGGGCAACAGCAAAAAATGCTTTAATTATGTAGCCGGCTTACTCTCGAAAAGAACTTCTCAGAATTCCGAAAGGTGGCATTAATTAACCCCTTTGTGTTCCTCCTCGCATTCCGGCCATTTAATTTATGTCTACACTTTTGAAGCCCCATTGGTATAATAATTTTTGGTTTTCGGGGTTTTGGGGAAGCTGGCAGAAATTTCGCGCGCCGACAGAAATTTGTGACCCCGACGCCCGCGACGCCCCCGTTCGGAAATCCCCTTATTCAACGTTTCGGGCAAAATACTGCAAGCGGAACCGTTTGTAACCCCGTTCGGCTGCAGGCCGTACCCAAAAAGCCGGCTTTCCCCTTTTTTCCCAACGACCCATTGAGCCTAAAGTAAACCCGAAATTTCGCCGACAGCCCCTTCGCTCGAGTTCTTAAGGGACGCAGCTTTCGGATACAATCCGACGCAGACAGTACAATAGGGGATCAGTGCTGAATGGTGGGTTCCGCGTCCCATCACGAGGGACTACAGAATACTGCACTATTTCAGACCCACCAGATTGCGAGTGTTGGCCAAGTTTTAGTACAATGATCCCAAAACACACGAAGCTAAGCGTGTCCGAACTGTGTTGCTACCTAGTGTTCGACGAACGAACTATTTCAGGCGTGGCTTATTTAGATGGCGATTGCACTCATAGAGGAGAGTACATGGCGCATGCAGTTTAGGCTTTACCGCCGTCGCCGTCTGTTTCGAGGACAGCGCGGCCATCCCATGGTGCGGCAGTGATCTCCGTAGATAGGAGAAGCATTCCGTCTGTGAACACCAAATCATTCTGCAAACAAGTTGAGCGAACGACTCCGACCACGCGCGCCGAAGTATGCAGGAGACGCCGGGGCGATTCTAGACGCTCGAGCACTCCGTACTCACGGAAGCTGCTTCGCCGCAGAGGTGCATTAATTAACCCCTTTGTGTTCCTCCTCGCATTCCGGCCATTTAATTTATGTCTACACTTTTGAAGCCCCATTGGTATAATAATATGTAAACATCAAATCAGAAACCAAGTTAACAATGAAACAGTGACAACAGACGTTGCCATATAGAATTTTAGGTGCGAAAATGCTTGTGAAATTGTGGCTTGCAGTATACTTTCGAAATTACCGAAACATATTATGGTCAAGGCCGCGCCATAGCACAATTCATTGGATCACCCTATATGCCAGGTAGCCTGCTTCGATCTGCTCCCAACTCACTCTGTTGAACTTTCTGTTCGACGAAAATTCACATAGGATCCCCCCTCACGCGCAGACCAGAGCCCTGCCCCTTACTATAGCCATCGCCAGGATCATCCTCATAACGTTTCGCTATCATCACCAAGAGCATGGTGTAAGCCCCCGTTGCTAGATTCCCCGCAAATGAAGGCTCGTATTACCCGTGCGGAAGCAGGCTCCCCAGAAACCCTTTGGTGCAGCAGTTTCCCATCCCGCGCGCGGGGCTATCGCGGTGTTATCTCGCTATTTCACTTTCCCCGCTCGCGATTCCCGGTACACGCTCTCAAGCTCCCACAACCTCTAAATGTTTTCACACATTCTGCTGGCCTCGCAACGATATTTTGCACGTAAAACGCTTCAACAAATCGAGAGATATAGATTTTCTCCTTGGATAGACCATTATTACCACATTAAAAGTTGGTTTAATATGAAAACTGCATCGTACCAGTAACAATAGTAGCAATTTTATCACAAACACCAAAGAAATCATGCAGACAAAAAAGGAAACAAGGACCCGTGGTAACTCCCCAGTCACTACCCCGTCTATAGGCCGCCACCGAATCTTGCTTGGGCTATTGCAGACCGCCCACCTGAACCACCATGAGAAACACGACGGGGGGATTGTTGGGGGGCCTCTGGTTTCACTTTGTGTTATCACGTCAATGCTAACAGAGTTCACTAACTTTTAAGTATGATTTAATGCTGGCCACTCATATTACGTCACTCAAGCACTCGATTGGAAAGGTTTCGCGAGTGTTTTTTGGGTTTAAAACGTCGATTACGCCTGGACTGAACCTGAGTGACAACCAAAGGCTAGTTCACTGAAATTGAACAAAAGGGTATTTTATCTTCGTAGTTTTTTTTAAAGGTGCGAAATGATTTATTGTGCAATAAGGTAGTGGCCCATTGGCCAATCATGTAACACCCGTAAAATGGGGCGTGGCCTTTCACACCTCTTAAACAATTTCGGAAGAGATTTATTATACATCTCACTATAAAAAACAGCACACTGCTTCGAAAACCGAAATGATGGCACTCCCCACCTGTATAGCCACAGTAAAGTAAAGGCACGAGGATTGGTGAAGCACATTCCCAGCCCACCACCGGGTTAAACAGCAGTGCCCAGGCACAGCTTAAAAATTGTGTGCATAACATTCTCACGCAACTAATCTCTTTCACTAGCTTTAAAGATGCGCGGTATTACTTTGAAGTTTACGAAAAGGATTCTGTGATACTGGCGTATAATTGTTGGAGGACATCCCCCTCGTGAGGCAGTGCTTCAACGATAACCCACCGAAAATGTGTTACGCCCTTCCGGTACAGCTTTCGAAGTTCAAACCAACGAGCCTCCAGAAAGAGGTAGCCGCAGATTTGCAACCACGTGCTTCATTCTAACGATGAAATAACATTTAGACGAAACGTGGTGTGTATCATAAAATTAATGTTTGGTAAGGGACGCGCTGACGTGTTTTGCAATATTGTAAGTGTTTATGTTTACGCACGAGTACCAGTGCCGACTTCACAGTACCATCTGTCCCGATTTAGTGTTCTTTAGGATAAAGTTCGCCTGACAATATACAGATAACATTGCAGTGCGAACACTTGACACAGATCATCTGTATACATTATTTATAGGTACATACGGATTTTAATCACTGTTGGTGCAATGAAGTTCCCTGTAGACAAGGGGAATTTATGCACATGAATATATCCATCTGAAAAGATTTTTGCAAATTGCATAATTCGTAACCCGGATAAACCCACAGTTACAGCGAATTAGAGAAGCAACGTAACTATACACTCAGTGAACACATTTACCTCTAAAACATACTTTGCTTAGGGAAAAAAAATGTATGTTAGGTTTCACATACAAAGTAAATTTTTGCACCGAATTATGTATTTAGTGCAAACTTCAGATTTTTCTAAAGGCTTATGTGAGAGAAGAAATTTAAAAAAATTACTACAGATAAATACGCAAAAATGGAAATAATAAAATTACAACGTAAAAACACAAGTAACAAAATATTATTGGTCATCTTGCAATTGTCAGATATTAATACAGTAGTAGTCTTCTCCATACTTACGCTTAATATAAAATATCTCGCGTAGCCTGTTTCTCAGTTAATGGCAAGAAACTTGAGCTGTGACTTGGTCAAATACAACGATGATTTGAATATACTGTTAGGTAATAGAGTTATTAACGCGAACTTATACAACGCACACAAAGTACATTAGTGGTTTCTCTTGTCAGCGCGCAATCTTCGAGAAGGAAATACTTATAACGTTGGCGTCGTCACGGTACCGCGACAGTGTTATGGAACAACATAACACTCCGCCACTTTCCTGAACCTTCACAGTTAAAATTCACATCGCCATAGCCACCGAGCTGAATTCTACGGGAAACAAATGTGTACTTCTCCACCCTGTTCCCCGCAACATTTTCAGCACAGCGGTTATTTTTCATGTTTGTGTCTTTAACACGAGCTTTGCATAATTATATTCGGGAAACGCGACCTTTTTAAAGGGATCCTAAAGACAAAACCGAAGGGGATGTAAATACGAAGATTGGCGCCCTCATAAAACCAACATTTCAGTCTCTGGGCAGTACCATTAAAATATTCTCGTAAATCATAATGGAATGAACCTATCGATCTACCAACAGAAATGACATAAACAGTGGCCTACCAGATGAGCCAACAGTGCTGTGACGAACAATAAAACGAGAAGTGTGGGCGAATGCACTTAGAGAAACACGTGAACTCCTTCTCTGCACCTTGGCTTTCAGAAGACACACAATGATGTATATAGCGGTATATTTCAATCCGTACCAATTCTCGCAGTCTGCAAAGCCAGCGGCGGCTCTGCGATGTGCGATTGGTATGCTAGGATTGGCAAAAAACACTGGTGACTGCTAAATACCACACCATGTCCTCACTTGGTGCCGGTCACTGTTTGCGTGACGCATAGTGTCCTGAAATGATGTGGGAGAAATACGGGAGAAAATGCGTTTTACAACAGGCAGTGAAATATTGTATTTTAATAGATAAACGTGAGTACGAGCCCCAAAAATGAATGATGGGTGTCCGGAAGTCTGGGTCGCTACAGTTGGTGAAAGCAGCGAAGAGGGGGTGGCAAAATACACAATCTACAGACAAGATGGTCGAACAATGGCATCAAGTCGCATAGCTCAAAATTAGGTGCATAACACGCACGCCAAAGTAATGAAATTAGGTTGTTTAAACATCCTGTTGGCCTGCTTAGTCAATGGGCGAACGGGTTGTTTCATAACAAGGTAACAAAGTTGGTAAACTACTCGCCGGCGAAATAAGCTGTCAGCAGCAACCGGCTGAAAAAGTCTGATTGGTATTTCATGCAGAAATTGCGCATTCAGACAGATAACATTAGAACGAAGCCACACTGGCTGCGTTTGGCCCTACGAAACCCTAAAAAAGTAACCACCAATTCTTCGGAATACATTTTCCGGTTACGTCTATTGTCCCGGGAAGTTCGTCCCACAAAAAGTATTGAAATCCCTTCATTATCACTGGAGCTACTTAAGATTCAAAAACGTTCATAATATGGTTTTCAGCCTCCCTTCACCATAAAACGTTTTGTTAGGACGTTGGATTCTGCACATTTATTACCGTAAACGCCACTTGGGGGACCGCACCTAACATTGTCTTGGATGGCTTTCGATATATGATGTGGCTGCGAGTTTTCTCTTTTCCCCACGAAAAAGTTAAGTCCCCTTTTTTCTGTGCGCTAAGTTGGGTCTCAGATTGGTTCCTGCTTGTGGGTTTTCTGACTTTAGCACGTGCCGTCGTTTCCGTGCACTCCATCGTGCAATGAACGCAGCTCTACGAGCGCCACCTAAGCGATGAGAGCGGCAGTGAATTTTGAAGCGCATTCGCGCACTTCACGCCATAAGTTACTAATATAGCCGGCCACGATACACCGAAGCCCCGTTGAAGGCTGAAGTCGTTTCAGGTTTTACGTACAGGCGATTACTGAGTTGCGCTTTCTGGAGCCAAGGCAAGCTCGCAATAGCTCGCTCAGGCTGGTAGGGCGTTTTTAAACGCTAAGTGGACTGGTTAGAAGTGAAGCCATGAGTTCTACTCACGCACTCAGCACGCTTTCAAAGCACTAAAACCGCCAGAACTTTACTTACATGTTTAATCACAGGCATACCTCAGCATACCTGCGGGCCACTGACTCACGCTCACTCAAAAATATATTACTCCTCACACGCTCACTCGCACGCCGCTCACCACTCGTCCTCACCACTCGCACTCACTCGCGATCACGCTCACCACTGATCCTGGCCACTCGAATCCACTCGCGCTCAGGCACACCACTCACCCTCACTACTCGCACTTTCTCGCCGTCACCACTCGTACTCACTTGCGATAATGCTTACCACTCACAGTCTCCACTCGCACTCACTTGCGTCACACTTACCAATTGCCACCAACCACTCACACTCAATCGCGATCACGCTAACCACTTGCTCTCTCGACGCACAAAACTAACCCCTCACCCTCGCCACTCGCAGCCACCACTCGAACTCGCTCGCGTTCGCGACCCCAACTCTCCCTCACAACTCGCACTCACTCGCGCTCACGCTCAGCACTCGAATTCGCCCTGTCACTCACCACACTCACAACTCCAATTGGCAACTCAGGCGCACTCGCACTCGCGCCACTACATTTCAATCCTTACTTCACAAGCATTCGCACGGACGTTCACCAATGCCTACACCCCCGCTCACACTCCCAACGGTTCCTAATAGTCGCATTACCACGGAGTTTGCTTATTTATTTACAGTAATAGAATTTGAAGTTTTTTTCGTTGTTGTAAACCACGTGAATTATTGCATATTGTGGAAATCTCTAATGCGTCGACTTTGCGGCCGATAAGGAAATAATGCCAATGCATGTAGCGAGAGGAGAGAAGGAACGACTTCATGATGTGCAGACCCTGTAAAAAAGAGAGGGAGAGGCTCTTCAGGGTCTCTAGCAGTGGATAATGTTCGTTAGTCGGGGACCCACTGGAATATGCCGCCGCCCAGTTCACAGTGTGATTTAGAGGGAGAAGCCCTTTATTAGAAAAAAGAATATTCAGCCGCCGTACAAAATCGATTTCATGCTCCTCTATTAAGGGACGGGGAAAAGCAAGAATGGCCCAAGAGAGAGAAGGGCAAAAGAGGGGAACAACCTGAGAGAAGCTTAAAAGAAATTGCGTAACAAAAGGCAAGTGTGCAAAAGTGCCAGAGGGAAAATATCAAAAGTTTTTTCAATTAAGCCAGTGTCGCTGAGGTATGAGAACAGAAATTTTAGGGATAGACCTTGCTTAGACCATGAAGGCTAGGGCCCAAAAACGGTTTTTGAAGTCATCCCTACTTGCGTATAACCTATGCGCGCAATGGTGTGTAGCGAACATTGATCTGGAGGCGTTGTTGTAAGCATGGCAGTTGAGAAAAACATGCTCGATTGTGTCTTCGTTGCAGTGTCGTTGCACCTGGGATCGGGAGATAGTCCAATGCGGAACGGTAACCGTTGGTTTACTCTGCATTGAGTCAGAGCCGATGAAATAATGTTTGCTAGATGACGTGGGAGCTGCTGAAAAGTCTTGATGACAGCTGATGGTCAAGGGCGTAGAGAAATATTTGGTTGCAAGTAGTATGCGACCAGATTCTGTATCTCTCTGTAAGGGCATGGCGTGTTTGATTAAAACTTATCATTCGTATATTTCGGCACGTGTGGCCTGCAGAAGCAGCGTCATCAGATTTTTGTTCTCCGGTAATTCCACAGTGAACCAGGCACACACTGAAACACATTATTATTGCCCAGGGCCTACTGCGAGGGGTGGGTGTAGATAGAGAAGATGTCGTGCGGCTATGTTCATATGTAAGGCGCTTGCCTCTCTAAAGTACGGCACTGAAGGGCAAGTTTAATTAGGTTAATATGGTCTATTCTTTGTGCTCTTTGCGAAAAATGTAGCTGATTGCGCCTTTGAGGGCATTTTAATTCAGCTGTTGTGGAGGAAGTCAGCCTTCCTAACGAGTAGGAGTACAGGTTTACTGGCCGACGAGACGTATAACCCAGAGGAAAAGCTTTGAGGCAACGAGGACACATCGGTGAAATATGAGCCCTAGGGAAATGCATCCTGTCTATGTAGTCCAACACCACTCGGAGCTGTTCAAGCCTGGGGCGTTATCTTTTTAGTTGTCATGCCAGGAATGCGTAAACTTATAAAGCAGACGCTTATGTCCATAAAAGAAAGGACATTCGCAAGTATTTGTAGGTCATCCACAACACTTCCTGATATTGAAGCATAGTTGAGGGCGTGTCGAAGCACCCGAGAAGAAATCGGCGTTGGAGATAGAACAAATGCGACACCGGAACGTTGGAATCAGAACAGGAGAAAGCTACGTTTATAGCTTCCTTCCGTTGCGACGCATTCTCTTTAGGCTGGTCTTCATTGCCAACGATGCACGGACTATCATGGAGTCCTCGACATCTGCCTGCAGCCTCGGATCTCGAATTCAGTCAATACGGCCTTGCGATCGTTACAATTCCCAGGCCCTCCCCGTATCTCACTTCGAAAGTAAGTCAAAACGATCAGGTGGAGGGTAACTTCAGTGCAGAGTGATTTTTTTGTGCTAGCTGTACCAGAGCCAGCTGAGAATCCACGTTCCAGCAGCCGGACACTGCCATCCTACAGCCATCCCGCGTTGGCGTCACTTAGGCTTTTATTATGTGTTATATTGACATGCCCATACCATATGGGATGCATCTGCCAACTGGTCGCAGAAGTTTCAGGAACCCGAGAAAAAGCAGTTGATGTCTTTGAGTCTTGCGGGGCTGCAGAATGACACCGCCTTCAGTCTGCAAAAAGAGCGCTCCTCAGTTCTATACAGGCCATTGGCGGGCACTCGGAAGGCCAGCCTACCGAAGCGCGGAATAATTTCGGTGTTTTACGAGCGTAGTTTAACATTGGCTAGAGGCATGTCTTAGTAGACCCCAAAGAATAAGTTCGCGCGAAATGGAAATAAAGCGGTTTTTAACAGCAAATCTGTTTAAGTGGTATTTACACGATGGAGCGTTTCGGCGGAGAAATCCCGAGGGAGATCATGACGTCACCACAGGTGGACTTCCGCTCGGCCAGCTCCTTCGCTCACACGGAGGATGCGACGATCGGTCGGATATCAATGTTCGCAGTTGCCTATCTCGACAGCAGGGATGCCATAGCACCGCCGATTTCGCTGACGGCTGGCAATTTCTTCTAAAGCCCCGAACGTATTGATCTTGTCAGCCGCCCCAAAAAATTGGCCGCGGACGCGATGTAGGCGCTGCCGCGGAAAGAGAACGGTGCGCGACGCGCGAGGCAGTGGGTGGGGCGACCGCGCGCTGGGAGTAGCCGGACGGTCCGCCTACAGGCCCGCATACAGATTTTAGGCTTAGGACTGCGGCGAATATTCGACTGCCGCTCTCGCATTCGGCGCAGATGACAATTTTTAATGCAATTTGCCATCACACCGTTGCCAACCCTTCTAGAATGGGCAGCTTTGTTTGCGTACTGGGGGAGCGATAACCAGCTATCGCTCATGCTACCTGCGGCAGGCTGTGCACTTCGCAGCCGCAGTTCTGAACTATGCCTCTCTGGGGGCCTGTCTTGCGCAGCGGAGAAATCCAGGCTTCTTGTGTTGCCTCCCTGCATGCGACCAGTAACCAAGCCAGAAATCTCCGTTTACCTTACCAGTAATTTGATCCCGTGCGTCACCCGAGTCCGAGTCCTAGGCCTACATCTACAATCTAACGGCCCCGCTCTACGGACACAGTTGACCTCCTCAAAACCCAAATCACGCAAATCCCGCACATGATCCGTCGCATCTTTCACCAGACGCGCCGGCCTCAAGGAAGCCGTCTCCCCCCGCATAGTTCAGTCCCTACTCATCAGGCGCCTGTCCTACCCCGTCCCCTTCCACAATTTACTGCGCTCCGAACTCCCGCGCCTCAACACTGCCTTACGGACGGGAATCAAAGCTGCCCTGGGACTTCCCACAACGTCTCCTTCAATTGGGTGTCCACAACACGACAGATGAAATTACTGAGGCATAACGAGCTGTTCAGCTTATCCGCCTTAGCACCACCCACACCGGTCGTCACGTGCTCGCCCGCCTGGGATACCCCGAGCCGTCGTCACCTCTCCCACAAGACCCTGTGGCTCTTGCCCCTGTCCTTCGTGCTCGTCTACAAGTTGCTCCGCTCCCCAAGAACATGCACGCGGAAACCAATCAGGGCCGACGCCGCGCCCGAGCTTAAGCGCTAGCCCCCCAGTACGGCCATGACCCACATTTCATTTACACTGAGGCAGCCAGTTACCCAGCCAACCCCAACGCTAAAGTGGCAGTGCCCTCTACAGTTGCTGGCAATGCGCAAACAACTTGCTCTGTACACACCGATTCCATC
Source organism: Haemaphysalis longicornis (assembly GCA_013339765.2). Classification (NCBI taxonomy): domain Eukaryota; kingdom Metazoa; phylum Arthropoda; class Arachnida; order Ixodida; family Ixodidae; genus Haemaphysalis; species Haemaphysalis longicornis. Next base: position 93,969,833 of record CM023452.1, read on the forward strand.
AGGGTGGGCGCGGAAACAGCCATAGCCATGGCTGTGTCCCACATCACCACCGCCCGACCCACGGAAGCTGACGACGACGATACCTGGGCAATTATAACAGACTCGCAAGCCGACTGCCGGGCATATTCTTCTGAGAATCCTCTCCATCCAAGCAAACAACATTCTTCGACCCTCCGATCTATCCAAGCTTCCCTTAATTCGTATCGTCTGGACCCCTGGCCAGGCCCCCTTCCTGTAAATGAGCACGTACGCGTGCTCGCCCGAGAAATGACCCACCGGGCGTCAGGGGAAGCGGACAGACAGATCCAGGGTGACTCCAAGACATCAGCTTCCATCACCCCATCCCACGAACGTCTCAACTATACACTCACGCTCGCCTACTACCGTACACAAAGAAAAACACCACCGCCCCCCACCACTCCCTATCCCGCGCCGACGCCAGGTCATGGCGGCAGCTCCAGACACACATGTTCCCAAACTTACACCACAAACACCTTTCTTCCCCACTCAATACACTAGCAACTGCCCGCCTTGCTAGAGCCCCACTCTCACCCTCTACCACTCTGTATAAGAGTGTCCGCGTCCACCAGACGGGCTCGCCGCTATATGCATCCCCACCCTCTCCTCGTGGGAGGCTGCTGTGTCTAGCACTCCCCCGAAAGACCAGCAACGGCTGATCACACGGGCCTGCCGGATAGCGTCCGCCATTGGAATCCTGGACTGAGCTTTTGCTTGCGCGGCGCATTTTCCTGCCCCGTGTAATAAACAGCAATAAAAATAGAGCGCCTGCAACCGCTCTGGAATTGAGTCACGGCCGGCTGCCCGACGCGCAGACGAAATCCCGCCGCCTCCGCCGCCAAGAATCGGAATCGTTTGTAGCTCGCGAGGAGAAGCTCCGACCTCCGATCGTAGCGGTGCACCGGAGAGAAACCGTGACGTAGGGGTCACGTGGCGCGCACTCCTAGGAGCAAAACGGCGGATTTCTCCGTCGTGTGAATACCCCTTGAAGTTTTTCGTTCTGTTGTACAGCGCTACTAGAGAAAATGACAAAAAAATACAGAGGGCATGAGAGCGTGTGCTTCGTGAAGAGCTCGACCTTCGCGACCACTCTACCTAGAGTTCATGACGTGATCTCCCGCGTGCCGTTAGCTCGCCAGTTCACGTGCGTTCTTGCCTGAAGTAGGGCACTCATACGCCGAGTTCGCGTTACAATCACCGAGTTCGCGAAGCGGATTGCCGCATGGTCTAGCACGTGCTGACGCGGTCCACTTTGGGAGAGATGTTACCTCCTGCGGGCAAAACGATCCGGATCCTCCAGTCACGGATTGAATTCAGCGGAAATACGGGAAATCTAATAAGAGGTGCAACAGCCTGGCCTTCCGCGCAGGGATAGAGGCTGCCAGTTTTGCTGTTTATCTAGTCTTACATCCCTAGTACAAACTGCGCCATTTTTTTCATTTCCGATAAAAGGTTCGGAAAGAGGGCGGAGGTGGTCACAGAGAAAGCAGCAGAGAAAGCTTTGTCGAGCAATTATTGTATGAGCCTGCTCCTAAATGAAGCGTTGGGCTTCTCTAGCCCCATATAGGCGCCAGTTCGGTGGCGTCGCCACCCACCACCCCCACCCGCGCCCCGCTTTCTGGCGCGGCTACTAAGTGTGTCAGCCAGCATGCATAAACAAGTGTCTGCAAAGCTCACGTGAAGAATCATTAGTTGAACGAAGGACTTCTCATGCGACGGAGAGCATTTTGAAGCTGGGGCGAGATGCTTCGGTGCCTCGAACCGTTCTCTGATTTTGCCTAAGCTCCCTAGAACAACGGCCAGTCTGCACACGCTCTCTAGCTCTGCTGTGGCGGCGTGCGAGCGCAGGGCTCGCGAGCACGTCCAGACTATACTCTAAGGCAAAAAGAACTAAAAGTTCATCCTTTGAGGGACTAACGGCCTTTGCCACAATCATTACTCTCTTCGGGGACTAAATGATAGGAGATGAACGGTTAGTCCGCCACCCTGTTGGTCCGTTCCGACACTGCCCAAGGACGAACTGCTGAGGGTAATGGAAATAAAAAAGGTCGGTACCAGCAGGGACCGAATTAGCGACGCCAACAATTATATTCAAAGGACCCGACGCGCTACCACTACACCACGCCGCCGGACGTATGCTTTGGTAGATAATATGCAATTAGAATACAGTGTGTAGTGCTGTGCCAGGTCATGGATTCATGGCCACTTGTGCCAGAATTTATATACGTGCAAGCGACCATGACCGCGATTTGCGCTTTGAACTTAGCGCATTGCTGACTTTAGTGACTATTGCTGAGTTCGATTCTAAGTAGCGCCTCACAATCATAGTTTTTTTTTCGTAAAGAGCAATCAACTCGTCGCCTAGTTGCAATAGATGGCTGGGTGATCAGACGACTGATTTGAATCCGCACAAATTAGCGCAAATAAGTGTATTGTTAGTGTTCAATACATATGTCTAGGTATCGGTGTGTGAAAACGGTCGTCTGCGTGAGCGTAAGAATAGGAAAACAGACCATATTTTCCTGCATCAGCGAAATGAAATTCGGTGTTGCTTAGCCTGACTTCTTCAAGTTAGCGTGGGTAGACGATCGGGACTGGGAACTGCAACCGGGTATTACAGCAGTTGCAGCATTGCCATAGCTTTGGTGCACTAGGCAATTATGTACTTAGTGTAAAGACAACTCAAGACGCTTACCTGTAGTGAGAATTTTTATTTTGTGGTTGTTGTCATCAGCAACTAGTGTGTTTTTTCTCGTCTGTTAAACATATACTTATTCATTACACTTGGGAATGAATGTTTGGTATTGTCACTAATATTTGTTATTGTTGGCGGGGTTGAAATATTTCATTGGCCGTTACTACCTCGCCCGGATCGTATGCAACACAGCGTATCAACATAACCTCACCGAGAAGGTGTCTGTAGATCGCGCTTTGCCGCTCCTTCTCATTATCCGCCGCTCGATTGACGCTAGGCGGTTTTCTTCAAGATGGCGCCGAGTAAAGATGTGTGCGTGTTGTGCTCTGGCGTTCTCTACACAAAGCAGAAGTACTTTCGCTGCGGGAATGCAACGAACGCGCTCATGCGAAATGAATGACTTTGCCTGACGACGGACCTGCAGCTGATCAAGTTCAGGTGCGCCGTGCTTCATTTGTAATTCGTGCTAGACTATATCGTCACCGCCTAACCCTAACGGCGACCGCGGCACTTTTTGACAGATGCATCTTCGCCCGTTCCTTCGTCCACCCCTTCTGACGCAGCGGCCACCATCCAGCCCGTTGACCTTGGAGCCGAGCTGGTCTCCCTTCGTGCCCTTTTGGACGCCTCGAAAGGCACTTCTTTCTTTTCCGACGAGGTCGTTTAACTAGGGGAGGACAATGAGGGGCTCCGCCGGGAGAATGCAATAAAGGCAGAGGCCCACGCCGTCGCAGTGAAATCGCTGCGCCAAGAGGTTCATTCTCGGCGCGGTGATTTGGGGTCGGCTGAGGGGGCCTCCACGGCTGGCTAATCTCCCGCCGCTCCCAACCAGGACTGCCGCGGAAACGAAACCCGCTGCCCCGCAGACGCCCGGCTCTGCCCAGAATGCTGCGTTTCCCCTCCTTTCGTTTTTCGTCGCCCACTCTTGAAGCTAACAATGAGAACGGAGAGCGTGTCTCGTCTGAAGCTGAGAGGCGCACAGCATCGGCGGAGCTGCAGGAGCCAGGCGTTGCTGCCGGCACGACAGGAAAGACTCGGTGGCCTGCGCGTTTTGGTGTTTGTGTGACGAGTGAACTGTCGGTGGTGGCATCACGACCTCGGCGGAAGGCAATGTTTGCCTCGAAGCTGTCTCCAGATACCACACCGGCCCAGCTCCAAGAACACTTTTCCAGCATTGGAGTACAGCCTCTGGCCTGTCGTCAACTGAAGACGCGCTATGCCTCATATTCGACTTTCCACGTTGCTTTGGAAGACGAAACGTTACAGAGCTTTCAAAATCCTAACTTGTGGCCCAAAAATTGCCTGTTCAAACCATTGGAGGGGCTCCTACACGACCATCATCTGCGCGCATCTGAAACCAGGCAAGCTGTAAAGGAGGCTTAGCGTGTTCTAAGTACTTATCGCTGGCAGAAAAAATGTCATTTCAAAATGTTGATGTCTTTCTAAAGGCTTTCCAAACATTGTGTTCTGGCTCATGCACTGTTCTGCACGTCAACATTCAGAGCATTCGAAAACATTTAGATGAGTTTCCCCTAATCTCGAACCTTCTCTCAAACACGGTTGATGCTTTTGCACTCACTGAAATTAATGTCACTGACGACCTGTCCAGCACCTTCTGTCTTCCTGGTTACAGAAAACACTTCCTCACCCGTAAAAATAGCAGGGGTGGTGACATTGCCGTGTTGATTAGGCACAGTTGGTTAGTTTCAAATATTGACCTGGCATTTTCATCGGCAGAAGCTCAGGGTATTGAGCAAACCAAAAATGATCTTTTAACTCGGTTACTAGTTGTTTATCGTCCTCCCTCCGAAAGTGCGCATTCTTTTCCAGAAGAATTGCGGGAGGAGTGCAGGAAAACGTTCAGCTCAGGCAACTTGTGCATAATCGGGGACTTCAACATCGATTTGCTGCGAAGCGAGCGGCCTGCTGTTGAACAATACTTGAACGCCATTTCCTAATCGGTATTGAGCATGTTATCTGCGAACCCACAAGGGAGGAGTTCCTAAAAGATATTCTCACCCGTACATGTATTGATCATGTCAACGTGCGAGCATCCGACCTTTCTTGTACGGCCGGGGTTGTAATTATGCAGAAATTAGCAGATCACTATCTTTATAGTTGGTCTTCTGTTTTAGTTCTGTTATTTTTTAAGCCTTGATTACACCTGTGTAGCCCCATGGCTAACTCGTTTGTACCCGAACTGACTTTAGACTCGATTTTACAACGCGTACAAGCGGGTGGAGGCTACTTCGTTGTGGGTCAGTTAACCAAATCCACCTCTTTACAAACGGATCATAGTCATACTGTCACCATCTTAGCTAAAAATGTTAGACAAACAAATTGCTACCTTTGACTGGAATTATTTCATTCTAGATTATAACAATGTCACTGCATATAAAAATTTCGTTCGCACGTTAGGCTAGATGAAGGAGGCGTGTAAGAAAATGGTAGTGATAAAAAAAAGAAAGGGCTGAGCATCAATGTCTTACCCCTGGTGTTTTGGCAATGATAAAAGAAAACAATATGCTTTGGGGAAGATGTTGCCGAGCCCCTGACAATACAGCGCTGCGCGACCAGTTCCGTACTGTGAGAAATAATGACCATGCAGATTCGTTGTCAAAGAGGCAATTCTGTAGCGAAAAGTTCAAAGCGTCTCGTCGCAATATGACTAAAACGTGGTCCTTAGTAAACCAATTACGAGGTAACGAACGCTTGTCTACAAAGAGCACAAAAGAACGCAACTTTGTTTCCGCTACTTCCGACCTGGGCAACAAATTCAATGAATCGTTTTTGTTGAACAAAACGATCCCGTGAAGTGTGCAAGTAACAATATACCACCAAATCGTGTGTCATCGTCCGCATTTATCCCGTTTTTGAAAGAGCCTGATCTCCTCTGCGTAGTCAGCAGTTTAAAGGGACACTAACGTGATATGTAAACATTGTGGGATTACTTGCGCAAATTGTAGTCCGGAGTCCCCAGGCCATGTTTCGACCACCCTGGGCGCGTTTACGCGATTTTATTTAGTAGAAAAATTAATTCGAAAATGCTGTCCTCCTCTCTTTACGCTCGCCCATTTTCTGCGGCGTTTTCGTGTGACGTCAGGAGGGGATGAGCTGGCAATTGGCTGCGCTACTGCACGGCTCCCCTGCCTTCAGACAGAGTCAGTCGGCCCAGCGTTTCGTCCGCCGGCTGCCGACGGGTCGTCGCAATTCGTTCACTCAGTTGAAACGAAGCCATGACACGTTTGTGAATGGTAGAATTTGCTTTTCTTTACTTGGTTAGTTTGTACACTGTATCTAGCTCCAAGTCAAGGTCGCTTCACACAAGCGCTGCACAAGCGCACATGCGACGCTTCGCTGACTGGTATGCCAGTAGGAAAATATAAGGCCTCTTGAAGGCGGGAGAAGAGTCAGCGAAGTCAATATAGGTACTAAGGAAATAAAATCAACTGATATTTTTACCGCACAGCGTAAAACTAGGGTGCGGGGAAGCACTTTTTGCGCTGGGCGAACAAGCACAGCGGTCAGCAGCACGACTACGTATCTGCGAACGCTTTTCCGTCTACGAAATGCAATTGCTAGACGTGAGCTATTGTGGAAACTCGGGCGACGCTTACTGCACGAGCGCAATACAACAAATAGTCACCTAAGCTGCTTGAAATGCCAAAACTAAATAAAAGTGTTAACTGGTTGTACAATATATACCCTATATTACCAATGCCACCGGAGCCCGCTCCGTGGCCGAGTGGTATGGGTTGCTAGGTATGGCACCGCAAGTATTTTGCAAGTCACGAGTTCGAATCCCCGCGGGTGCGTGCTTTTTTTTTGTAAGTTAACTTTTTCGTTTTCCACCGATGTTTTCTATATTAAGTTTACCTTTTTTTGGGCCGCAACGTTCATGGCTCCACGAACTAGTTCACAAAACGCGCGCAGGCTGGCACTGGCGCGCTAGCGAGTTCTCGTTGGCGTGCTGTTGCCATAAGCACCGACTGCTTGCAGGCAGTGGGCACAGGCCAGAATGAACAGACCCTTGGCCTGGTGCGAACACGCTTTTTACGACACAGGCGTGAGGAAGGCAAGCTCCAAATATGGGGGAAAAGCGCATGACATTTGGGCGTCTGCGGGTACGCGGAGGGCGTTCATGCACTGCGTAGGTTTCGGCTAGTGAATGGTACGATTCCAGTTCGTCCTAGGAGGCTTATCTTTATGCATTTTTACAGCTGACAACATGGCAGAAGCGCGGTACGATGATTACTGAGTTATTGAGAATGCCCATCCAACAACGCCAACGGTTGTGTTTAACAGAACCGAAACCGAAACCGAAACTTGTTTGATTGCTCACCTTGGGCATCGTCCAATCACGGTGCCCGCTCCTCCTAACGTCACAGCTTTAGTTGGTGCGGGCGCCGCAAACCGCGCATGGTAGTTTTTCTTCTTTCGCGCTTTGTAAAATAAATTACCGATTTGTTAACCGAATAAACGATGAAAAGTGTGCTAATTTGAGCCAGTCTACGCATTGCAAGCAAAAAAGGGAGCTTGACAAATTCACTTCATCCCTTTAAGCCGCAACAAATGATTAGGGCTTGATAACATACACATAGGTGATCTCTGCAGAAATATTGGGCATAAAAGGCGTTATTTGGTTTACACTGAACAACATAATTGAACATTGCTCTTGGCCAGACAGTCCAAAGTGCGCATGCGTAGTTCCCCTCTATAAAAGCGGCAAAAAAGGACCCTTTAAACTACCACCCTATTTAAGTTGTACCTTGTTTTTCTCAAATTCTTGAAAGGCACATATTGGGTGTCATGACTTCCTTTGTAACAAAACATGAGTTACTGAGTAAACATCAGTACGGGTTCATCGCCCGCGCGGGCACGCAGGTGTTACTTGAAAAGTTGTCTGATACCCTTCATAACAGCATAGATCAGAATGAGGTTTCGTTTCGGTTATTTCTTGATGTTAAGAAAACGTTTACTACTTTGAACCATGGTATACTCTGTACTAAATATACCGTTTTGGCTTCCGCGGACCATTTCTATCTCTGCTTCAAAATTACCTTCCGGACCGTTCTCAAGTGTGGTGTCACTTGGATCGGTGCTAAGTGTATCATACATAAGAGAGTTGTCTCGCAAAGGTCTATCTTGTCCCTTCTTCTTTTTAATTTGTATGTTAATAACTTAGCTACTGTTGTTAAAACTTCGAAAGTTTATCAATGCGCTAATGACGCCCTGGAGGTATCTGGAAACTCTGGTCATTCTTTTGCTCTGTGAAATCTTCAAGACGATGCCAGAAAGGTAGCGGATTGGTTCGAAGCAAATTTAATAACAATCAACCCTGTAAAAAGTCGGCTAGTTTGTTTCCGAAATCGCCAGAAAACACTGCCAAACGACTGCTTCATTTACAATACGTTAATCAAATTGTGCATCTTGTTCCTGTGCCCGTATTTTGTTTGTCGAGTCTGTCAAATACCTAGGTGTACATTTTGATGGGGATCTTTCGTGGAACACGCACATGGCTCACATATGTAAAAAATCCCGCCATCTCCACGACGTGAATGATGATCAGAGGGGCGAAGCTACAATGCTTATCGGTAAAACCGTGAAACATTCGCCCACACATCATATAAAGACTCGAAACGTCAACCTTTCCACTGCTCCGTTGCCAAGCCCGTCGACGACGTCGATGTTTGTGGTGATTATCTAGGGCTTGTTTGGGACGATGAGAATCTCCATGGGTAAGTTGACGAATTCGGTGTGTGACATTTTAACCACCTTGGCCGTCGCCTTCTGCAGAGCGTATTGTGTCGCGTACCCCCGGTACGTGTCTTCAGCTCGCAGGCGACGCAGGACAACCTCTTCTTCTTCCTCTCGTTGTTTGTAGCAACGAACGCGTTGAACGTTTTGACCTCGTCGTCCAATTTTTGGTTGGCCAATCCCTATGGGGATCCTGCCACAATCATCATCATTCCGCCGTGTATGGCAGCAACGAGGGACGGGAGACGGCCCGAGCAAGAGTAGTGAGCTCGCAGGCGATGAACGACAACCTGTTCTTCATCTCCTCCGTGTTGGGTAGCAACGAACGCGTTGAACGTTATGACCTCTTCGGACAATCTTTGGTTGGCCAATCCCTAGGGGGATCCTGCCGCAATGATCATCAATGTGCCGTGTACTAGGGGCCATGCACGGCCGGGACAGGGCCCGAGCAAAAGGAGCTTCGTCCTTAAGAGCTTAGACCTACTGCCTGTAAGCGTACAACTTCAAAGTGTTTCTGCCTTTCTCTGTTCGAAAAATTCTAGCTCAAACTTTGGGTATAGTGTTCTTCGTTATGGTATGTGCTGTTTTTTCAACTGCTCCGCTACCTGGAAAAAGAGTGTTAAGAGTATTTTAAAAAACCTAGCGAACAGTGTTCTTTTAAGTCACACGTGCCGGATTCGGATAGTGTATTTAAGGCAAGTGGTTTGCCGTCATTCGATACATTGTTTAAGCAAATCGTCATGCTAAAATATTTCTGGTGTACGGATTACCGAACTCCCAATGTTGAACCTATACCTCTGCGGCACATACCTCAATATATGACGCAAGGGTCCGTACCCATCACGAAATTGCTGCGCCGCCATATATGCTCCTGCTATCTTCAACGAATTGCCTCACGAATTGTTCTCTTCAACAACGCGGAAACACTTGCGTGCTGCTATGCTGGCATTAGAAGTATGCTGAAGTATGTATGTGTATGCGGTTATTGGTAGCTATTTCTTTGTTCTCTAATTGTTTTCTTGTGATGAGGAAAATGCCACCCATTGAGCTGAAACCCATGTTTATTTATTGTATCTTTGTTTGTCTGTTTGTCTTCGTCTCTTCTGTTTGTCGGTGGTTGTTTGCTTTCCTTTTTTCTTTCCTCCCTTTAATTTTTCGTCTTCTCTCTTTTCCTCTTTTTTCTTCTGTTTTTCTATTTCTTTTGTTTGGTTGTCTTTTTTACCTTCCTATTAAGTTACCACTGTGAAGGAGTGTTTGTACAGAAGTGAAGGCCGTTTCTGCCGGGCGACGCCGCACAAGCCCACCTGTAGGCTTGGCGGGCCCATTTTGCTTCTGTATGTACTCCTTCATAATAAACAATTTTTATTATTATTAATATTATTATCAATATTGTTACACAATTCTGCCTATTTAACGAGAACTAATGAGAGAAAATAACAAGACGGTGACAGGCGAGAGATTCATGGAAGTACCAGGGAATCCTCTAGCGGCAGCGGTAGCGGTTAGACGTGATGACTATCGGAGCAGAACCCCATGAAGCTGTGAATGCTATCTTTTCATCGTATATTTGATAAACGGTCCAAGTGGAGAGTGCTAATTCTGAGGTGGGGCTGAAATTTCATGAGGGCAATGCCAGTTTCTCAGGAAGCGCGTAGTCGCCTGTGGTATTTCTGCTTCATAGTTATTGATTAGGCAGTCCCGGCCGTAGCGTGTCCTTTTTTCTGGAGCACACAAATCACATCAGAATAAACACCTCACGCTACTACTTCTGCTGTCTCGCTTTCGTTGCGGAGCAGCGGGCACTTGTATACAATCAGGTAGGGGCTGTTCCCTTCATTTTGAGCCACGAGTGACGGCTCATGTGCAATCAGGTATTTTATTCAAAACTAGAAATTAGAATTCTTACGAAAAGTAGTCATAGATCGTAATTTAATGCTTGGTTTGCGGAGTCTCTCGCGCGTCTTCCAATTTCTTAAGCACGTACCTTTACCCGAGCGCTTTTGCGCGAATAGTCCAGTGCTCCAACAGCCAGTGTGCTTCCTGAATTGAAACTATCTTTTCGCTCTCGTGTTTGTTAACAACGGTTTATTTGAGGATGTACACAAAACATTGAATGTTAAAAATATTAGAGGAAGAAGAGGTAGCTTGGCAGCTGCCTCCTACTATCACCGTCATTGTAATGATCCATCCGCCATTAAAGATTCGCTCACGTCCCGCGGTCCTCGCCTCGGTTCTTCAACAAAATGGTGCCGTGACCAGGATAAAAGGATAACACAGTTGAAAACCTGAGTGCGGACCGCCCCACAACGATGACGTGAGTGACCGCAACGATGGAACTACACTGCTGCTCCTGACCATTGACCGAAAGCGTCCGCGGAGAAAACACAAGGACTTGAGGACGCGCCAGACCTGCAGCGGACCCCACGCTCTCTACGATTTACCGATTCTCCGCGGACGCCTCGCGGACACTGAAAGTCAACGACAACGGCTTCGACCTTTCACCGACCGTGATCCTTCCTGACGACCACGTAGACATAAACGACGTCGAGAATGGACCTGGAAGCCCTTTGCCGAAGACGGAGCCTCGTCCGAAAGAAGGTAACCACACTGATTGACGACATCAAAACTGAGATGAGCGCCGAGTCACCATCAATCTCTAAGCTCATTTTCTTAAAGAAACACCTACTCGAAACTCATGATATTCTAAAGAAGTTTGACAGCAGTATTGAAGAACTTGTTGATTTGGATCATTTAACCGAGGAATATGAAATCGCATTACAATTCGAAGATTCCATCCTCTTAACCAAATTTAAAATGAAAAGATTGTTTCCCGAGTTGGAAAACCATTTCAACAATAACAATGCAACTATATCACTGAAAACACAGGATTGTATCTCCAACAACAATGACTCGGTAGTACAGAGCACTGACTCTCTCAACAGGAAGATTGATTTGTTGACACCAGTCAAAGAAGCTCATCAGGGGACACCAGTAACGCAACGGAGTGCTTCATTCAAACAAGGAATTAAGGCATCACCTGACGAGACGTCTGCTTCCGATTCTGGTTCAGACAATTTCACTCCTGAAAACGAACTTTTTCCAATTGGTCACCGGAGGAACGACAACGCAGTGGGTGCACCAGAAAAGGCTTCCGCTTCGTGTAGTCTTCATGAGGCGAAAAGAAGCACAATGCGCAACGGACAACCTCATAAAGACCTGCAAGCAGAAAGCGTTGACCGCAAACCCCCTATTATGAGCCGACACATCCACGCAGCCCCAGACTCATCCACCAAGCGTTCAAATTTATGTCGACATCGCGGTAGCACTAGTACAGGATTGATTCTCTTTGCCGAGGCCAAAGTCGAGGATTTGATAGCCCCGACCCCAAAACGAAGACGGCGAAAACAGCGAAGCCGGAAGGACCTACGACAAGCATGTACGCGTGTCCTAAATGAAGATCCACCGAAATGCATGATAACCTGCCGATTGATCCGAAAGTCAAGAAAGAAAGGACAAGCCTTACATAGAAAAATCGGTAAACACATCAAAAGACCGAGCCTACACCTGAATTCTTCTAAGACACGACAGGCAACCCCACGCTCTTGTCACACGAAGTTTGGACAAACAGTACAATGTCGTTATCCAGGACGGAAGTCGGTCCAGACGAGCAACCTATTTGGTCGGATTCATCAATGCGCTGGTTCCACAGACGCTCCAAGCATCGTTGGAGGCATAAGTATAGAATACTCTGATGCAGCTAATACGGGCATGGCATCGATCGGGGTCACAATGGACCACTCACATGAACTTGGACTAAATGGCTTTGCTGTTGTCAATTCCAAAGGCAGAAGCAATGGATGACTGCTGACAAGTGAAGTTTAGGCGTTATGTCAAACTTCTTCCTACATTTATTCCGCGGCCGGGAGGATGTTAAAAATATTAGAGGAAGAAGAGGTAGCTTGGCAGCTGCCTCCTACTATCACCGTCATTGTAATGATCCATCCGCCATTAAAGATTCGCTCACGTCCCGCGGTCCTCGCCTCGGTTCTTCAACATTGAACTACTGACACGGATTATTTATGTACGGCATTCAAGTTTGCTGCAGACACTAACAAATTTTTCTTCTATAACCTTTACACACAGCTTTCACGTTAACTTCGAAGATAGAGCTTCGCTACATATTGCATAAACTACGGGAGAATATAGATTTTATATACACCATTATGAGCACAAAGATTGAATATAAGATTACGTGAATGTTTTTACACAAAACAAAATAGGAGATAAAAAAAAACCTTCAAAAAATTTCAAGTTTTTAATCAGTAACACAGGCATAATTTTGCTCAAAGATAACGTTTATTTTGTTACGGTTTTTCTAAAGTTGTGTTTCCGAAAGAGAGCATAAACGCGTATAAATAATAATTTCAAATTTTGATGTTACATTACAAACACACAGAATTTGTTGGATTTATTTTGATCGACATAACAGCATATGGTGGTAATCTTTGGAGTAATATCTTCATACGCAGTACATTTCGCGAACTTTGAGATAACTGAATTAAAAAAAACAAGCACACACTACAACTGCACCCAAAACGCTAACGATTAAAGGGACACTGAAGTGATATGTAAACATTGCGGGATTACTAGCGCAAATTGTAGTCCGGAGTCCCCAGGCCATGTTTCGACCACTCTAGGCGCGTTTACGCGATTTTATTTAGTAGAAAAACTAATTCGAAAATGCTGTCCTCCTCTCTTTACGCTCGCCCATTTTCTGTGGCGGTTTCGTGTGACGTCAGGAGGGGATGAGCTGGCAATTGGCTGCGCGCTACTGCACGGCTCTCCGGCCTTCAGACAGAGTCAGTCGGCCCAACGTTTCGTTCCGCCGGCCGCCGGCGGGTCGTCGCAATCAAGGAGGTTAAAAAAAAATTGCTTGGTCGCAATTCGTTCGCTTTAGTTGAAACGAAGCCAGGACACGTTTGTGAATGGAAGAATGTGCCTTTCTTTTCTTGGTTTCTTTATACACTGTATCTAGCTCCAAGTCAAGGCCGCTTCACACAAGCGCTGCACAGGCGCACATGCGACGCTTCGCTGACTGGTACGCCAGTAGGAAAATATAAGGCCTCTTGAAGGCGGAAGAAGAGTCGCTGAAGTCAATTAGGTACTAAGGAAATAAAATCAACTGATATTTTTACCGTACAGCGTAAACTAGGGCGCGGGAAGCACTTTTATTGCGCTGGTGAACAAGCACAGCGGTCAGGAGCACGACTACGCATCTGCGAACGCTTTTCCGTCTATGAAATGCAATTGGTAGACGTGAGCTACTGTGGAAACTCGGGCGACGCTTACTGCACGAGCGCAGTACAACAAATAGTCACCTAAGCATTTTGAAATGCCAAAACTAAATAAAAGTGTAAAGGGTTGTACAATATATACCCTCTTTAGGAATGCTTCCTCATCCCGCTTCGTGGCTCATTGGTCTGGGGTGCTAGGTATGTCACCGCAGTGTTTTGCAAGTCACGAGTTCGAATCCCCGCGGGTACGTGCTTTTTTTTTGTAACTATAACTTTTTTGTTTTCCGCCGAGTTTCTATATTGAGTTCACCCTTTTTTTGGGCCCGCAACGTTCATGGCTACACGAAACTAGTTCACAAAACGCGCGCAGGCTGGCCCTGGCGCGCTAGCGAGTTCTCGTTGGCGTGCTGTTGCCATAAGCACCGACTGCTTGCAGGCAGTGGGCACAGGCCAGAATGAACAGACCCTTGGCCTGGTGCGAACACGACTTTTTACGATACAGGCATGAGGGAGGCAGCTCCCAAATATGGGGGAAAAGCGCATGACATTTGGGCGCCTGCGGGTACGCGGAGGGCGTTCATGCACTGCGTAGGTCTCGGCTAGTGAATGCTACAACTACAAGCCGTCCTGGGAGGCTTATCTTGTGCATTTTACAGCCGACAACATGGCAGAAGCGCGGTACGATGATTACTGAGATATTGGAGAATGCCCATCCATCCAACAACGCCATTGGTTATGTTTTACAGAACCGGAACCGAAACCGAAACTTGTTTGATTGCTACCTTGGGCATCGTGCAATCACGGCGCCCGTCCTCCCAACGTCACAAGCCGTAGTTGGTGCGGCCGCCGCAAACCGCGCATGGTAGTTTTTCTTCTTTCGCGCTTTGTAAAATAATTACCGATTTGTCAACCGGATAACGATGAAAAGTGTGCTAATTTGAGCCAGTCCTACGCAGTGCAAGCAAAAACGGGAGCTTGACAAATTCACTTCAGTGTCCCTTTATTGAATGTCATTTGGTACCGTCGTCAATGTCATTCATTTTTTACAACCATCGCAGAGTAACTCCGATACTTGAACATTCTTTGAAACTGTGTTGCTATAACGTAGCCAGTGAAGAGGAAGGCATTTGTCGGGCGTTTTGGAAGGGCATGGCTGTAGGTCATTTTATGAAAAATTTACTTTGGTATTTCACATTACCAATGGTGGTTGACTGAAACCTATGGTAAATGAAATAATCTAAAAAAAAAACAAAACAAATGAACAAATCTCGTATGCCTAAAGGTGTGGACTAAACACGACCATGAAATTCTATACTTACCGCGTTATTGGGCGTGATATGTGAATCATCACAACGCGTGATGTATACCAATTTATTCCCGACATTCAAATGAGTAACATTTTGCCTAACAGAACACGGTTTCAAAAGGGACCTCCTAGAGATGCTCAACTACTAAAATGCAGTGCTCATTTAGCTGCCTCGGTTGACAATGGCCTCCAGTTTTACTCTGCATTGTCCGATTTTTATTGTTTTAATTTTGATCGCACAACTGGGTAATATTTCAACGGGATGCTCTGAATTTTCCTCCATCTTAATTGACGTGGGTTAAGCACATCTATATCGCTGACAACGACGGGTTGTCCTCGCTGAAGTGAATCAATCACAAGTCTGCGTTATCGCGGCAGCCCAGGGATGGGTACTGGGTCTCTTTTGAATATCTGTAAATAACGTCTGCCAGCAAATGTGCAGTCTCATCTAATTGTACGCAAATGTTATGATTTCATATCTGATCGCGATTCAGCTTAATTACACTGTGGCCTCAATTCTGGGTCATCAACGCACACAACGTAGAACATGAAATTCAACTGCTCGAAATGTAACATCGCCACATTGCCAATTAAAGGAAAATGGTAGATACGAGCTACTTCGCGGAGTGAAAATTTTAAAGTTTTGACAAAATAAAACAAAATACAAGCACGTCGGTGTTTTTTTTACGGGCAGCCTTTCGAGAATGACCACACTGAATGGGGTGGTGATAAAGCGATTCGTCTGTTGAATGGTTTAAGATGCCTCCGAAGTTCAGATGATAACTAATTTCTCAAATGTGCGTTCAATTTTAAAATACACTTCTGTGGCTTCGTATCTGAAAACTACGACATATATTCATGAGCCAGAAATAATTCTGAAACGTACCCTGGAAGTTATATCAGGGAGTTATGGGGTAACTAAACGCTCTTCGGACATTTGCAAGCATCTTGGTTGGCATCTCCTGAAAGACAGACCAAAATTTCTAAAAGTAAAACCCGTTTGAATACATAAGAGGTGCCATTGGTTTAAATAGTTAAATTTATTCCGAAAATCGGGAGGAATTAGAATGGCTTCATTTGGTATTTCAACCCTGGTCGAAACGGCGGCGGCCAGGTGCGCTAACCTCAGCGCTACTCGGGCGCCCTGACAAAATGGAACAAGAATTACCCTACTGCGTGGGCCGTGAGAGGTGCACATGGCGGTACGGGCTTAAAGTGGATGCACGCAAAAGAGAGCCCTGTCTACAGGGGAGCTGAAAATTTGAATTGCGGCAAGTCTGCCTGTCGCATCGTCAGTCGCATCGTAAGACGAGAAAACGGAAGCCGAGATACGGACACAGGATGTAGCAGTAAAAACGTCTGATAATATATAAGCTCTAACCTTCAAACAATATAACAAGGGCGACGTTTTCGAGTTTACGAGGAAACTATTAGAAGACATTAATCAATGTAGGTCACGCTTTGATCAGCATTACGAACCAGAAAAACAAAACAAAAGATGGGCGCCCCTAAACGTGGGTCTCTAGAGTGGGAGTATGGGGGATTCTTGTCGGAGCAGAATACCCAACATCTATACCAGAGGCTCAATATAGATATACATTTGAGGTTGTTAAAAACTTTGGGCATAAATTCCCCACGCAGCGAATCCGTCACACTAAGGGTAAACCCGGTGTTCTATTGGTCTTATGTATAGCGCACACATTGTCTTATACTAGTGTACCGGGAGGCGGTTTGTAGGTTGTAGGATATAAAGGTTCCCATTAATATTTAAGACAGTGGGGCCAATATATTGAATCTGTGGCACGAGTTTTCGCGCCGCTTCGTTTATTATTGCGCCATTAGGTGAACAAAGCGAAGGATAGAATTGAAATGGCGACAGAGCGCGAAGACCGAGTGTGGGGACCTGCACACTGTGTCTATGCGTTGCCGCCACGGAAACGACCAGTCGAAGCTTGGATAGCCGGGTGCTTCTGCCACGTCGTTTCTTGAGACAGCAGCCACCGCTTCTGTGTGTTGCGGAAACGACCGTGCAGCCAGCAGGAGTAGCAGGCGAAGGAGGAATGGGATTGACGGGGACAAAACGCCGACACTTGTCGGCAATTAAAAAGAATGACAGGCGGCAGATGCCGCTGCTAAATTCAGCAAACGGTATCACCGATACGGTCAAAGCCCGACCACACAGTTGGCAGTGTATACGAGGCACATGCGAGAAGCGCAGAGGTGTTGACTTTGCAGCTGCAGGAAGGCGCACGATAGGGCCACGCCTCAAATTTAGCGAGGAAGTAGGAACAGTTGTTCAGAACGTCTTCAAGGTCCTGATCCGAATAGATTATAAATAACTTATTTACGCAATGACATATCCCATAACGTAATTACAACAGATAGCATTCGGGTTTCACTTATTCCTTAACAACGTAGCCTACTATGTTTATTTGGCAGTAGAGATATCTTGGTCATTGAGCCAAGGTACTGTTACACAATCCTGCCAATTTAACATGAACGAATGAGCGAAAATAAGACGACGGTGATGGCGAGAGATTCGTGGATGTACCAGGGCATCTTCTACCGGAAGCTGTAACGGTTAAACGTGATGACGACGCGAGCGGGAACCCCATGAAGCTGTTTTTCTTTTCATCGTATACTTGATAAACGGTCCAAGTGGAGAGTGCGCATTCTCAGGTGGGGCTGAAATTCGAGGACGTAAAGCCAGTTTCTTATGAAGCGCTTAATCCCCCATGCTATTTCAGCATCAAAGGTATTGAGTAAGCAGTCCCGGCTATGGCCTGTTCTTTCGTCTGGAGCACACACATCACGTCAGAATAAACATCTCACGCTACTACCTCTGCTCTCTCGCTTTCGCTGCTGAGCAGGCGGCACTTGCATACGTGATAAACAGGCCAAGTTGAGAGTGCGCATTATAAGGTAGGGCTTAAATTTCTGGGGGCCAATACACATGAAATTCGAGGAGGTCAGGAAGAGGCTTTTCCTTTCATTTTGAGCCATCAGTGACAGCACATTTGCTATCAGGTGTTTTATTCAAAACTAGAAAATAGCATACTTCCGAAGAGTAGCCATGCATCGTAACCCTAATGCTTGGTTTTGGGAGTCTCTCGCGTGTCCAAATTCGCAGGCACATACGTTTACGCGAGGGAATTTGCTCCTATACGCCTCGAGCACGACCTGTAGGGGCGCCACTGAAATCCCCCTAGCGGCTTGTTTCGAAAGGAGCCGCGGGAGTCTCCGGCCCGCTCCCCCCTGTGAGACGCTGCTTTTGGGGCTCGAACAAGACGCGTTCGAAATATTGTATAATGTGGAGCAGGCACTCTGTTTGCAAGCGTGGGGTGTTTACGAGAGAAAACGTTTATGACGCGATCTTAGTGTAATACATGCGGTCTGTATGAGCGCCAGGTGTGTGTCACAGGCGGGCGTCCCGAAGCCGGCATATGCATGCAGCTGATTGCAATTCCACTGCCCTGAAATTTAGTCGTAGTGTCTCCGTAAGCAGTGTTTTCTCAGATGGTCTTGTTGCGGCCATACACTATGATGTAAATGGGCTTTGTGCACTAACATATTCTAGCGGAGCACTCATACTTGAAAGCACGCATGTTGCGCTTGCCAATATCCCATATCAGATATTGATCACTACCCTGGACAAGCGAATGTGGCATAAATTTCACAAACATTCTACGAAAGAAGTACGATGGATAATGCAAAATTATACTCGCAAGTGAGCACACAATGACAAATTTAATGCGTGGTCGTCTATCGAGAGGTGAGCGCTCGCAAAAAATTCATCAGTTACATTTATCCTCCACGAGACGCGCGGAGACGGGCTTATAGAGCAATCCGCTTCCGCAACTAAACTCTTGTTCTAAACATCGTCATATGACACAGGGAGCCTGCAGAACCTAGCATAAACTGAAATCGGAGGGCCTTATCAGATACTCCACTCTTCCAACGAGCCTGCGTGTACGATATTTCGGCGCAGGGTAAGGATCTCCAGGTGGTCAAAATTAATCCGGAGCCCTCCACTACGGCGCTCCTCATCGCCTCCGTTGCGTCGGCGCGTTAAACCCTACAATTAATCAATGAACTCTTCCAAGACACCTCGCATCGCTTGTGAACTGCCTACCCTGTATTCTTCGAAAAAAATGCGTCCGCCGAGTGATCAGCCGTTCTTTGAAGGCGAGAAACAAACGAAAAGTGAACACGCAGCTTTTGTGTGTGACTACTGAAACGTTCATTCGTTGATTTCGCTCCGCATTTGTAAACAACGAAGTTGAGCGTCCTCCTACTGCTCACCCCTCTCCCCCCACATGCCTTGCATTTGGCATCTGGTTGGGCTAGTGAATACTACCGTGCTTAAACAAGCGTCTTTAGTATTTGCGAAGCTGGACTGGGTTTTTTTGCATTCCCGTACGACTATTCTATTTATTCCTGACTTGCAAAACATTCATTTTTCCGTAGTTTCAATAACTTATACCCTGGTTCTTGCTATAAGGCGTGAGTGGGCACATATGTGAAAACGCAAAGCCTTTGAGTGTAGTTAACATTTTTGCGGGGCTTATATTCCCAAAAAGGCACAAGTTATTGTCAGCTATTGGGTTATCACATCCCCGAAACATATTTTTCAACGACGTACGTATTCGAAGCAAAGACGAATTTTTTGTCTGCGCTGAAAAATGAACCAACCTCTTACAGTGCCAATATAAGGTCTAAACGAGGCGACAATAACTAGAATTCACTTGTGCTGACGTTTTCGAAGGTGACAGTGTGGATATGCTACCGCCGTCACCGACGCCCGCAAGAGCGGCCAATAAGCACCCAGAACCACCTCCCCGGGTAGCTCTTGTTGGCGTTTGAGCGCTCTACCAAGACGCAGCTGTTTTTTTTTATTGAGTGCCCTAAACGTGCGATTTGCTTATAGACGTCACCATAACAAGTTGTTTAGTGCGCGGAAAGGCAAAGAGGAGCGAAAGAGAACCAAAACACTGCATGATCACCTTTCAGCCAAGCAGCGCTGATCCCACAAACATCGCGGAAAAGCGGCGGCAGCCGGTGCAGCGATCGCGAAGCTCGAGGCGTGTAATCCAGTGTTCCAACAGCTCGTGTGCTTACTGAAGTGCAACAATCGTTCCACCCCAGTGTTTTGTTTAAAAAAAGGTTTATTTGAGGATCGACATAAGCATTGAACTGTCAACACCGGTTCTTATTATACACTATTCAAGTTTAATGCAGCAACTAACATTTTTCTTCATACACGTTTGCGCGCAATACTGCTAGTAACTTCCAAAAAACTTCTCGACACCTCATTTTGCAAGCGTCTATAGAGACCGATTACAGCGAAACATGGTTAAAATAAAACACGTAAAAAAATTCTCAAGCGCAAAAAGGTTGTAAAGGAGTAGACTATTTCTCTACATAAATAAATACGTTCTATGAAATAAGTATTTTCCAAGCAAACCTTGTTTAAATATTACCAGATATATATTTTCAAGCCTACGCTACATTTATATTTATTAGAACGTTTTAAAAACTGTGCTCAAATAAAACACCATAAACGTCTACATGTATGTTTTTAAAATTCGTTACAGTATGCATTGAAATGCCAAATTCGTTGCATTTATTTTGATCGTGACAACTCCAGCTAATTCTAAGCTTGCCAACTGTAATATCTTCATACGCAATATAATTTGCAGAAGTTGAGGGACATGAATTCAAGGAAATAAGCATACACTGCGACTGCACCAAGGACGCCAACGATTTTTAAGTGTGCAATTTGCTACGGTCGTCATTACCGCGCATTTTTTACAGCCAGAGCAGATTAACTCTGACACACGAACATTCTTTTCTTTGAAAGTTGGTTGCTATAAAGTAGACAGGAAGAAGGAAGAGCACTGGCCCGCGTTATGAAAGGGCATGACTGTCGGCCATTTACCGACCAATACCAATGCTGGTTGACTGAAACCTATGGTAAATGAAATAATCGGCTAAGAAACAACAAATGAACAAGTTGAAACCAATGAACAACTCTCCTATGCCTAAAGGAGCAGACAAAACAAGACCATAAAAGTCGATACTTATCGCGTTATTGGGCGTGATATGTGAATCCTCATAACACGTGATGTATACCAATTTATTCCCGACATTCAAATGAGTACGCAATTTGCCTAACACAACACGGTTTCAAAAGGGAGCTCCTAGAGATGCTCAACTGCTAAAATACAGTACTGGTATCGCTTCCTCGGTTGACAATTGCATTTTCCGATTTTTAAAGTTTTAAATTTTTTTATCACACAACAGGGTAATAATTCAACAGGCTGCTCTGAATTTTCCTCCATCTTTACTGACGTGGGTTAAGCACTAACTCGATCGCAGAGAACAGCGGGTGGTCCTCGCCGTAGTGAATCCATCACAGGTGTTGGCGCCGACGGTCGCGCCAGATCCCTTGGCTAGTAAAGGCACACTGCTTCGCAGTAAAATACGGCATCATGCGAAGGCGCAAAGCCGTGCGCCCCCGGTAAATTTTTAAGGGTTTCCGATACCAAAAGGGGAACCTCGTGTATAAACACCCCGTCAGTCGCATTCCTGGAAAACGAAATAGCATACCTTGCGGCAATGGCGTCTTTCGTTACCTTTAACATTCCTCTGTTCTCAAATAACTTTATTTGTTCACGTGGTCGTGCCCACGGCTACTTTTAGAAACATTTTGCCTATTGTTGCGACCGTGTCATCCCAGCGCTGACACCAGGTGTTGCGACAGAGTGGGGGCACCCGATCTGAGCTACGTGGCCTCCGACATACGAGTGGTAGCGTGTATCAGGCGAGCGGCCAGCCGCAGTTGCAGCCCTGAAGAAGTCCACACTGCCGTAGGCTAAGTAACTGTTTTACTTTTTCATTTTATGCCTATGAGGTGAGCCGGAAGCCAAAGAACCAATGCCCCGACGGGCGAGGTGGTTACAATACCAGGACTCGAGCATAATGACCAGCATGGATTTCGCTGCTCTAAACTATTAATGGGTTATTAGCGGCTTGCGGGGCTTCTCTTTATACCCAAAGCCGGTAACGGTCAAAACTGGCTAACAAGCGGCAACCACGCCGCGAACCGTCACAGACACCACATCAACGCTCTTTCCAGAGTGTCGTGAGCCGTCAGATAGCCTCGGCGGGACCGTTGAGTTCCTGGAGAGGGGGAGGAGGAGGACTCCGGCTGCGATGCGATCGGGGGCCTTCTGTGTCCTGAATACAAGTCTGCGCGCCGCTGGCAACCGCCGGAGTTTGAAGCGCGTTGAAGCGAGGTGTCTGGCCCGGCTTGTAGAAACTTGAATGATGAGTCACCGACATGGTGGCGCCTGACGGCTGAAAGGCGCACGTAGTGGCTTCGCCGCACAGCCGAGGAGTGATGCGGGAAAGTACAGCGGCGCTGGCCGATTCGTAACAGCTTCTCCGCCGGCGGTCCGAGATCCCGATGGATCTTCAACCGTTGTCCGGAGGGATGCTTTCGAAGTGAAGTGCTCGGCAGACGCTCGACTCCAGGCCTGGGCTGTACGACACCTGCTGGAGCTTCACAGGGCCGATCACTGGACGAGTAGTGGCTCCCCAAGAACATCTCTGGCTTAGTCAGGCAAGCAATAGAACAACACAGGAAGACACAACCGCATCGCCGGCAAGTGCGAAGACAAATCCACACTGAAGATCTACCAGGCTTTTAGTTGCGAAAAAATACGCGAATAACTAACTATACAAGTTATATTTAGCCCAGCAGTACTTTAGACAAGTGCACAAACCTGAAAGGTGACATTTCACGTGATTGTAAATGTCCCACACAAAAAAACGTAATCTTAAAGGGCGAAACCTGCTTCAGGAAAAATAATGAAATTTAGAAAGTCAGGCGTCTACCGGGCACTTCTCGCGCAGAGAGCCGCGATTTGAGCTCTCGTCATTGCCCCGAGCTTTCCCCAATTTGTGCCGCACTTCAGGTGCGACCGTTCTCTGAACGCTGGTGCGACCGCGTGAGAGGACACCGGCCGTTCTTTTCGACAACAGTCGAGCGCGCGGAGGAGCGAGCGGGATTTTCCACCGTTCATACGTTAGGAGCGCACTGCTTCTAGGCGGCGTTCCCTTGGTGCGATGCGAGCTCATGGCTTTACCCCTTGGCGTGCCCGCACTGAAACACGCGCCACAAGTACGCGCCGGAAGTTTTTGCTATGGGCCTCCTGCGCTGGAGTTTTGGCGACATGCAGCGCCCCTAGTGGCCGACGCCTCTGGGTAGTACAAAAGCAGACGACCCCAGCCGCCCTCCATGCGTTTTCAATTACAAGGCAGAGTGAAACTTGGTTGTACTTAGTTTAATCGCTTTATGCCCATACAAAAATGCCTTATGGGCGTCTATTGAAAAATGTATGGTGAGCTATGGCCGCCTATGGGTCTCTATGGTCACCCATAAAAAGGCATAAATTAGGCTATAGCCAGCTATTGAAGTTTTTATAGATCCTGCACTAAAGACTGTAAACCATACAATTCTCTTTAGACGATTATAGAACATCCTAATGTGTTTAGTCTATAGAGTCACAGCTATTCAGGTAACTGTAGCCAGCTAAAGAAAGATGTATGGCTTTAGTTCTATAGACCAGCCGCGGCAAATCTCTTTTGGCTGGCTATAGACCATTTTTTAGCTTGAAGTCTACAGACTCAAAACCATTCAGCTTGTTCTTTTGCCAGCTATTGAAAAGAGTTCGTCCTAAAGCTATAGAGAGAAAGCCATAAAAGCATCATTCGGCTGGCTATAGGCCGTTGTTTCGCTCTAAGTCTACAGACTTCAAGCCATTGAGCTGTCTTTTGCCAGCTATTGAAAAGAGTTCGTCCTAAAGCTATAGAGAGAAAGCCATAAAAGCTCATTTGGCTGGTTATGGGCCGTTGTTTAGCTCTAAGTCTACAAACTTGGAACCATACGGATGTCTTCTGCCAGCTATTGGAGAGAATTTGCTTTAAAGCTAAAGTGAGGCAGCCATAAAAGCTTCTGCTGCTGGGTACAGTACAATATATAACTGTAAACCTTTAGATGTGTGATAATTAAGTAAACATTTTGCCGGCATTAAGAAAGCGTTTGGCGCAGAACTGACCAAGCCTGCATCCATAAAGACTTCTTTAACTAACTACATAGTAACATACGGCTCCAAGTTTCCAGCCGCTAATCGAAAAGTGTTCGCCTATAAAGGTATAATTCGAGCAACCATTAATCCTATTCTGCTGGTTTCAATATGACTTATGACACGAAATTCATATACTCATGATTTACCTAGCTACATCTACAACACAGATTGGATAACGATGATGAGGTTGATCGGCCGGTTATATGAACGTATTTGTTCAATAAGGTTAGGTACTTATTATACCAACAATACGGGAAAAGTACAATTAAAAGAAGCTACTGATTAACGCTCAAATTCAGGTTGCAACTTTGGATACTGCGCGTCCGCAAAGCTTGCAAATGAACGTTTGACCGAAAGACGTATAATTTCGTAGAATTATTCCTCTGTGGCCCTTCGCTGCCGCGGTCAAGTGAAAAAGCGGGCTTCTCTGAAAACGGCCCCTCACAGCGTCGAAGCAGATTGGAAATAACTTTCGCTGGCCCAGGGTACGCTCTCTCAGAAATATGGTGGAAGCTGCGAACAACCGCATTCTTTCTCCCGCGGACCCCACTTTCAGATTAGTCATTGAGAAGGGGAGAGGCGACCCACGCCGGGCGAAGGAGGCGCGGTGAAGAAATTCTGGGAAGCGATTGAAAGGGTAGAGGGGACACCCCTGCTTCCTGTTTTATTTTCTTTTGTTTGTTTGACATACTGGTTTTGGCGATGGGTACCGAAGGACACGGCCATGCGGCCCGCGCTGTGTTAGTATTCCTGCGCGCAGCAATGCTAGTGACAGACAATGTTCCCTGAGTACTGAGAACAGATACAACTTTTTTCGGATGAAGAAAACAAAACGTTAAGTGATCTTGTACTTACCAAAAAAATTACCAGCAAACAAGTTAGAAAAAGATCGAAAGATGGGCATGTATCTCCGCACTATTTGCTATCGCGATGGACCTGCTTATACCTGGGATGTACTCAGTCAGCCACATTTCGTCTCCTTGTTCATGTGCGCGGGCATGGCACGTGTTGCCTGGTGCTGGGAATTTCGACTCGACGGCAATGTGCTCGTGTAGATGGGTGTGATGCCAAGCAAATGTGTCGCTTTTTGGTGTCGTGAATTTCGGTGTTTACGGTGACAGTGTTACGATTAATTCAACATCAACTTCAAGTCATGCGAAAATGGATACCTGCGATACTGTGACAGGAATTTCATCGTACGCAAAACTCTAGGGTGAGTGATCTTACGAACTGAAGAGACTCTATAGTGCGAGAAATGCAGGACTTTTTTTTGGTGTTCACGAATACTTTTCTAAACTAACCCTGCACCACATGGGCACTGCAACGTAGACAGAAGTGAAGATTTGGCCGCGGTGATGTGACAAAAATAATTTTTTCGCGAACTGAGAAAACTTACTAGGAACTAATTGAGTGAACTTGGAAAAACGTTTTTTTATCATTGCATTGTGTGCGACCATCTTCATTGTTTTATTGAGAGTGCATTTCCATTTTAGCCACCGAACTTGCAGCTGTGTGCGTTGAGTACTGAGTGTAATGAACGACTTCTGAGTGCTTTCTTTCTATGGACTACCCAGCACCTGTAGGTATTTGTGTACTCGGCGGACGTTCGCGGGGAATGTGCCGCGTAGTGTGGCTGTCGAGCGAGTCACTTAAGCGTGAGCCAGGGTGTTGGAATGCGTGTGCTGTGTTTTTCGATCGGCGTATGTGAACAACTGTTTACTGGTGGTGAAGTAGCGTAGATAGTAGCCATTTATGTGATGAATGGAATGAATAAACCCATTGATTTTGCTTTCCTTGAATGCCTGTGTTTAAGCCTTTTGTGAATGAAAACTGGCGAAGTGTTTGCAATCGCACCTCGCGCTCCCCCTATATCGCTGGAGTGTTCACGAAGCATATATTACAGAATGCACCTAAGTGCCACAGGACAAGTTCTAGAGATCTGCAAGGCTCTATGCCGGCATGGCAGCGTGCTAATAATTTCTCAGCGGCTGCTGCTGTCGCTGTGTTTCAAGTAGTGTTGATTCTCTTCTGGCTGCAGCTCATGCAAAAATATTGTATGGTCGGCTATTGACAAACCTTCTTATGGTTGTCTTTAGCTATTTGGCCCAATTATCTTTAGACATTTCTATGGCTGTCTTTAGCCATTCCTATCGACATTCCTATGGGTGTCTTTAGATTCTTCTATAGCCATAGCGATATCCAAAGAAGACCTAAGACAGCCATAGAACCGGCTATAGAAGCAGCTAAAGACACCCATAGGGATTTCAATACGAATAGCTAAAGACAACCATACAACCGGCTATAGAAGAACCTAAAGACACCCATAGGAATGTCGATAAGAATAGCTAAAGACAGCCGTAGAACCGGTTATAGAAGAAGCTAAAGACACCCATAGGAATGGCGATACGAATCGCTAAAGACAGCCATAGAAAAGTCTAAAGATTATTGGGCCAAATAGCTAAAGACGACCATAAAAAGGATTTTCTATAGCCGACCATACAATATTTTTGTATGGGTGGTGCGTTTAAATGACTGCACACTGTATGAAATAGCCCTTAAAGTAGTTGCAGAGGCTAAACAAAATAATATCCGCTCAAACAAGCCGATTTATCGGCTTTCTCTTGAGCAAGCTGTCGCGGTCGTCGCGGCGTGGGACAGTATCGCCAGGTCGGGTGGTCTAACTTCCTGACGACGATTACCGTTCTTTCTTCTTGTGTGCGGTCGACAAAGGAAAGTTCACGAGTAGCATAAACACGGGACGCTAGGTAACTGCAAAAGGTTGCTTCAGCGGGAGCATGCAAGTGAACCCAAGAATTGTGCAGCCGACTCAGCTGACACTGTTGGCCTGGCACCGCCTTGAAAACGAGTGGAAATTTTGTTTTGTATTTTTGCAAACTAAATGATCCTTGCGTAAAGTTTTACGCCGCACGACTTACGAACGGCAGGGTATACATGTATACTAGCGAGTAGGTGAGGCATTGCGTCAAATAAACAAATTAAGCGCTAAGGACGCAAAACAATCACCAAATCGCACGCCCGCTAACAGAACCGCATACCCGGCGCGGCCCCCAATATGTACACACGATCATCACTGACTCTGTTGGTTATCTTCGTCGCTACCAATCTGAACCCCGAGACGCCAGTTTTGTCCTCAAATGGAGTTAGACAGCGAGACAAGAACAGAAAATTGGTCGCTTCCAGTTGAATTGTCCCCCATCTTCACACTTCGCCAGATTATTGTCAAATATTATTGGCGATTCCCTGAATTTTTTCGCTTTGCATTCAAAGTCGCCCTTCCCATCCCACCCGATTTGCCGTCCAGCCCCCCGCCGTGTCGGCTGCATGAAATTCGGCCCTACACTTCAAAACGTAGCTGGCCCTCATTCTAGCCTATTAATTACGAACTGGGAATTTATGATGCAAGAGCGTAATTAAGTAAAGTGAGCGCAAACAAGGAAAGCGAGCAGCCTCTCTGTTCGCCCGACGATTTACGGCCACTAATTTCGGAATCGCAAAACAGATTTCACGCTTCTGACGCTCGCTGAATTTTGTCGCTGAGACACGCAACAAAACGGCAAGCAAACGCTGCACCATGTATTCGTAACGGCGAAGCAAACGAGCACTGTTTAATAAAAGTGCACGCATGGTGCGCAGGTACGCAAAAGAGCGGCGCACCGGAGCAGACGAGCCTGCGCGATCATCGCCGATTGCGTCACTCTTCTTTTCTGATCGGCTGTTGCTGAAAAGTCCTTCACCTAGAGTATTAGTTCAAACTAGAAGTTTCACTTCAAATTGCACTTAATACGATCATCGATCGGTGGACCTGCGAGTGGCAGAGCGCCGTCACCGTCCCGGCACTTTCGTCGGTTCTGTAGACGTATTTAGCGCTGCAAAGCTTTTTCCGCTATTGCCAAGTTGATCGCCGGAAGAGACCGGACTCGTCGGGGATAGGCCTCCTGCGCTGGAGTTTTGGCGACAGGCAGCGCCCCTAGCGGCCAACGCCTCTGGGAAGTACAAAAGCAGACGACCCTCGCCGCCCTCCATGTGTTTTCAATTACAAGCCAGAGTGAAAGTTGGTTGTGGCGCTTTGTGGCGAGTTTAAATGACTGAATATTGTATGAAATAGCCCTTAAAGTAGTTGCAGAGGCTAAACGAAATAATATCCGCTAAAAGACGCCGATTTGACGGCTTTGTTTTAGCGAGCGTTCGCGATGGTCACGGCGTGGGATAGTATCGCCAGGCCGGGTGGTTTCACGACAGTTTCACGACAGTTACTGTTTCACGACAGTTACAGTTTTTTCTTCTTGCGTGCGGTCGACAAAGGAAAGTTCACGAGTAGCATAAACACGGAACGCTGCTCATCCTATATCCTGAGGTAACTGCAAAAGGTTGCTTCAGCGGGAGCATGCAAGCGAACGCAAGAATTGCGCAGCCGACTCAGCTGACACTGCTGGCCTGGCACCGCCTTTGAAACGAGTGGAAATTTTGTTTCGTATTTTCGCAAACTAAATGATTCTTGCGTAACGTTTTACGCCGCACGATTTACGAACGGGAGGGTGCATGTATACTAGCGAGTAGGTGGGGCAATGGCGCCAAATAAACAAATTAAGCGCTATTAAAGGACGCAAAACATGTACCAAATTTCACACGCCCGCTGCCTGCAGAGATGTCTACTTCTAAAACACCACATAACACAGCATAACATAACACAGCCGCATACACGGCGCGGGGCCCCGAATATTTACATACGATCATCACTGACTGTGTTGGTTTTCTAGTGCAGGGGTCGTCGAATCTGAACGCCGACACGCCAGTTTTGACTTCAAATGGAGTTAGACAGCGAGGCAAGAACAGAGAATTGGCGTCCTCCAGTTGAATTGCCCCCCCATCTTCACACTTCACCAGAATATTGTCAAATATTAGAAATTTGCTGAATTTTTTTCTTTGCATTGAAAGCCCCCCTCCTCCTCCCCCCCCCCCCGTACGTGCCGTTTTCAGTATTTTTAAGAATCATAACCGATGAATACCTCCAAGCAGCTATTTATTTTTTCCAACCCCTTCAGGCGCAAAGAACAAATCCTTGCCTACTCGGGATGACATTCGATGAAGTGAAGAAAATTATTCTTACTTCTGTCCTGGACTGAG
Organism: Haemaphysalis longicornis; assembly: GCA_013339765.2. Classification (NCBI taxonomy): domain Eukaryota; kingdom Metazoa; phylum Arthropoda; class Arachnida; order Ixodida; family Ixodidae; genus Haemaphysalis; species Haemaphysalis longicornis. The sequence goes on from CM023452.1 coordinate 93,999,200, forward strand.
GAACCCGCCCACTAACGAGATCGATTTTACTGCTGAAGTTTTTTTTCCTCCCCCCCTCCTCCTCGTACTCTTGAGTGCAGTGTTATTAATCTGAATATTGGGGAAGGCATGGCTGTCGGAAATGTACCGAAATGTCCCTCAAGGTCTGAAGAAACATATTGTTACTGTATTTTACCGTACACGTTTCCCGTTTTGCTCTATAAGCCTCCATACTGGTCAAAAGTATGCACCAGCACGCGCCTATACATACGTAGGTTATTTGGAACTCAACTTACATTTTTTGCGCCCCATAGTGCATGTCGGCACACTTGCATGCTATGACAACGTAAAGTGATGTGATACAATACTTTCGAGCGTTCGGCAAGGTTGCAAAAACTGTTTTACCTTACATACGATTACCAGGAATCGTAGTGCCTTCTGCCAAAGCCGAGAGCCCCGAAGGCCTGAATTTGGTTTTGGTCTTGCATTTTCGCTTCTGTCGGTTTTTAGACTCGGGATGTTCTCTTGTCCGAAAGATTTCTGAATACAGAAGCTGACTCCTAGCTCCGACTCTCCGCGCAAGACCGGCTTCGCAGGAAAGGGGCCACGCCGGCAATGTTTCTTCCGAAGCGGTGCCGAAAACTTTACTGTAAATCACCCCCTCAGCTAGTGTATGCGATTTTAAGTCTTTTCTTATAATAAAAAGTTCCGCATACGAAAAATCTGGTGCGGACAACCATCAAAAGTTACCCGAGTGCAAAGAAACAGCATATAGAGCGAGCCCGAGTGAAGCAGACGACAAATGCGAGAATCCCTAAGCCGACGTCACGAAGACGCCCTTCGCAGCGCCACCCGTGGTCGCGCTCACCGCCAATAGGGGCGTAGGGCTCAAGTTTCGCCGCGCGCATGCAGCGCCGTTTCCTCCCCTGGCGGCCTTTGCTCCCATTTCATTGCCGCACACGGGGTGCGCTCTTCCGCAGATTTGCTTGGAGTACGTTGCTTGCTGCTTCGCCGTGGTGAAAACTAGCGCGCCTAAGAGGAAAAGACAGGGCTCTAAATATTGTTGTGTAGTTGGGTGCCACAACAGCGTCGCAAACACGAAGGGAAAAGAGCCCATCGTCAAGTTCCAGTCGTTTCCTGGCAAGTGGTACGAGACAGACCGCCGAGAAGCCTGGATTAGGGCTGTGCGGCGGAAAAAGTGACCGTTTCTCTGCCTTTCTCCTGTCATTCAGTAGCTGAACTACACTAAATTACCTTATTTTCTAATAGCTCTGATGACTCCCCGTGGCTCCCCCCAAAAAACATACGAATATGCAGCAGGCACTTCGTGAACAATGCAAAGAGCGAGAGCCAGGCCAACTCAGCCTACCTGCCGACTCTGTTTCCGGATGTTTACAAAAAGCGGCAGGTAAGCGGTGAGAGACACGAAAGGTAAGATGAAGGGTAGAATCAGCCAGATTTCGCACTGACTTATACTCGCCCTGCTTTTACCGCAGGTGGGCAAAGCGGAATCGATCAGCTGCTAGAAATTTGACGTCGCATCATCCGCCCGAGGAATCCTCACCCGTGGACGTGCTGTCGAACGCATCGGAGGCCGACTGCTCGCCAGAAGCGGATGCGCAATCAAAAGCCTTGGAGTAGGGCTCGCTGCTCTTGACGGAGGTGGAAGTCGACGCTCAGCGGTTTACATAGAGTTGCGTCGCGGTTAGTTGCGTCGCGGGTATGTCAAGAAAGCGGGTTCGGTTCCCGGCCGCGGCGGCCGCTTTTATGACGCAGGCGAAAAGCAAAAACGCCCGTGTGTTCGAGATTTCGGCACACGTTAAAGATCCTCAGGTGGTCAAATTTAATCCGGAACCCTGCATTACGGCGCGCCTCATCGTCTGTGTAGCGTCGGCGCGTTAAACCTCATAATCAATCAATCACGAAACCACGGTGAAAAGAGGAATCGAGCGAATGCATTCCTAATCAAAATACCTGGGAACAGGTCTGCGATGGTCTTGTTCACGTCCCGCTTGGGTTTTTTCGACGGTTTTCCCCACTCCTGGGGTCTGCTTGTGTAGGTATCGTCAGTTGCCTCATTCACGTAGGCGCACACAGTGCGGCATGCTTACAGCGGCCTGTTATTCCCGCCTTGCAAGAGCACGTCCCGGAGGCTACGGACCGTGTGTGAGCGCAGATCTGCATGCGAAAAGTCAATTTAGTATCACCACCTTTGTGTATTAGCCTCTGAGCGCGAACACATTCGACAAGAGCGGTAGAGAAAGAACACAAAAAGAGAAAGAGCGTTTACTTCAGACGCACATCGTAGACGACGTTGTCTTGCACTTTTGAAACGCACTTGGCGTTCAGCTGATGCTCGTCTGCTTGTATTATCTCTTCCACCGCGAACACATGTTACACAAGTAGCTTTCCTTTCTTCAGGGTCGCCTCCCTAAAAAATAGCTCACAGTTTTCGAGAGGAAGGAAGCCGCAGTAGAATGCCAACGAGTTAGTCGCCATTGAAAACCAGCAGGGGCCGCACGGCAGCTCGGTGCGCGTACGGCAGTCTAGGGCGGTTCTCCGCCGCGCGCAGCGCTGCTAGTATCGCTCCGGCGGGCTCCTGCGCTGCCCAGGGGGCGCTGCGCAAGCGGCTTCCGGGCAGTACTTCCGGGTAGTACAAAGCTGCGCGGGTCCCTTAGGATCCCATGTTGACAGAAGCAAGATGAGCTCGACGCTCCCGATTATTTTGCGGCGTGGTCACCAGCTCATCATCGACGCATCCGATGTATTTCAGCGATCAACTTGGCATTAGGGGAAAAAGCTTTGGAGCGCTAAACACGTCTACAGCGCCGACGAAAGTGCCGGGACCGTGACTGCGTCTGCTACTCGCAGGTTCACGGATCGATGGTCGTACGAAGGGAAATTTTAAGTGAAATTTCTAGTTTAAACTAGACAAAGGTGACAAAGACTTCTCCAAAACAGCCGATCAAAAGTAATGACAGGAAACGGCGGATCGCGTTTAACAAAGCCAGCGAGTCTAAGGACCGCAAGGCGCCTCTCGGCCCGCTCTGCGTACCTACACTTCCAAACTTCACTTAAAAGTGCTATTACCGCCGTACAAACATGGTTAGCGATTTTTCCGATTATCGTTGCGTGTTATTCTGCAGCGCCGAAACTGAAATAGTTTTGATTCCAAACAGTGACGGTAAACAAGTGGTCGGACGAACTGAGAAGCCGCTCTTCCTTGTTTGCTCTCCTTACTTAATTACGCTCTAGCAGCATACTACCCAGTTGGCACTTAATAGCCTAGAATGGGGTCAGCAACGGCCGAGTTCCATGCAGCCGACACGCCGGGGGGCTGGACGGCAAATCCGGGAAGGGGGGGGGGGGGAGAAGAGGAAGAGGGGCTTTTGAACGCAAAAGGAGAAAACAAATTCAACGAATTTTCTAATAATATTGACAATAACTGGCGACAGTGGAAGAGGGGGGGGGGGGGATGGATTCAACTGGAGACACCAATTCTGGTTTTCTGGCTCGCGTCTAACGCCATTTGAACTTCAAAAGCGAGGCGACGGATCGGCGTTCAGTTGAACTTGACCCCTGCACTAGATTCACCAGAACATTGTCAGTGATTGAAATTCGCTATGTGAAATTCATTCGGCCGCCAGCCGCGCCGTGTCGGTGATGAACCGGCCGTTGCTGCCTCATTCGTAGGCTATCAGTTAACTGGGAATGTACTGCGACTAATCTTGCGAGAGCAAACAGGAAGCGGGGCCTCTTGTTCGCCGACCCTTGTTTTACGGCCACATTTCAATAGCACTAGATTTCCGCTTTAGTTGCGCAATTGCACGGCCGCAACAAAACGGCAAGCTAACCTGACCTGCGTTTGTAACGGCGACGAAACGAGCAATTTTAATGCAAAAGTGCACGAAACATAATTCAGCTAAAAAGGCGGGCGACGCCAGCAGGCAGCCTGAGTACGGACTGCTGGCATTTTTGCGTTACCGATTGCGTCACTCTTGGCTGTTTGCGAACCTTCTGCCACTAGGATGAAGTCTTAACGTGAAATTATGCACTCTAACATTTCACTTCGTCGACCACGATCGGAACGCAAGAAGACCCGTACGGTCCCGGACACTTTGTGCGTAAACGTTAAGCGCTCAAAGCTTTTTCACCCAAGCCTGCGCGAAATAGATCCGACGCGTCGGGGATCACTGCGACAGTCGCAAAATAATGGAGCGCGACAATATTTGGCTTCTTCATACGGGATCCAATGGGAGCTTTTGTTACCCGGGTCTCCGAAGCCCTTAGCCTGGAGAGGAGGCCTATTTGACCATGTCGCAAATGACATCAGCTCATTTAAACTTCTGTCCACGGATATGTGACCACAACGCAACTTTACTACTCCGGCTTGTAATGCCGAACACACATGGAGGGGGAGGCAGGAGGCCTATCTTCTCTTGTCTTTTTACGAACGTTCGGCAGACGGCGTTTCGTGTTCCTCTAGGTGGTCGTTCCCATGTCAGCCCATAACAACTCCTATCGCAGTTGGCCTATCGTCGGGAGCATCAGCTGGGAGTGAAACAGGCACGGCGAGATCTTTAGACACCTCCTAACGTCCAACAGACCCTATCTCGTCATCTCTCGCGTTTTCAGCAATAGCCTCAGCACGCGAAGACTGAAGCGTGTTCCCGTTCTCCTTCTCACTGCCAGAACTACACTACAACCAGGCTGCCCTGTCTCAAAAGACTGATCAGCCACCCCAGACACCTGAATCTCTACGAGCTCGGCTGGCCGTTGCTCGAGGTCAGCTACCTGAGCTGGTGGCAGGACGGAATCGGCTTGCTCAGTGGCGAGATCGTCATGACTCCCAACTGAACCGTGCAAACCGTTTGCTGCCTCGGCTGCAGGCTTTCCCACCACGTCGCTCGTTTCCGCACTACCGTCCGAAGGAACAACTTCCGTTTCAGCGGACTTGTGCGGCCTCTCGGTAACCTATCGTTTACGCATTCCTGCGAAACGTCGCTATCTCGCGAAATGTTCATGTTCAAGTCGGTAGCCGTTCCTAAGGCCTCCCGCGAATTTGAACAGTCCGAACACTCTGCCGAGATCTCCAAAACAAACGCCGACGCATTATTGCACTCAGTGGACATGCACTGCCCTCTGAGGCCTCTGCCGACAGTCTGAGGTAATGCGCCGTCGTTATCTCTCTCAGCAACCTTGACGCGCTGCTGGGCCGCAACGGCCGCCTCCGACTCGCGCTCCCGAGCGTCTGCTACTGGCAGCGCTGGCACGGTGCTTTCCTCGAAAACAAGGTGTTTTTCGAGCCACAATTCTAACTCTGGTTTTCTGAGCTTCGCTTTTTCGCGCATGAGTTGAATGTCGTGCTCTAGTGCCTTACTATCCCGTTGGAGTCTCTCTCGCTCGAGCCTCCTCCTTTCCCGTCGCATTTGCCTCAGCTAGAGGTCGTACCCTCGCATCTTTTCCTCATGTTCCTGCTCTCGTTTCAGCCTCTCGAGCTCCTCACTCTGGCGCTCAGGGCCTCTGCCTCTGCCTCTGCCTCTGGGGCCTGACGTTTCGCGGTCTCCCTGCCATTGATCCGATCAATGCATTCCGACAGCTCCTCATCGTCAGCGCCGACAGCGAGTATAGCCTGTATCAGGCTCTGGCTTTCTCAGCGCGTCCGTAACATCCAAGCGCAACTCTTTTGCAAGCTCCAACAACTGCGGTTTTTTTCAATTCCTTCAAATTCATGGCCGGTCTAGAGTACTGCTTTCCCACTGCTCCAAAAATGTTTTGCGCGAATAACCCACGCGACAAAAACACACGTCCTACCAGCTATCCTCAAAGCCTGGTAAAACTTAGTGAAGTAAAGTCCTGCACTCACCATTGACTGCCGTGAATTCTGCGAAGTCCGAAGCCGCCTCGGCGTCCGTGGTGTTGGATCTCGCACCGCTGGCTCCAGGTGTTACGAAGTTGCCATCCGACCGCTGCCAACCAGGTGTTGCCAACGGGAAGGCCGACTGCAGCCGGGAAGAGGTCCAGAGCTGAGGCTAACGTACCTGTTTACTTCATAGCGAGAGGTGAGCCGAAGCCAAACAACAAAGCCTTGACGGGCGAGGTTACAATACAGAAATCGAGCAGAGTGACAGCATGGATTCGCTGCTCTAACAGGAATGGGTTATAGCGCTTGCGGGGGTCTATTTATTCCCAAAAGCGGTAACGGTCAAAACGCCAACAAGCGGCAACAGGCTACGAACGTCACCAACACACACAACGCTCTTTCCAGAGTTCGTGAGCAGTGGATAGCCTCGGCGGACGTTGAGTCAAGGAGAGGGGAGAGAGGAGGACTCAACTGCGATCGACGGGGCCTCTGTGTCCTTAAAACAAGTCTCGGCGCGCCGCTGGCAACAGCCGGAGTTTGAAGGGCGTTGAAAGCGAGGCGTCTGGCCCGGCTTGTCGAAACTTGAATGATGAGTCACCGACATGGTGGCGCCTGACGGCTGAAAGGCGCACGTAGTGGCTTCGCCGCACAACCGAGGAGTGATGCGGGAAAGAAACGGTGCCGCTGGCCGATTCGTAACACTATACAGTAATCCCTGGTGAACTCGACCTGCGATAACTCGGAAAATCGAATAGGTGAACACTCTTTCTTGCAGTATATTTACCACACAAAGGCGCTGTGTATTTCCCCCTTTATTTCCATACGGGTTTCCGGGGAACCATGGATATCTGGAAATGTTGACAGAGCGGACACAAGGCAAAGTTTGCTACAGCAGGCTTATAATGTCGCCGTTAGAACTCTTAGCTTCAGCTACGCGCCGATGCCTCCTCTGAACGGCAAATGTACTCGGAGTACGCGCTCTACAAGGCCGTTGTTCCTCTTACCAGAATTCTGTCGAACATTTACATGGTTGACACAGCTGTGGGCGACGCACCTGATCATGCGGACTACGATGAGTCTCAGGAAGTGAAGAGGACAGCACAAACAAGAAACATCGTCCGCCCGATTCAGAACAAGGTACACTGTAGCGGTGGCGACCAACAATTGATGCAATGCGTTGAGCAGCTCCAGAACGCTTTTCTTCGACCAGCTGCTGCCGCGAAAGAGGCGAGCCATCAGGCAGTTCCTTCTTGCGAAGTAAGAAAAATACATTTTTCCTGCGAAATATTTGGCTTTATGACGAACGCTCCTGTGTGCAATGGAGCTTTTGTTACCGGCTCCAGCCCTTATGTCTGAGAACTGGCCATAAAGTTTCGGAATGTCGCTTACCGTGACAGTCCGCCTATTTGGAAATTTTTTCCGGATTGTTTCACTTCGAGTCAACGAGGGATTACTATACATTTCGTTCTTTCTAATCAAATAAACAGTGGTTAGTCAGCACTTGTGTACGCCTTTTCTTCCCTTTATACCTTGATTTACCCTCTTTCGTACGAATGAATAGTACTGGCGACGCGAATTGTTCGTGTGATTTTTTTTATAATTATTGAGTGTTATGTAGTTCCATAACACTCTTGCAGTACTGCTGCATTCCCAACTTTAAACTAATTTTGCCAAGGGGAGTGTGCGCTGACCGCAAAAATGATTAATGAAATCGGTCATGGTTATAATAGATCCCGTTAACAGCTGTGTTAACTGAGGGCATATTGAAATTATTTTGTTGTCCTTTGCACAACCGCACCAGATGTTTCTTGCCACGAATTCAGTTTCGTAAATTGTTTTAGGATAGTTTACGAATAAAGAGTTACAGCTCGGAAGCTTACTACTGCATTCATTCATAATTATTAAAATAATTTTAATAATGGGTTGATGCTCACATAATTATATTGCAATTTGAATGAGGCAATTTCATTACCTGTTTATGTTTATTTTTTGCTTCAACCACAGTTGCTTAAGACAGCACGTAACGAAACTTTCTAGAGTTATTGTGAAGTAATTATAATATTGACCGTTGCACCTCTTTAATAAGGCCCTATGCACTTCTTTGCTCCCCAAAGCATTTCATGCGCCAAAATATATCGGCACCCTTACAAAGTTGCATTGCTTTCGAAATTCGGTTCAAGAGCTGTATAACAGGGCTTAGCTGTGTGACGACGTTTGCAGTTAAACCTTCAAGTAGATGTATAGGCATACCGCATGAGAGGCAGGGCGGGTAGCACGCGGAGCGTGCCTGTCTCGTTTTCTACTTGAAAAGAGTAAATATTGACGAGCGGTTTTCCAGTTAAAAAATCGTGCCAAAAGCTATAGCAGTTAGGAGGACGATCTCATGTTGATTTGCGGGGGGGTTCCAAAGGCAACCTCCGCACGTATTCAGTACGCGCAAACGGCAGAGCATATGACGTGCCGACGACGCCTGATGCAGTGAGCTACAATGGGAAGCTGGAAGTGAAATTCATTACTTTGTGCAACCGTTGTAACCTGCGTAATAAAGCAATGTTTACATGCCGTATTCTTATCAGCATGCAGTTTGGTGGATCGGAGAATAATAGTTAGGCGTAATAGACCTGCAAAGCTAGCAATGAAGGCACATGAAAGCGGGCTGCAACGTGGGCGTTCATAAATAATAAAGACAAAACGGCGTCATTCACGATTACACTCTTGTTAGGAATAAATGTCTTAACAACGGTGCAGAGTTTGCATCGAAAAACTCGCCAAGTATTTTACGCTGTAGCAAGAACAGGCTGACGCTCGTTTGCACCCTGCTGTTTCATCTTTAACCTACTTGGCATTTATTGGTGCCAGCGTTTCCCTGTTCGAAGAGGGAGAAGGGCAGCTGTAGCGTCGGCTTTTGGATTTCTTTTCATTAACGATAAAATGTGAGACATGGACGCAGAAGTACAGCGTCTTTTTCCAGGCTCAAAGCCGCCACTACTGGGAAATTGAAGGAACAAAGCCGCCAGTTTCAGGAAAAATAGTAAACTGCCACCGTGTTTTCATAACCACACAAGACTCAACTGCGTGACTACGTCCCCATGTTTTCGAACCAACCGTATCGAGGTGTCGCGTTATTCATGTTTGCGCGGAATTCGTCGTTTTTGAACTGATAGAAATAGATCGGCTTAGAAGCGCTTGACGAGTTTTCGTTGCTGTTAGCGTAGATGAACAACACAACATCTCTGACTAGACTTCGTTTTCCTGGAGATATTCACGAAGAACAAGATTTTAATATTAAAGGCAACGAGGCATACGCGACAAAACGAACGCCATGGGGCGCATTCGGAAGCACTGGCCCATTTCAGTAACTGCTGAAGCAATGAGACGCAGTGGCCTACTGTGCACTGTGAACGTTATTGTATTACAGTGAATACATTCCATAAGTACCTGTAGATGATGCATACAGAAGTTCTGTGTCTGGTGTCTGCACTCCAGTGTTGAGTTTTTATTGTCAAGTGAACTTCATCCTAAACGAACATGAACTCGGGACAGTTGGTACTCTGCCCATGCTTAACGTACACGCTGGCGAGACTGGAAGACACTTGAGAGTCCGTTATCAAAATGAAGGTTACGATACGTAACTACTTTTCGGAGGGATGTTATTTCGTCGTTTGAATTAAAAATGTGCTTGCAAATCTACTATTCCTGGTGGCTGTAGGCTCGTTCGTTTGACCTTCGAAAGATGTGCGTAAAGGACCAGCCAATTATGCCGCAGGTTATCGTTGAAAGACTAGTTGACGAGAGGGCAGCCCATCCACATGTATACACTATTATCTGAGAGTTCGTTTTTCTAAACGACAAAAATAAAACGTCACATTTAAGCTTAGTGTGATAGATTAGCTGGGTGGAAAGTTACGCTAGTAATTTCTAAGCACTGCAAATAGGTACCATTGTTTGGCCCTCTGGTTCGAGGGTTTGGCGTTTCCCTGTCCCTTTACTTTAGTACTTCAGTTACTTTAGCGATGCACGCTGGGGCTATCAACCCTTTTATGCGTAGCATTCTTTGCCGAGTACACACACCCGCAGCGGGGACCGTGCAACCGCATGCATTTCCACAAAAACGATGATATCACAGAAGATCTACCTGTAATCGCCATAGTAGCGTAAATAGAGATAACTGGTCGGAGGAAATTACAAAAAAATCAAAAATAAGAAAAATACAAACAGGAAAATGATGAAACGCGTAACGCCCTGAATTTCCACAATAATGCATATTTCTCTTAAGTTCCAAATGTGATCGTTATGATAACGTTAATGGAGATAATTGGTCCCACAAAATTTTGCAAAATTTTGAAATAAAAAAACAAAATAATACGGAAAATGTCCAACCGTACAACGCATATCATTTATTCCTTTAATGACCAGTCGCCCAGGAGCGATAACTAAAAGAATTTTTTTTCTCTTGAACTTTGTGGTTTTTCTACATTTAACACCATCTATCGACAGTCAAATGAACCCTGACCTTCAAAAATAAAGAAGAGAGTGCAACTCGTATTTCAGTGTACTTAAATTTTTATCGTTTACGCGTGTCAACTCGCATCGAGCCCGGGTGGCTCAATGGGCCAGTGACAGGTAACCGAAAATGTGCAATTCCATTGTTATTACAAATTATAGCAATACAAACCTTACGTTACTTGCTCGAACCACAAGTCATGGCGGGCAAGGTATTTCTCTTGTGCAAGTTATATATGGGAAGCCAGTGTCCCGTGTGTCCCAATGCCCAGTGTTTTCTAGGGTCAGCCATTATGAACCAATCTTTTTTCTATCTTCCTATTTTTGATTTCTGACGTCGTTTTAGATCATAAAAACTTCTCACAGCCTTAAGAAAATAATAAAGTTCCACCTGTAATCGTTATAATAGTGTAAATGGAGATGATTGGTCTCAACGTTATTTTGAAAAACTAAAACAAGAAAAATAACCAATTACGAAAACTGGCGAACCGTGTTACGCAGTGCATTTCCACAATAATGCAGATTTCGGGAAAGTTCCAAATGTAATCTTTATAATAACATATACTGAGATAATTGGTCGAACAAAATTTTTGCGGTTGGTCACCATCGTAAACTGCGCCCGACAAACGATGATTACCGGCAAAGGGTAAAAAAAAACATAAAAACAGAACAGCATGTAATCCCCGAAAAACGCCACGTAAGAATCCTCGGCATGGCCCGGCAATGAAGCGGCCCAACCCATCTTAGAATCGCTAAAATTCTGGAAATCGTTGACCATTTAGCCCACATTTTAAAACGCCTTTACAAAGAAATTACCAGAATGAGAGACAAGAAATAAAACTTGTGCAGGCACTGATCAGTAGCCGGATATCATACAGCCCCCGCACCAGCAATTACTTTTTCGCATTGAAGAATGCCAAGTAACCCCCTCGCCAGCGCAGTGTATTAGGCAGCCTTTATTCTCCGCATTTTCGCATTCACCGCAAGGGCCTTTAAATTATGTCTTACAATTCTTTTGAGGAAATGAGAGAGGCCACTCTCTTAGCACAGATGGACTACTTGGCAAAAACAAGATTGGGATTGGTCATGTTATAATATATAGGCAAGCCGACAGAAAAAAGCAGGCTCGATGCCACGATCTATATGTCACCTTCCGAGAGACGTTCTATAAAGCCCTCCCCAACTGGAAAACATAGACCAAACCCTACGCGATGAGGAAAGTTCCAAACTCATTAAAAACAAGGCCGTCCGTGGACGCCGGAGTGGTCGAAAGTCCGAAGGCAACAAATATACTGGAGTACCGTGGCAATCGCTGTAATTGCATTACCCTCCTACACAAGGGAATCGAATCCTCTTTGCTATTTCGCAAGCGGACCTATAGGACAGATGCTAAATCACGATCAAACGCTCTTGAACTACCCATGGCACAATTTTCTTCGAAGGACATTTGCGGCTTTACGTCTGTGCTTCGTGTCATGAAAAGATAGACACAAATATAATTTTCAACACCGGCGCAGAAATGAAAGACTCATTCGATTTTTAAATATTAAAAATAAAAGCGAATTGACAGTAGCTCTCCTTCTCTCGGAAACTGGGTGGCTGTTGCTCGGTTCGCACTCTTTCCGATAACGAGGCATCGCAAACCAATGAGGACAGCAAAACAAAAGCCCCTTTCTGGAAGTTTTAAGGCGAGGGTTTTCAGCCCCTTTCTGCACTTCTTGTCGGCGTCGTCCTGTGGCCCCATTACAACCGCGCCGATACAGCGACGACGATTACAGAGCGAAGACCGGCGAAGTCACCTGCCCGTCGCTGCCTTGACGTGGGTTGCTAGGCTTGCTTTTCTGAACTCTACCGTGTTCTTCAAGCTATTGTAGATTAACAGGGGGGCTGTTACACACAAAACTTACCTTGACGAATGCCTCCAGTGATTCAAAGTGTGAAAGTGAGCGCGCTTCTGTGCTACTGATGCTTGACGTGAACTGCACTTCTGTTTTCACAGAAAGGAGAGAAACAGTCCCATATACTAGTTTTTTAGGAAAGAACTTGTGACATGCTCCAACCAAAATAAGCGGCCTTCGTGGCTAGAAATATGTACCTTCACGATATAAGTCACGAACGTTAACCAGTAGGCCATTGCCTCGAGTGCGATACCTTGGCGTACAATGCTTGGGCGTCAAGAAAAGATCGCTCTGTGTTTACTTTTTTCTTTTTTTTAGAAATTCTAGCGATAACAATGTTTCTGCATCACGAACCGATCTTGCAGATAAGCCCCGTCATGCTAATACTATACACACATACACAGATACTATATACACAGCTATCGCTCAGTCGCGATCTCCGCGACACAGACGAAGGAATGTCGCACTACAGAATTGCAGTTATCCTTGGTAACAGCTTTCAAACAAAAAAAAAAAAGCTCGGTTCAATTTGTCTCATGGCAGCCAGTTTCTGCTAGAGAAAAACAAGAAGATATGATTGTTTTTCGGTGGACAGAAGGGCGCTTCGAAGTGTGAAAGGATGTTGCTAAACGTCGAGACGTTCGCGCCGCTGCGAAAACACAGAATCGGCCGTCGGCTTTGCGATTCTCGCTGACTACGCCACTTCTGGCGTAGACGCTGACATTTGTCGAGCATAGACATGGTGATATGGAACACAGACGGACGATTTGTCACGCATTTTAGCAAAGGGCGCCGATGCAGGACGTCGGGTGATGCCGAGAGTTCAGAAACCGGGTCATCGTTATGCGGCAACCTCTGCCTGAAGGGGCACACAAGCGCTCCAAGGGTAGAGTGAAGTCTGCCGTTATTATTATCCGCGGTTAGGTTTTGTGCTTCCTCTAAGGAAAGAAATAGGGCCAAAAGCATTGTTTTAGATCACTTTGTCGATACAATATAACTCTTGCAAGCTCAGCCAACCGGATGGTGCGTTGGGCCTCCGCGTTGGGTTGTCATATCAGGAAGCTTCTTGTGTGACGTAGGCAGTGCAGCATTTGCTTGTTTTTGTAGACGTAAATATTGAATACTGGTATTTCCGCACCAATTCTAATACTTCGTCTTGCATCTGTATCTGAAAAACACGAAGAACAAATGTAGGCCCATAAAAAGTTGCTGTAATAAAAGCATTGCAGAGGTTATTTAAAAGGCCATTTGTCTCTTGGCGACAGGCATACTATATGTACGACACAGAAAGACCACCCAATTCACAATGATGAAAGTTCACAACAAACTAACACACAGACCCAGGGGTCTGAAGTGAGCGACGGAGACAACAAAGATGCAGTCGGAGTCGCATACCGGGCTCTTTGTTTATTACGACAATCCAACTCCCCCTCTCCGAAAAATAGTGAGAGCGTCTCCTCACAACGTCTCCTCCATGGCCGTATTAACAACTTACAGGAAGAACATGAAACGAATGATCTCTTTGAGATTGGATTATTTCATTGCATTATGCCACCTTAAAAGATCCATGCAGACATATGCAAGTTTGTTTCATTGGAAACATTTAGTGTTTCAGAGGGCCTTAAGCACTTGTTCGGCAGCAAACAATGCCATATTCACTGAGGTACCTAATATTCTAAGTGAAATTTTCAATGCTCCCGTTGAATTGTGTTTTTGTGATGTCGACAATGAATTACTAAGAGCAGGGCCTTAAAATAATTATAGCCTGGTGAGCAGGGCTGATACCTTCTATCAGACGCCCGTTTGGTTATCTTGATTACCGCAGACTTTCATAGATAGCACTGCTATACTGATGAAGTTCCAGTGTTTGATTATCTTGTTTATCGCCCACTTTATAGATGGCGCTCAATACTTCTGAAGGACGAAACTTGTCTATGCTGCAGCAGGGATCGGGAAACCGTAGAGCATATTGTCATTCACTGCACAGAGATACAACCGCGGCGGGATGATGGAGAAGTGACGTTGACTTTTCGGTTTGGTGTGTGGGGCAGCCTACACTTCAGGGCCATAGAGGTAGCGAAAAGGCGGCTGGAGTGGTGGTGGAAGAAAAGCAGGGAAGAGAGTGGGACGTAGGATGAGTAATATACCGAATTAGAATTTAGAGCAGAAGGGGTAGGTAGATAGGAGGAAAGGGTATGAAGGGGGGAATCGATGGGAGTTTAAAACCGTTGGGGGAGAGTGGCTACCCCATTACGTTTTGAAAGGGTAGGACAAATAAGAAGAGTAACAAATGCAAGTTGGTTGGTGACAACCGATGTCCCGATACGAAAAGAGGGCCTCTAATCATCATCACTGTAATCATCATCATCATCATCATCATCATCAGTGCCAGTGTTCGCACTTTGCTTCTGGCCGGACTTCTACCCCTGCCATATTTTTATTTCGGTTCATACTAATCGTTCCCTAGAACTCCAGCCATGACCCTACAAACTTGGTCCCGTAAGTGACCGTGCCTCTTGTGTAAGTTGGTCATTGTTGTTTCAGACAAGGTTTGCGCGTCCGAAGGCTGTGTTAACTATGTCAGCGGGGAAACTGTGCACTAACTGTTTAGGCGTTTAAGTGTTCTTTCGTACATGCCGGCTCAAATAACTCATTCGGCAAGCTTATCAGCTCTGCCGAATTTGCGTTTGGAATTGCCGACCTCAGCCAATCACACAGCAGGGCTTATGAAATCATACGTTCTGTTGCGGGAAATGAGCTAGTGGGTCGCATGTCCTTTCTCTTTTTTTCCTAATGTTGTAGCTCTTTTGAGAGAAGTTTATGATAAACGGTGCCAGTATGATTTTCACGAGTCAATTTTTTGATTGAAATAAACTTGGGTTTTGTGCGCATGGCCCCTTTAACACATCTACGAATTTATCAGATTTTTGAGCAGCATCAAGCTGATTGTATTTTTCCTATGCCATCTGGAGAAGTTTTTTTCTCACCACCCACTCGACAGCGTAGGCTACTTCTCGTTCACAATAAAAAAAGGAATCCAATGTGTTGTTGCAGTAGCATGTTCTTAATTATTGTTCAAACCAGCAACGCGAAAGCTACCTACTATGATGGTGAATGCAGCTTCCTTTTTCTAGCGTGCTTTTCAAGAAACTTTCACAAAAGCGTTCAGCAAACGCCTACTCTTATAAAGACAAAATACCAATCAGTCTTCGATTGCGAATGTCAGTTTGTCCAGTGAACAAAAAAAAAAAAAACGATCACATTTCTATTGCTACATTGCGGGATTGTAATTTTGAAGGAATAAATGAGTGCGTACTGTCCGCCTACCTACAGAGGGAGCACTGAAGCAACAAAACTGTTCCGCCAGTTCCGCTTTTTAACGCCGAGATTTCTTCTAAACTTCATGCTTATTGTTTACACCATAAATAATATAAACCAACAATAAATCAGAAACCATTTAGGTTAGAATCCATGAATGATAATTTCAGCTAATGTCGATAAAGCGATCTCAGTCACTAAGATGGCAGATGTCTCACCTCTACCTCCTTAACGTAGCATTTTCGGTTGTTTCCGACGGTACAGTATCCAGTTTTTAAATTATACCATTGGGACAAACAGAAGTCAGCCTCTATCTTTTTTTCTCTGCCACCCAACGAGAGCTTTCAGCTCCAGTCTGCCGAAG
Source organism: Haemaphysalis longicornis (assembly GCA_013339765.2). Classification (NCBI taxonomy): domain Eukaryota; kingdom Metazoa; phylum Arthropoda; class Arachnida; order Ixodida; family Ixodidae; genus Haemaphysalis; species Haemaphysalis longicornis. The sequence continues at coordinate 94,015,125 of CM023452.1, forward strand.
AAAAACTAGGATATTGACATCCATACGATTTTGCTCGAAAGTTATTTTTCCATATGTTCAGGGCTTAATAATTTTTAATTCGGAAAATAATCTTTTTATTGAGATCACACGCACTTGGTTTTATAAGACCGCGGTAGGAACTTTATGGGGCTGCTAAGTATAACTTTGATCCCATGTCGCTTATAGAAAGAACGTTTGGTCCGGTCATTTAGAGAGTTGCACATAAATACCAGACAAAGAGGAGCATTTGAACATTGCACACGTGAAAAGGTATTCATTGACAAGATTCATTATTATCTACTTCCAAATTCTCTGAGCCGGCAAGAACTCTGCAGAAAATAATTTCCCATCCTGGCACCATGTGCTTAACTCGACTGGCAATATATCAATAAACCAGTTTTCTTTGCTCAGTTTTCAGGCACACAAACGAGCAATGATGTTCCTGTATTTTCTTGATAAACTTTAATTTCTTCCTATTTTGCCACCGCTTCGACTAAGGGATCTCGTCTTGTGTGCACAGTGCAGTGACCAGCGTATCTTTAATTTGAATGTCTCAGTTTCCTGAAAATCTCAAAAAAAATGAAAGCCTCATCGACGGCGGTAAATTCTTAAAGTAACTGAAATGACGCCACCAAAATAACCTTCCTGATTCTGTAGATATTTTGCCATTAAAAATATCTTGGCGGATTCATCCAGAAACGATTTAATTTTATGTGTTTTATTTCCTTAATATCCCCTCAAGGCCATAGGCATTGAAGGGGGAGTGGGTATTACAATATGTACAAACATAAATACAGTGAATGTTGAAATACAAAAACAAAGTTTGTCCTGATTATACAATGTTAGCTAATGCTAGATGAAACAGGTCATTATCGCGTATGGAAACAACATCGGCGGAAAGGCGGTTCCCCTCTCGGGATGTTTTGGGTATGAAAGACTCCGCAAAATATTCTATGTTGGATGAATCAACTCCAACTTTATGATTATGGTCAATTCGACGTGATATGTACTGAGGCTGTGAAAGCAGTTCACCATGGAGAGTAGCATGGTAATATAGCTTGTGAAACAGTTAGGCGAAAAATGCGACGTCGTGATGTCAAAGATGGGAGGCCAATACTTCTTTTCATCATCGTTACACTTACATTCCTGTTATAATTTGATAGAATGAAACGGGCTGAATTACTCTGAACGAGTTCAAGTGCGGTAAGCAAATTGTCATGACACGGATCCAATACTGAAAGGCATATTGTAGTTTTGATATGATTAATATTTTGTATAGAAGAAGTTTGAAAGAAGACGGGGCTGAAGAAAAGTTTCGAAGTAAATAACCTAGCAAGTGGTTCGCCTTGTTAATAATGTATTCGATGGGTTGCGTCCAAGTTCAGTTGTTAGTATAATGAACACCTAAGTACTTATAAGAGGCAACTATTTCAAGTGATATATTGTCCAGGTAATATACGGGCATACAACTAGTAGTTCTTGATGCACGCATTACTTTACTTTTAGTGACATTAAGTTCCATTAACCATTCTTTGGACCGTTTACTTACACTAATTAGATCTGATTGGAAAGAGTAGTAGTCGTTATCAGTAAATATTTTCCGAAAAATTACGTAGTCGTCGGTACACATCTGAACATTGGAGGATATAAGGAAAGGCAAATCATAAATGTATATACGAAACAAAAGAGGTTCAGAATAGACCCCTTAGGAACCCCAGAGGAAACCTGACGCAGTAAAGAGGTATGATCATTAGCTGAAAGAAATTGCGAGTGATTATTAAGAATACATTCATGCCACTACATGATGGTGTCATCAAGTTGCAGTTTACTTAGATTGGGCAGTAGCAGTTTGTGCATGCCTTGTAAAAGGCTGTGGTAAAGTCTAAATAAACGCAGTCAGCTTTTGATGATTGGTCAAAAATGCGACGTAATTTGTGAGTAAAAGATAGTAATTGTGTTTCGCATGATAGTGATTTGCGAAACCCATGCTGCGCTTATGTAAAAAGGGAGTTTGATTCAAGGAATGTTACTAAATTTGGGAATATGATATTTTCCAGTAATTTACAGCAGGTACTAGGTAATGAAAAAGGGCGGTAATTGACGGGTGATGTTTTTTGGCCAGATTTGAAGAGAGGAACCACCTTCCCCATTTTCCACTTTGTAGGCAGCGTAGATGTGTTAAGTGATTGCTGCAATATTTTTGTCAAAATATTAGAACTAAATGAAATTGTATTCTTCAAAATCTTTGCGTCTATTAAATCGTAACCTGCAGAAGAGCGGTATTTAAGCCCGGCATTTACCTTGACCACACATGGCGCTTCAATCAAGATGGAGGACATACAGGAACATTATGTCTTTGCACAAGGAGCATTAACTGTGGTAACAACAGAAAAGTTTTTCGTGAATGTATCATTTAACACAGCCGCATATTCACTCAAAGAAATGGAAATACCCGATGAGTCTTCTAAGTCGATACTGTTATCACGCGACGGATTTACGACATTCCAAAACTTTCTCACATTAGTATTAGGCATTGAATGCAAGATATCCGATACAAATGAGGATTTGGGAGCTTTTAGTGCAGATATGTGAGCGTTCGATGCTATCTGTAAGCGTCCCATCGTGAATCAGCTGGTGATTTTCTGGCGGAACGATAAGGGCGCTTCTTACGGATACACAGCCTTTTCAGGTGGGCGTTGTACCATTGGACGTGAGGATTACACATGATAGTGCGTTTCGGTATGAACGTTTCTGTTAGATCATGAACTTTACAAACAAATATGACCCAGTTAGTTTGTACAGAGCGATCATCGAAGTTTTTCAGAAAGGTATCAAGAAAGATGGATAATTCATGATTAATAGCCTGGAAGTTTGCCTTTTTGTAGTCACAAATTACTTGTCTGTTGTTTGAAACTTTTGGGAGTGATGCGTTAGTAGAAAAACTGAGAAGAGAATGATCGCTAATGCCAGGCAAGTGGGATTGTGGAATTCCGATATTCTCATGGCAAAGAAACCCCATTTCGTAAAAACATTTCAGGCGTCACAAACCTACATTTTAAAGTTTAAAACTTTTTATCGATAATTGCAGAAACCGAATTTGCTTCGTAAACGCTGCAAAGAATACTTTTTGCATATATTTCAATTCTCACAAAAGCGAGCTTTGCATTTTTTACAAGGGCATTGGAGTTACCACAGGTAATAATTTGGAGCAAGATCCCAAGTATACAGCTTTCGTTCAAAGCTGTTTTCCACAAGAATAAAACGGGGATGTTATTTCAAAATATCCAACCTTTGCTTTACGAAGCAGAATTTACTTTTCTCTTCAACAGGGGTGCCAAAAGTACGAACCGCTCTTGCTAAAATGTACAGAATTACGGAAGCGAAAGCAAGGGACGTATGCTCAGTACTATTTTACATCATCAAGTTTACCGACCGGACAAGGATAGAACGCTCCGGCCAGATCCTTCATCCCCAAAAATCGCACAGAATTTTTTATGATCATTTTCACTAAAAGGACCAATCAAACTAAGGCCAACTGAGAAGAAAAGACAAACACAAAATCTCAGTTATCACTTACCGTGACGGCGTGTACCCATGTTTACGTGAGCGAAATAGCGTGAGCGCGGAATAACGTGAGCACGGAATAGCGTGAGCGAAACGAGCCACGTTGCCACTCTGTACGTTTGCATTCTGTGGTGTACACCGCCTCAGAATGCAACTTCTTTCACATCTCTGCATGGAATGCGATCGCAGCCGTGCCGCTATCTGTAGTCTCATAGTGGTCGATATCCCGCCCGGTTTGACGCAATCTAGACGCTGCTTAGTCTTCGATTGGAGAATACCAATGTCGGATTTCTGCTTGTGTTAGAGAATATTACAAATGGGAGGTTCGTCAATGAATACCTAACGAAAGTACTTGTTTAAAACAGCGGCTCAGTTGTTGAGTGGCAGTAAACTGCAATCAGAGTCGTTTATAACAGAAACTGAATGAATGATCTTCAGCATCACTGTGCGCCACAACTTGTTTTGGGCGGTTTACAGTTTGTTAAAGTCGAAATAAATATTTATCATTTGCTTCCACAATCCCTGTCTGCTCAACTTCAGCAGGCTTATTGTTCTGCAGCCAGACGGTAACTGCACGGGTTGACGAAGCCTGCCTGTACGCTCTTTTGTTTTTATTTAACCAGCGGTTAAGATCCCGCGTAAAACAAAAATCGTTTCGTCGTGTTTTGATAGTCGGTGTGCCAAAGTTCGTGTTTTTCATTACTTATAGATTGTTGCGATTATGGAGCCTATTTTCTTTGGTTGATATACACTGAACAGTACCCTGAAAGGGAAGAGTGAAATGTGCGAACTGCTCATTTTACTAAGGTCCATGCGTGCGTCGTTCCACTGTTACTATTTATACTGCAGCAGATCCGATATCAATTTACGAACGTGTTAGTGATGACCTATCTCCCCAAAACATGAACTCAAGGGTTGACGGGGTTAGTTAAAATAAAGCTAGCGTATGTTTTCCACATGTGGGTTGTTGCACATGCTAAGTGAGGCTGCCAGGTTGAGTGAACCAACGAAACCGCACGTATTCACCCTGGCTGTAAAGATGGTTACGTGATAAAATTGACCAGTCAACCTCAAGATATTTGCCGTCACCAGCTAAAATTACAGTGGAATTCGAGAACTTAGTGGAAACGTGCTCCAGCGATTCATTTAAAACACCAACAAAATCAATCTGATAATCGGAGAGGAGGGCAGTTACACGCCCCAAAAACACAATTCACAGAACCAGCGGTGGCAGATATCCAGACTAGCTGATGAAGGGTGTCAATTATTATTAGTGTTGGCTGGAAGTCCTGTTTTATTACGATAACAACGCCTTCTTCCCGGAATCCACATGTGTGTTTGCGAAATACAACAAAAGGCTAGGTAATGCGAAATCGTTATCTGGGACATCCGATATCCAGGTTTGTGCTCCAATCCTTATATTCAATGAACAAGCATGCGTGTAGCCATAAAAAAAAAAAAGCTCCTTTAAGGAGCAAGCAGCACACATTCGCCAGAATTAAAGAGAGGTTTTTTGGAACGGCGATATGTCGAGGAACTGAATCGCGCTGTCATTTCTGAACCTGAACATTACCCTGTGGTCAGGTCCAGAAAATAGTAGTACACATTATAATATGGTCTGGCCCACAGAACGCGCGCTGCCTTTATGTAGTTTTACCAAGGGCGTTTCACAACCGTGTAAAGCGAAGGAGAAAGAAAAAATCGGAAATGATGGCAGGGCAGATGCAATTCACTTGAAACTTTCCGTTGTATAGGCACCGTGGCATTATGGGGCATAGAATGAACAAGCTACTTTCTATGTGTCGCGTGTTCTACAAATCTCTCGAGCGCGAAAAATTCAGTGATTAACTAGCAGCGATGCACATTGACAACAGGTACGAATCGTGGTGGCATGCGCAATACAATCACACCCTTTCCTCAATTCAACGTTAAGGCTTTTGCATTTACTCCATTATAAGGAGTGCGTAGGTGTACTTCCACCAATAGTTGGAATTGCAACCCCGCAAAACACTTAACATGCGCTGGTTTTGTGTCATCACCTAATCACGCAAACAACACCTTAAGCAAGGACATCGGAATATGTCGACTAAGAGGGTACGTGTGAAAAGAGAATTTATTGTACATCACACATCATGGCGCAGCGCCTGACTATTTATAACACGGCTGACTTTAAAAACAGAAGGAACCGAATTAGTTGCCAAATATTCCCAGCATTGAACACCTTGCACTACAATTACCGAGCAGCGAAACAACTAACCCAAACGATTCCAAATTTACACATCTGCAGACCATGAAACAAGATTGCGGAGGTGTGCTAAAGAAATAGAAACGTTATGCCTGAAACCAACTCGCTCAGAGCGTTGAAAATTATGAAATCTTTATGTACTTTATTGTTGCACACAATAACAACCGGTTGTATTTAATCTCTTTTTTTACACAACTGCCGGGAAGTAAAAGTGCTTTTATTACGTTTTGAAGTATCGTTTATATTTTTTAATAAAATATGGTGCTGCCGCATTCAAGTGACATCACTTGTAAAAACAGCGTAGAAGCCATGCTTTTTATGATGTATATAAAAGATATTTGTAATGTAAAAATATAGTGGTTTATTTTTTCATATTTACATAAATCTCAATGAAGATTAAAAATGTAGCACTGTAGACCTTTGACTGTATAGACCGCACCCTCCCCAATTCTGCAGCCTCTTGCAATTTTTGGCGCTGCTCTAGGCTCGCATAGCGAAGTGGATTGGCATTCCCTGGCAATTTGCCTAATGTTAAGCTGGTATGCGCCACATTCGCGACCATTTTAGTTTCGCTCTAACCCTTGTGAATTCTGCAGGGACGTTTTAAGCAGCCTGTTCCACGGGGTAGATTTTGTAACCATAGGAAAGAACGGTTTCAGCTTCTTCAACTAGACTGTTTCAAAGGGATGGCCAACGAATTGTCGCGAAGGGCAAGGGCTTCAGCTCATATGAAAGACAGCGGTTTATGCACTACTCCCACAGATTTGGACGTTTTATAAACTTGGGGAAGAAATTTTAATTTTGCACAAACAAAATTTGGATTTCTGACACGTGGCGACACGTAATGTGTAAACTTGACACCCCCTTGGGGGACACAAGAATTACGTTGATTTTCATGCATGGTTCAAAAACATCACGAGGAAATTGGAAAGGTTGCACGTTATTGTTGATTTATACGGGGACACTATTTAAAAAGCCCGTTTAATTGCACGCGCAATTTAAAGATTTTTGACCGCCTCGCTCACGGTGATTGTGGCCATCATTACTCTTCGATGGACAGATGTGGCTGGTAGATGAAAAATTCGATTTCAAAAGTACTGTGGAGCTGACAGCAATATTGTTTCAAGAGTAATGTGGTCCTAAGTGATCGCGCTTTTGGATAAACGGATACTACTCGAAATAACCGGCTTTCTGTTCCCTTTAAGACAAATTTGTCCTCGCCGTAGAAGTAGCGTAAAACCACTGCGGTCGAGTTTACTGCAATTTTATGATTAGGTACTTTCTGCTTGCGAAGAAAAGTTTTTTGCTGGCGTGAAAATTCAAAACAGTGTTTGTGCGAGGAGAGTATACAGAAGGGTGCGGCTGGACATTGGGTGATTAGGTGCGTGCTCCGCACGTATATGGACAAATAGGTTGTGGTCTGTTCAAGTCACATTTACATCAAACCTTCATACACTACTTATGGATAGTGGTATTCGCTGATACCTTTATTACAATGTACACAGGTACATCAGCGCTGATTGGCTTGTAAATTTCTCCTATTGAGGCCTAAATGTTTTTACTTCTTGAAATATAGTTTGCGGTTATCAGTGAGGTTTTCCAAGAATCGCATCGATACAACAACCAATCTATAGAGAGAAGAAGAACGTAACGATAGCGGGGCGATAACGGGTTGAGAGCACTGCTGACGAGACCCGAGGTAGAGGCCTTCGAAACAATGTCAACGTTGCAACGTGACGTGAAGTAAAAGCCCGGCGCGTCTGCTATTTCTGCGCAACTACGACGGGCGTCGAGACTCCCGCCACCAGTTTCCGGAGTTATAGAACAGAGATTGCATCTAGAGCAGCATGCAAAACGTTAAAGCGCACCAAGACTTGCTCATCGGCCTGGCCTATCCTCAGGTTCCCGAGGGAAAGGAACGTGTTTCTTTCACTTTCATAGAGATCCACCAATAAATTTTCAATTAAGTTTTAATTTCAGTGTGATCGCTTTTTTGATGCCTTGATATTGTTACGAACCACATTATCGCAATGTCATAATGAGTAAAATGGCACTTTTTGCTCGGAAGTTAAGTTGAAGTTTATTCATCAAAAGTAAATGATTACAGGGAAAGTTTATAGACAAGGGTAAATGGATACATGCAAGAGATAAATTCTACACCAAAGGTGACACACGGAACAGTGGCAACTCTCAAGCAACTTTCTTGCACGTCGATCATCGCATGAGCAATGGACTAGTAGAAAGGTATAACATTTCCAGAAACACAATGCTAAGACAGATGTGCCAAAAAAAAACTAAGATGCTGGTATCGTTAAAATGCGCCCCCGGAAGTACCCAAAACCAGTATCGGATTCTCGCCTGTCGAACTGATATATGGCCGACATGTTCGGGGACCTATGACAGAACTCCAAAGGCTATGAACTGGTGACGCAATGGAGGAAGACGTAAGGACAACCAACACGTACCTCGTCGAGTAATGAAACAGACTTGAAGAGATGGGCAAAGCTGACCAAGAAGAGCTGCAAAAGGCGAAGATGACGCAAACAAAATTCTATGGGCCGAAGGAGATCGCGTCCTCATTCTCCTTCCAAGTGACCCTTACAAACTTGCGATGCAATGGAAGGGTTACTTCCCGGTAGTTCGAAAGCGCTACGACCTCGATTATAAAGTCGACTTGGCGGAGAAGGCCACCCTTATCCACCGAAACATGCTCAAGAAATACGAAGAACGACAGCCGACGTATTCGAGCGTAGCGGCCGTCAGTGGAATAGATGGTGGAATTGAAGGCAAAGAAATACCTTTTTCTGCACCTTCGACAGCAGCAATCATTCGAGGACGTGTGCATTTCAACCAGCCTATCCCCATCGCAAACTCAGTAGGCGCATCAAATATGTGAAGACTATCACGCGATCTTCAGAGATTTGCTAGCAAGACCGATATGGTAGAATGCCGATTGGAATCAACAAACACTAGGCCCGTTTACGTACGGCTCTCCCCCTACCGTTTGCCTTAGAGGACATCATCGAAGAAGTGATGGACGACATAATCGGCTTGGGATTGATCTAGAGATTGCAGCCACCACGAAACCAGCCAAAACCATTTGTCCTTGCGTGGTTTACAGGAAGCTGGTCAAACTACTGGTTTCCGACAGCCAAACGATCCCTCGAATAGACGTCCTCCTAGATAGCGTAGGGCCACAGAAGTTTTTCTCCGAATTCGATTCGATTTCACCAAACATTACTGGAAGGTTCCGATGGCCCCTGTTAGTCGGGAAAACAGTTTTTGTCCAAGTCCGGGCTATACCAGTTCAAGAACATGCCTTTATGCACCAAAATTACTCCAACGGTCTACGCTCGACTAGTGCGGTGAACTAGTAGTCAAGGGTTGAGCGCGAATGCTTAGCACTTGTGTGGGCTGTCTGAAAATACATTTACTTCTATCGAAAAGAATTCATCCTGCAAAAGGACCACCCACCCCTGCAGTACCTTCAGACAGCCAAGCACCAGAACAACGGCGTGATTAGATTGAGCCTGTATTTGCAGGAGTATTCCTTCAACATTCACTACATCAAGGGATGCGAGAATGTAGGCGATTTATGAGCAGGCGATGTAGGTGATTTTATGAGCAGAGTCTAGGCTTTATAGAACTATTTTCAGACCCCTTTTGCATTTTTTTTATCCCTCGTAATTTGTTTCGTGAGAAGTTGTGATAGTGCACGTGTTTTTACCCGGCAAATTTCTTGTGCGGGGAGTGCATGTCATCAAGTGCCCCGAGCGCGGAAAACACAAGAAATCGCGGGAAAAATTACGCAGCAAGTGTGCGAGCGACTATGACTGAAGAGGAAGAAGAATCGAATATCCAATGGGGTCTAGAGACAAGGCAGGCAAAGAAAAGGAGGAAGGAGGCATGGGGTTCGAGAGAGAGAGAGAGAGAGAGAGAGAGAGAGAGAGAGAGAGAGAGAGAGAGAGAACTTTTAATGGAAAAAGGATGACCACTGGTCCCGAGGGACGAACGGAATGGGGAGGGAGGGCAAAAGAAAATAAACAAATGCTAGGCGTTCAGTTTGTAATGATCGTAATAGGGATCGCAATAGAGCCCAGAGTTTGTGCAGTTTTGCGTGTTCATTCGGGGGATGGGGGGAACTCAGACAACCCGTGCTAGACGCTTTTAATTGAATAAACTGCTATTTCAGATGATAGTTCTGCATCATTTTGTTGTGGATCGGTATTTGGTTGGGGTGATTTAATGTGGCGTTCCTGGCGAAAGCTGGGCACCACCAAAGTAGGTGTGTCAGGTCTGATGGACTGGTGGTATGGCAGTAAGGACATAGAGGGGCAGGTGTGAAGAAGACTGCAGGAAGCAACCACTTGCGAAGGGTTTCGGGTGTGTAGGCTGAATTTCCATTATATCTGGTAATAAAGATTTCGCCTGAGCGGGGAACGAGAGGTAGGCGGCTTAAGTAGCCAGCCGGAGTTTGCGTTTTTGAACGGGCGCGTCGATCCTTCTTGTACTGGTGGATACGCATAGAAAATGGAGAAGCGATCGAGGGCAACTAGCGGATCGTCTGTCCCGAGGTAGCTTGGCGGACTAGCAGGAGTCGACTGGCGTGTGGGTATTCCGATCCTCCGACGACCCTGCTCTCCAGAGGCAGTTGCACGACTGCGGGAGCGCTGCCCCAAGCAGTGCTCGTTTTCCACACGACCACCTTGTTCGAGCACATCAATGGTGGCGTCATCACGGCACCGTGACTGTCTGGGATCAGAGTGTCGAACCGAAACCGGAACTTTACCGAAAGCCGGAACCGAACCTGAATTGTCACTCGGAACCAGAACTAAACCGCAACTGTACTTTTTCCGTATTTTGGAACTTAACTCGAAAAGGAACGGACTGAGAACCGGTTCGGGGCCTTCAAAACTATTTTCTAGCTTTCAGGTATGGTACCCTACCTTGCATGTGATGATACATCTGCCACTCACCCGACAGCACCACTAAGTATTTGCTTAGTCTGTAGGCTCACAATAACCCATCAGGTTCTCTCATTATTATTAGCTTCAATTTAAACTAATGTTGTCCGTATATACTATCAGATTTCCTTGGGTACTGCCCTTCTCCCAATTCTCTGTTTCATTTAAAATAGGTCAAAATAGAGCGTATATTCCGAGGCAACATGTTATAGATTATGCTTCAAGTTTTCTGTCTGCGTGGTGTTTAATATTGTGTAAACTTTTCAGTGTTGTTAACATGAATGCAGCCTCCGGGCCATTGGGATTGCTTTAGGGACATTCTCAACAATAAATACGTATTACATGAGATTTTAATTGAGGCTTTCGACTCCGCTTCCCATATCTTCCAATAACCCCCCCCCCCCCCCAGGGCCTCCGGCCTATTTCTAAATAAAGTCGTTCATTCATTCATTCTCGCAACTTAAACTCCTTTGAATGGGTGGTTATATACAAACAGCCGTAAGATACAAAAACGCCCAGTTCTGTACGACAACGGCTCTTTTTCTTGTAGGGTGCATTGTGTCCCCTGTGCGCTAAGAGTGCCTTGAAAAATAAAAGAAATTGGGGGACTTCTCAGTTTCCCTTTGAATCTAGAGGGGATGGAATTTTCACATCCTGAATCTTCTTGACATTAAAATAAAGGGTGCATGAAAAAAAAGTCGATTAATGTGAATTAGTGAGTAGGCTGTGTGAGAGTAGTTACATTAGTGGGTGATCTAATGTGAATTAATGTGATTGGCGTGTTGATCCATTTTGAATAGAGGAATTAGCGGTTTGGTTAACGTGAATTAGGGGTCGTACCAACCACGATATCTTTGGGGTCACTGCTGTTAGGAAATTTTGCACAGCTTTGCTTTTCAAGAAATCAGGATAATTGGTTGCTCAGAGAGATAGTCGGAAAGTTTTTATGCATTGAGGAGCTGAGTGCTAGAAAATGTCTATCTTTGTGCCCATTTTGCGCTGTTATGCTGTTTCTATGGTAAGATTGACATGTAGAACTCAAGTAAATAAATAATTGCCTAATGCATATTTTATATTCATCGAAGGGTTACCAAAACAAGTATATATATATCAGGTAAGACTGTAGGAAGCAAATAAACCTAAATAAAAAAAATAAGGCGCGACCAACTGGTTTCATGCGAAGGACATCCGAAATAATTCTTCAGTTCCTTCTCTTCCTTTGCGCTACAGATCTGCAGCCTTCGACAGGTGCAGCATCTTAATCCCAGTACAAAGCCCCCTCCAAGCTAAGCATGCGGCGATAACACCTTTGCTTAGCCAAAGTGGTGCCAACGTTCTCATAACAGACTCCAAGCAGGCGTGCCGCAACTTTGCCAACGCTTGATTGCATGTTAGAACCCTTCGAATAATTAGAAATTGACACCAACGAGACCCGTCAGAATTGTATGAGCAACTAGTCATAGCGGCGTCCTTAGTAACGAGATCGCCAACCTCGTGGCTCGAGATGTGATCTGACAAACCAGCGCTGATGAAGCCGAGCCGGAGTGCATGCATCCTCTAGTCACATACCAGGAAAGTTGGTAAGCAGTGTGGGCTCTCCCGTAGAACGTTTTTGAAAATTTTCATTAAATAACCCCAAAAAAAACCACATAGTAAATGCAGTTTTCAACACCAGTAGGGCTGCCTATTCACAAAAACATGAACTGGTCCTTTGCTAGGTCCCAGGAAACGCTGGGATAGCCAACAATGAGTTGGTAGAGAGAGGGCCGCTGCTTCTGTGTTCGGGAGCTCTGTAAATAAAACAACGGTACCCTATACATAGCTAAAGCCACACGCATACACAACACTTGCGTAGAACATGGTAAACACACTGGAGTGAACAGTCAGACAACAAATTACATGTCATAAAGCCACACTTAAGAAAATACACAACCCGATTGACACAAAATGCACACAGAGAAGTTGCCTGAGCAAGGTTACAAATAGGCCACACAAGTGATACACAGTCCCACCTGCTCTGGACACAAGGCGCATGCGTAAAACCAAGCTTCCAATGGGTCAGAACGTTTACATAGAAATCGCCAAAGACGAATCACTCTAGATAAGACAATATGCGCATCTATCATAAAGAAGAAGTGCAATAGAATACCTTTATCTCGTAAAGCACGTGTCGGTGTACATTGAGGTCGTTCGTAAATGTGTTGAATTACTGCGCGAAAAAATGGAGTGTTGGTTTGTTGCTCGTTTGCGATTTGGGTCCTCGAGGGTTTGACAATCGACTGGAGGCTACTTCCAGCGTAGGTTGGACTGCACTTTTAGCTGTTCTCTCGACTTCCTTCGCGATGGTAAATTTTTTGTTAGCGCAGCGTTCTGTGATGTGTTGTGCTATGTTGTGACTACCGACGCAAAAGCATGAACGTTAACAAATTGCGTGTCAAGCAGTTCGGGCGGCTGAGACGTGAAATGACGTCATTCTTTAAAAGTATTACGACAGTTGCGGCAACAGCCCCAACCCGGCCTTACACATCTAGTATTAACGACGGGCAGGTGGGTTTTCTCATTATGTCCACATACACACATACACACGCTCCCGAATTAAAAAAAAAGAAAATACAATCCTGAAACTGCATTATTCTTGAAAAAGGGGAGCGCAGGGCTGTGAATACAAGGTCGCCGAATGTTTTGTTGGCACTTCGGGGGTAAATCCAGATTAGCCAACAGAGCCGCGTAGAAAAAATATTACCAGGAGCTCTCTAAACCCCTTCTTTCCGATCAGTCTGTTCACTGCCTAGGCGGCCTTGCCCAGTAAAAGGGACGCTGAGGGGCGGGCGCCGTAACGAACGGGTAGCGTGTACGACAGCCTGCTGCGCTAGTGGTCGCCTTAAAGGAGCCATGAAGAGAAAACACAAGTTTGGTTCATTCGAAAGATTGCCTCGTTAGAACCATAACGACACCACTTATAACGCAAACTTCGCCCAAATAAGCTACATAATTAGGAAAAAGGAATGACCATGCGACCCCACCAGCCTCATTTTCCGCAACAGAACCTATGATGTCACTCGAGAATGCTCTGCGATTGGCGGAGGCCGGCAAAAGCAAACGCATGTTAAGCAGGGCTTACAGTTTGCATAGCGAGCTATATGCCCGTGAAACATACTGCACATTCTTTTTATGACAAAGAACGGGGGAGTAAACGGTTGAAGTTCCGAACGAACACGCAAGCGTGTGTGCCAATGCGTACGAAACTACCGCCGGCCGAGCTCGACATCTCGCTGTCGCGCAGACGAATTTTCGGATTCGAGGCTCTTAGGGGCCAACGAACCGTTCCAGCACGTACAGCCGCGACCTTGCTTGGTATCTAAATCCCTTGACAGGAGGTTGGCCGTCATATCGCCAACCAGCAAAGGTAAAAATAGAAACGAGGGGAGTAAGGAACAGCAAGAAGCGACGAGATGGTGCCAGTCGTCGCATAAGTGTCGAATGGTGTTGGCTTGCTGCTGCCGTTAAGAGCTCGTTTCTAGTTTACAACCACTGAAAACTTCAGTTTGTTCGAGTACTTTACAATGAAATTTCGTTGCTGCGTTTTGAAATGCCCATGTAGTACGGGCAAATCGTCGAGGGAGTGCGACATCCCCGCCGCTGAAGAGATCTCCTTTCATGTGCTGCCAAACGACGAACCGCGGCGAAGCAAGTGGCTATGTTTTGTGAACTTTGCAAACGGAGGAGAAAGGGAGCTAAAGGAAGTACGAGTGTGCTCGCTTCATTTCCGACGAAGTAATTACGGCAGGGACCCTTACGTTAGCTCACTCCTGGGACATGCTGGCGCTTGTCGCCGACTTCGTCAAATCGCCGTCAAAGCGCTCTGACCTTGGGGGAAAAAATGCCGTACACACCGCGCATTGACGCTCGTATCGTTCTGGTCGGAGCAGAGAGCTCGCGCGAACGGCTTTCCATACACGACACCGGCCAACTGGCATAAGCGATACTGCTACTGAAATGGAACTATTATTAACCGCAATAAAAATACGGCACATACGTAAATAGTCTGTATTCGTCCGTCGCGACGGGGCTGACGAGGCAGCGGTGCCGACGGCTGGGCGTTCGTCTGTTGTGGCTATCGCGGAATGGTCGCTTTCCCGTCCACCGCGTATCCCACATTGGATTGGATTGGAAAAACATTTATTGTGCCTGCGGTTGAAGTCCAAGTTAGGACTTCAGACTTGGCCAGTGTCGTCCTCGCTGTCGCCACCAGGGTTAGAGGCCCCCCGCCCGTTACCGGGCTGTGAAGTCTCCTGCCTGGCCAACGCCACGATGACCCGCTGGACGGCCGCGTATCCCACAACTCCTGCCACTCGTGCACTTAGAAGCATTGAGCGTTCAAGTGGTATGAGGTTGTTAAATGCAAGCCCTAGCTCATTGGCGAGAGTTTTGTTCTACGGATCAGGCGATTCCATGACTAGGGCTGCGGGTGCACTAGGTTTTACTAGTATTAAAATGGCCGCCGTCTCGGTTTCGGCACGAGTTTCGGTTCCTGTCTGACTCCCGCGTGTGGGTGCTATATGGACTCGACATACTAAGTATCTGTTTCATGGACCGGCTCGTATGACGCCATTGTTCACGTCACGCAATGTGCCATTTTAGCGGGAGATTTAAAACTTTGGCCTAAATTGCCTTATTTCTCAGTGAATTAAGCATCATTTGCTTCCGGGAAAGCGCGTGGGGTACTATGAAACACCTAATCTTTCGAATAAAACAAACTTTTGTTTTCTCTTCATGGTTCCTTTAAGCGCGTTATAAGCGGCCCAAAATTGACGTGGTATCGGGCCTTCATGCATGCCGTATTCAAAGAATTAAGCCTATTAAATTTCGAGTGTACCGAGTAATGGCTGAAACGAGTTTTTGGGCAGCGGAGCGAGGACAGCGAATCGCAGGAGAGATTTAGTTCAGTGCGTAGATATGCTATACACCTCCCTCAGAGAGGGTGGTCAGAAATGTCAACACCACAACAGCAAATGAAAGTTTGAACCGGTTCATCTTCAACCAGCGAATCGAAAGTCAGTTGTCCAGGATTTATATATTAATCTAAGGTATTTTTGTGTAGCTGGTAGCAAAGTTTTTTTGTACAGGTACAGAAGAAAGCAGAAGAAATAACGCCATTCCTCCCTGCCGCTTGTAAAGGCCATTACCTGTGAATTAGCTGGAATTCAAAGCTGCGGCACCACTCATGCTGCAAAACGACCTACAGTAGAACCCCGCTGTTACGTTCGTCACTGTTTCCTTTTTCTGCCTGTTACGTTGTGTGCAATCGGTCCCGGCATAGCTCCCTTAGGATATAATGTATTGCGAACCCCGCTGTAACGTCGCAACTGTGGGTCCGTTCCCGTATAATGCGTCGCAACCTGACACTCCGAAGTGGATTGGGCACCGCCATTTTGGTTTTTGATGAGTCTTCGCCATGCTTTGTTACTGAACTGTCTAAAGAAGCCGCGAGCGAGTTGTATAGGCCGTCACTAGATGGCCACCCGTCGAAAGTGCTTTCACGATCATCATTGAGCTTCCGGATGTGCGTGGTGTTAGCGCCGCCGTACTGTTGCCATGGTGCCGTACAACGTTTTTTAATTAGGTGAGTTGGCAAAGAGCGTGGCGCTCCCGTACCGCGGCACGGGCCGGTGCTGCCGCCGACCAGGCAGTAGCGCTGCGGCAGCGTTGAGATCGGTCTCGGTGCGTCGTCTGCTGCTCCTTCCTTGCTACTCTCGGCTCCTTCTACACCACCCATACCGTCATTTGCGCCAGTCCTTCTACACCGCCCTTCTACACACCTCGTTATTCTAAACCACCCATACAGACGGTCGGAACGGCGAGGCGGGTGGTACCGTGATTTCACGACGTCCGATTTTGTTGTCGACCTTCACGAGTACGGTGAAGGCGAGCGACTAGCAGTGATTTTATGACGTCTAGCATGACCGGACGCCCGCATAAATTGTTGTTGGCAACACGAATGTGCAAATAAAATTCAAGAAATGACCGGCTACAATTAGCCGAACGGGCAGAAAACAAGTAGGAAACAATGGAGATCTAGAAGGCGGTGATTTAATGTCGCCAAGTGAGACGCTGGGCCATTTCGTGGCTTTTCTCACTCTTACAATTTTTCCCGGCTGTTAAGTTTCTTTCCCGGTCCCGTCAAAACCGTATTAAACGGGGTTCCGCTGTATTCTGTACCTTCGACATGACGAAAATGGATGATTTTGCAACGCGTGCGGCGCGCAGCTGCAATGATCGGGTAAACTAGCACACTGTGAACAAATTGAAGGTGACACTTCTCGGCCTTATGTCTAGTGGAGAAAGACGAGGATTCCATGTTATCGCGGTCAAGGTATGCACTACTCATTACCAATCAATATGCCCTTCTTTTAGCTGCTTCCTTCCGGACGTATCCTCCGCCCTCCAATCAGAGAAGGTTGGCTGAATTAAAACGAGGGCTTTGAATCAATACGGACATTTTTTGCCATAAAATCCGCAATCGTGGGCTCCGCCTATTGAAACAACTCGGAATTCCGATACAAAGCTCCTTTCGATACTGAAGAGCCTGGATTCCGCTGGTTTGTCGAACTTTTGTAGCTGTAGAATTAGTTTATTCTAAATTCTTGTACCTCTGTTTTATGAAAAATATTTGAAAGCGGGAAGCATTGCTCGTATCCGCAAGATTGTGGACAAAACTGCTGACTCAATGAAGCGCTGAAGAAAAAGTCATTTATAAGCATTAGGGAAAGTACAGTAGAAATAAAATACGCCACTACGTACAAAAAGGCATCGGCCGTGCGATCTCTGATGAGGCCCATAAAACAAACGGCGGGCAACCCACTGCACGGTTAGCTAAGGAAAATAGGGAGGGCTCTGGCACCTGTATCGCGTGATGCGTCTGCGTTGCCGTAGGGGGTCTACGTTGCCCGTAGCGACCTCCGGAAATGGACGGAACAGGTTGACGCACAGGTACGAGCTCTGGACACAGTAGGCGCTGCGGCCCTTGCACTGGTGACGCATGTGTTGAACCACGTTTCGCTTGCCGCATTCCTGCATGCTCGGAGGATCTCCATGAAAGGCTTCTTGAGTGGGTAAATTGTGTTGCCGGTTACGTCGCAGTAGCCTAGCTCCTTCTGTGAAGACTTTGTAGGACCGGGGTTGAGCCAACGGCTCTATGACCTTTGCTTTTGTAGTCCATGTCCCGTGTTACACTCGGGCGACGTCCCTTTCCTTAGAGGAACCAGTGGGCGCCTGTTGGTCTCCATTTGGCGGTGTTTGAAGACCGGGATCCGGGCTTCCCTTGGGTTCACGGCAACGTGGAGCGCAGGATCCGAACCTGGAGCAGCTCCGTAGGCGATCGGCCGTCGGCTTCCAGCGGTGTAGTCCTGTACGAAAGCAGCCCCAGCCAAAAATCTTGTTTAGCTTCATGCTTTTTTGAAGGTTCTCTTCGCTATCTGTACCCTTTTTTTCCGCAAGCCCGTTGGACAGCGGGAATCCTAGACTGGAGGTAACATGCCGGAGCTCGTACGCTCGTGCAAATGCAGCAATTCCTTGTTGCAAATGTGAGCCCACGTGTTCTTGTACGAAAGAAGGACGGCAAGCTCCGTGTTTGCATTGATCCCCGAAAGATTAACGAAAATCTAAAGCGGGAACACGACGAAATGCCAAGACGCGAAGATATCGAAGCAGAACTCACCGTAGTCGTTACACGATTGGATGCGAACTCTAGGTTCCATCAAATCACGTTAGATGAAAGAAACCTCGAGGATTTGTACATTCTCAACACCGTTTGGGACGTTACGAGTTTTTGAGGTTGCCATTTGGCATTTCGTCGCGCCAGAGGTCTTTCAGCGACGCTTAATGAATTTTTGAAGCAGTCCCTGGGGTAAAAGTATATGTTGACGACATAATAATCTGGGGTACATCCAGGACAGAGCACGATGAGCGCCTCGCCTTGCACTACAGGCTGCCGAAGCTGGCAGGCTTGACGTTCACATCGAGCAAAGTGCACAGTCGGCGTCGAACAGATCGATTTCCGTGGGTCACCTTATCGGTGCTGAGGCATCAGGCCCAGCCTTCCCTGTATTCCTGGCCGCCGTGGCCACGTTTTCTGATGTAGGCGAAAAGCGAAAACGCCCGTGTGTACGAGAGTTTCGACGCAGGTTAAAGATCCCGAGGTAGTCAAAGTTATTAGGGAGGCCTCCACTAAGGCGCGCCTCATTGCTTGCGTTGCATCGGCGGGCTAAACCCTGCAGTCAATCCATCAATCAATCAATCAATCAATCAATCAATCAATACAATCAATCAATCAATCAATCAATCAATCAAGTCAATCAATCAATCAAGCAAGCAATCATCAATCAATCAAGCAATCATCAATCAATCAATCAATCAATCAATCAATCAATCAATCAATCAATCAATCAATCAATCAACTCAATCAATCAATAACCCGTCCCCTTTCCCAATACGCTGCAAAAGACTCCAAAACGAATAAGGTATTTCATGTCTTTGTATAATCTGTAAACGAAAAAATCCTAGATGCTTCCACTCAAGCGCAAGACTTGAATGGCGAAGCTTTTGTAGGTGAGCATTGCGGTAGGCATAGTAAAGGTTCAATATTATTATTATTTATTTGCTTATTTCTAGTGCTAGTAGTCGTTGTCATATGCACCGAAGAGGTCGCCGTTTTGTTCGCGCGGAGAGTGGTGGATGTAATTCAACCTCGGCCCAGTTGCAGACTTCCACCAACTCAACGGACGAAAGCTTGCACCAAGTCGGGGAGTGCTTGAGTCACAGCGAAGCTGCACGATTTCTTATACGTAGCAGTGAAGTACACAATCGCCACGCAATGTTGGACTAAGAAATTGGTTATTTACACGTTCCGTCGTTGCCCTGCACTGTGCAAGGAGTAGTCATCGTCGTATGAATCGATATCGCCGTGTTTCTTGTATCAAGCATTACATTCGTAGTAGAGCCGGACGACAGTGCTGAATATATATTTTTTGCAGAAGCTACTGGTCGAGCCAGGGGAATCGGAGGTAGCCGGGATTTACGCCTCACGACCCGCTCCGGAATTTTCAGTGCAGTTTTCTGCAACGGCGAACTTATGGCGTGTTCAACGTCTCCGCTGTTAACACGTGTGTTACCCCAATCAAACCTTATGTGCCAACGCAAACCCGCTGTTCGGCCTCTGGGGGCTAGGGGTAGAGTTTGGTTTGGGACCCAGACGGCTTGTGTTTAGAACCCCGATGCGTGCAGAAAATTTGCATAATCGTTCTAATTTTGAAAGTACTTGAACATGAATTATTGATGTCCCTCATTATAACAATATTTCGGTATCGTCTAGTGGTGTTTTAGCACGGGAAGAGCACGTCCTTACTAGCAACCCTAATGTTTAAATGCGCGAAACAAAACAAATGCTTTATTATTTGCAAATATTGAGCGTCCCAGCGTCTCCGTACCTAGCCATATTCAAGATTTCTCCGATGATGTAAATCAACAAACCAAATTAAAAACAAGATGTCACGTAGCAAGCACGACGGCAGGATTTCTTCAAGAAACCAAACTTCATTGTAAGCCAAGGTTGATCGTTTAAGAACTCATAATAGATTACACATGCGGTGACGAAGTGGTCAACAACCAACATGACATTACACAGGCAAGAGTCGGCGAAATCAAATGCCGCCGCCTCTTGCCCCTGCGAATATTTATCTTTCGGCGCCCTTACTTCTCCACCCGTCGAATTACATCGCGGAATATTGTAGACCGAAGGAGATTGTTGTAGGCTAGTGGCGTTAGGCCGAAACGCTCACGCTATCAAAGAGGGTAGGCCATGCCACATGCAAATAAAAAAAACACGAAACACGGGCTTCGCTTGGAACAGATAACAACCGGCGGGGAGGAACGGCAAAAGAAAACTCAAGAAATCAATCAAAATGCCGCGCACGCGACGTTACTCTCTGCACCCCCCCCCCCCCCCCCCAAGAGTGCCTCATCCCGAAAATAAAAAGTCCGTCATCTTGGTAGCAGGGGTTGATGAGAACCAGGCGGGCAACTTCAGGCGGCGTGCGTCGTCGTTCTGTACCGGAATCAGCACCGGAGACAACGCCGTAGATATGTTGGCAAATGCGTCCCAAATTCTGCAGGGTCTGAAATACCACTCCATGGAGCTTTCTACTGCGTCCGCGTCGTCTACTCGCGGTGAAGAAAAACAAATTTTTACCTGGGTGATAGTAGGACTCACGGTGTAGGAGATTGTAGCGCCCGGCATCCACCAGCTGTAAGGCGGAGACATCAGATGTAAGGCGGAGCCATCAGTATTTTGCCTTGACTTTTACAATAGCACATGTTGAGCCTAGATGTCTGGGAGACGGGTCGTCGTGGCACGTTTCCCAAATTTCGTCAGGAAGGTCTGCGGGGACGACAGGAAGTATATTTTTTTCGCATTCCCGGGATAAAAAGTTTCTTCACGAGGACGGACTTTTCAAGTCTGAATGAAGATAAATTGCTGTTGTAGGTTCTATGTATGGTCACATTGCGCCCTTCGAGGTAGTCGATCACATAGCGTAAGTCGAGTTTGGCATGGTGTTGGATGGCTATGTCGCTCTACATCACGACTCCGAAGAACGTAAAGTCTCCATCGAGATCTTGTGATTGTGGGTAGACGGGGGCGCGATAGAGGCAGTCGTCGTCGGAGAGTTTTCCACTGAACTTATAGAATATTATAAGGTGAGATTCTCGCAGGCACAAGCTGCACCGCCGGAGACGGCAAGAGGGGCCCATCAAATTGCCGAGCTAACACAGAGCATAGCGGCCTCTTACAACCTCGAACTATCTACCATACAAGTATGGGCAAAATTTTCAAATGGCCTTTATATTAGCAAGGCGTCCTTTCTAAGAGGCTGAGAACGTTTGCCTTCTTTCGATAAACCACGGCTGCATAGAATATTTCTCTTTCGTAACCGCTTCGCTTCTTGGAGGAGGGGCGCCACCGAAGCATATATCACTGGCGTCCGTTGTACATTTCACGTTTCGGCATTTCGTCGAATATGAGCGAGAACAGGCTTGGCTTTGCAGGCGTTGTTGCTTCGCCATCTAGATAGGAATGCTTCCCTCTTGGGTGTTTTCCCAGTTTAAAAGGGTTGCACTTTCTTCGTCTGAGCGTGTGAGTGGTTGTGCAATGTACGTGCGAAGATTGAGGACGAAGTGCCGGTTAGTACGCGCAGAGTACCCAGGCAATCCTCACCACCATCCTTCTTGTCTTTCCGTCTTGTTAAGCCTTCGCTATGGGTGATGTTTTCGGCGGGTGGGGTCGGGGACTCCGCGGCGGCGGACCATTACGAGGGTCCCAGCACGCCCAGACCAACGTGATATGGCCCAAGAAAAACGTGAGGGCCGTACAGGTGAATTGCCAGCGTATGTATTGCCTCAGCGTACAAACTATACCTTGGATGTGGCCCTTTGTAAGTTTGGGCTGAATATCACTACGTCGTTGAGCGTTGAGGTATACGAGGCAGTTGTTGCCTGTTGAAGGCCAGCCATACAGAGTCCTTGAGCTTTTGAAAGTCTGCTGGTGCGTGCAGAGCAAAACGTCATCAATTTGAGGCTCGTATGGGCCGTCCGCTGTTACTGAAGCAGTCTCCTCTCGGTCTCTCTCTCACCAACTGTCTATTTGCAGTAGCTGTCTTCTCATCCATCGATAAGAAGTCCTTCGAGTGGCAGAGGTGTCGACGGCTTCGTAGAATCGTCGCAGGTGACAAGCGCGTCCCTTTTGAATCATTTGTTTAGTGGCCGGTAGGCCAAGCGGTGAACATCAATGCCTGTCGCCCGTTTTTTCCTCACTGAAGTGCGTACCGGCCGGCCGCTCAAGTGCTTTTCCATGGCGGTTCAAATTCATGTCTAAGCATCTATTCCACATGTGCTCGGATTTCTTCCAGCTCGTGTGAAGACACGGGGTAGTGTGACTGTCGGGTAGGTTGGGATCTATCTATAGTTATAATGCGGTTCTTCGCTATACGGGTCTGATGTAATTTTGATATATATAAAAAAAACACTGGCTGTTGCAAAGCCCCAAAACCGATAATTTCTTCTGTTTTTCTTGCACTAGCCCCGGGTTAGCGTCGAAATGACGGGGAATGTTGAAAGAGTGTTCAAGTGCACGTTCAATCTCGGTGACCGTGATCACGTCCTTGCTTCGAGCGTTGTTTCGAGAACGCAACTGCGGTGCCCTGGTTTAAATGCTGGTACTCCTGAAAAAAAAACTGGTGATAAGGTGGGGTTTGCTTGGTTTAAAGTGCGCAAGGCCTCTTTTGACGAGGATAACGTGATCGAGAAGCATGCTTTGACGCCATACGACAGTCGTCTTCGGCATCGGGCTCTGGACCATAGGGGCCCGCTGGGTGACACTTGACGGCAGTGCCGCGGGACCTTCAGATGACGAGGAGGATTTGGGCGGGGAGAAAGAACAGCTTCGGGTTAGGTCATAGCTTGTGGCTCATGTTATGCTTCCGACGGCGTAGATATTACCAGTGCGTATTGAACCTCTGGGGTTACGTCGTTCAGGAAAGCTTCATGGGGTTGTGGCGTCCTTGGGATGAGTTTCCGCAGCTCGTCCCTGAAAACTGCGCGCATCGTCTCACGCATTGTATCGGAGCTAAGAGATCCCGGCACCAACTGTCTCCGAGAATAGCGCATTGATTGGGCTGTCGTACTGCTTCTTCTTGCTGTGCAAGCGTCTTCTTGAACGCGCCGCCTCAAACGCTATTCTACCACAGTATTCGGGGTGTTGCGGGGAAGGCAACAAAGAGTTCTTGTTTTATTCATCTAATCAGAATCCTTAGTTTCTTTCGTTCTGCCATTGCCGTGCCAGCGCGGCAAAATAGCTGCTTCATTCACTCAACAAACACTAGCACGCTTTCATTGGGATGCTGCTTGCGTGTCTGCAGCAACTGCTCGGTGCGTACCTTTCGCACCACAGTCGTGAAAGTGTTCCAAAAATGAGTCCATAATACCTCGAAGTTGTAGGGTGCGCTCGCGGTTCTGAACAAAATGCGGGAAGAACTCGCAATATAGAATAACACATGCTTTAGAGTTTAGATTATCGTCCAAACAGTTGACTGTCCGCAAACCGCTTCGAGATGTGTAAGCCATTAATTGGGTTCTTCTTAAAGCGACCCGCGAAATGCTGGTGGCTTACAGAGTCGCTCAAGGATGACTGCTGGAGTATCTTCTTGCACCATGCGTAATTCTGGCATGAGACCATGGTTTGCATCAAAATTGAAGACGTAATGAGATTCTAGCAGATTTCAGCAACGCAACAAACATAAAAGAAGAGTGAAACCAAATGCTGCGGTAGATTACTGCCATGAACAAAATATGATTTGAATCGATGATGAAATGAGCGTGGTCTAAGGGGAAAATCTAATGTTGTAAAGTGGGGCGTTCCGCAAAGCCATTGCTGGTAAATGGGCAGTCTGTTTCCTGCAATTGGTTTTTAATTGGGAAAGTGATAGGTACACTGAAGGGAACTCGACGTACCGTTTTTGTTAAACGTGTAGTGCACACGAAAGCAGGTAATCTGAAGGCCTTGCTCATGCCACAAAATATAGCATGAATAAATATTAAATGGTCTGGGCTAATGGTCGAATATGAAAATTAAGGTAATTGTGTCAACACACGCTACACACTGGAGTGGAAGTAATTGCGCACAGTGGTTGATTTTGTAGGTTTCAAGGCACATTAGGCGTGTGTTGTGAAGACAACCTAATATGATAGACAAAACGCGAGTTGGTTATGATGAAAATGCTTGATATAAAGAACGATGAAACAGTAATAAAAACCGCACATTCTGATGAAAAAGCGAATGACAAATTCAATTGTGGACGTAAGCTGCTTAGTTTCTTGGGTAACTTTGAAGTGCTTATCAAGTAAAACGCCAAAGATAACCTGTTTTATACGTGATTTGCAATGTCATCCAGACAAATCGGCAGCATAGTATTAAATCTTTAAGCGACAGCAGGAACCCTAAAATGTGTTTTTTGGTATTATTTCTACTTGTATTTTTGGCACCAGTGGGCAACCTTATTAGGATCATTGTTTAAATCTTGAGTTACTTCTTCATTATTGTTCCTTGTTGAAACTATAGTTGTGTCATCAGTCTACAGAGTTACATTATTGTTGAAATATTCCTATATGAGGGCAGGTACAAATATTTGCTAAGTCGAAAGGTCACAAAATTGATCATGTGAGGGACACACATGTCTTAAACGTAGTTAGTCATAGATGACGTTAGCGAACTATGGAGCTTGAGGAACGTTGGACAGAGAACTTTGAAGCAATGATCAAACTGATGCAGAAAACCGAGGGAATTAGGTGTAAAAGACCGCATTATGGTTAGTAACGCCGAAAGCTCATTTTTCTAAGCAAAATTTTATGTATTTTTTGCACAGAGGCTTCGTGGCGGAGCCCATTGTTGAGCGAATCCTTTATTTCTATCTATCATTCAATCAGTAAACTTTTGTAGTATATTTAAACCTGATACCTCATTGGCGGCTGGCTCTAAAAGATAAACATTGAGTAATAAATCGTCAGACGTATCACAATTGTTTTCTTCAAGTCCACTATTATCGTGCAAGACAGCTTGAAGACGATACCTCAATATTATATTTTGATCGCATTTTTCAAACACTGGTTTTTTTCAAACCCTATCACATTTGAGAACACCGGGAAAGACACGCCTTTAAACTAGAATGCAAAAAACATTCTCGAGATTAAAGAAATACTAAAACAAAACATGTTTAAGTTTGGCCTGATGAACGTGGTCATATCAAGCACACAGTTTGCTAGAATCATTAAAACAGTAACTACATCGCTAGTAGTCATGTGCCTAATGTAGAAGTAGGAAGAACTACTAAGAGTATGGAGAAACAAACCCAATTACATTTTTAAAACAACGAGGGTGAAAGCAGTGGCGGTGTGGATAAGAGGGACTGAAATATTTTTTAATGGATTCTTGCTGAAGAATTGTAAGGGGCTACTTTGTTTTAAAAATTCGTTATTAAGGTGCCAGATTTTTCCAGTGCGTTACCATTTTTGGTATGGGGTTTTCTAAGTATCTTCGCTTAGTATACTTTAGAATAGGGGCTAGATAACGTGAATATTTATTAAAACCGTGCAAAAGAGACAGGTCAAAATGTCGAGCACAAATATGTCCAGCTGATGCAACTAAGAAGGTCGTTACTCTTGAGAAGGTTTCTAGGAACACAGGGAAAGAGAGGAAAAGGAGAGAGAGAGACTTCTTTTCAATGAGAACTGGTGAGGTAAGCCCTGCTAGTGAAAAGGCTTGCAACGCCAGATGGGGGGAGGGGGAATACATTGATGAGGGGTAAAAATTTTACAATATGGGCACAGAAGAAAGACGACAAACAAGAAGTTTTAAAAACGAGAGACAAGGGAGAACTGCCAGCAGTTTCGGCATAAAAAATACATACCAAAAAAATAGGTAATGTAAAATCTGTATCAAAATGCAAAGTAAACGGTGCAAAAAATGACACCAACCAAAGAAAAATAAATCGATGAACACCACAGCGAGAAAGGCTACGTATCGTGAGACACTTGCGCTGTCTATAATGCAAAAATATTTGTACATTTAAGAGTCTCGAAGGAGCCGGAACAGAACTTTTGTACCCAAAGTACTGTCAGCACTATTGGTGCAGGGCCCAAGAAATGGCAAGTTCAAGCCTACCTTCTTCACATATCTGAGACAGGGAGCTCCCTGCAGTTTTTTTAGCAGCAAGCGATTGGAGAGGAGACACAAAATACGTGATTTACAGCCTCTCGCAAGGCGCTAGTCGGGCACAGCGGGGAGGCATCCCAAGCCATCTTAAACCAATTCTCTGCGTAAACGCTACGTTTATGCGCTGTCGGTGTAACACTCTTTCACGCTGCTTTTTGAGGCTGCTTAGAAAGCAGATGCCACAGGGCGGATCAAAGGCCTGCAGTGGTCGACACCTGCGTTAAGGGTCCTGCCACTCAAGCATTTGTGCAGCATTTGTGCGAGGATAAGGGCGTTGCGCTCCTGTTAGGAGAAAGGAAGCTGGGTCGTGTTGCTCTGTAAGTGGCTTGCGCTGGCGGATGCGTCGGATCGAATCTTGCCTTGTATGCCCGAGTGACGCGGCTGCGACTGAAGAATGATTTCGTGACGTTTACGCACTGCCATTGTGTAAATAGCAGCAATTTCACACGCAAGCTGGCTGCGGTTGATGTGAAGCTTTCGGAGGGCTTGCAAGGTGCTACGGGATTTGAGGAATACTATACATTTCTTGGCGTAACATTCACTGATAAAATGATGTACATCCCATAAAGCTGCCAGTTCGGTAGCAGTCGAGTATGTTTCGCGGCTTAGATTTCTTTCAATAGTGCGCCGGGCTGATGGGTTCGACACCAATGGCGTAGGAGCGCGGGAGAACCGGGCCATCGACATAAACTTGTGTGTAGCCTTTGTAAATACTCAAGGTACACTTGAATGTAAAAACTCGAGCGCAACAGCGCCATGTCATGTTATTGTTATGTTTTGTTTGTTTGTTATGTTTTGTCTTTATGTTTGTTATGTTATGTTTTGTCATGTTGTTATTTATTATGGTCTTGCTTTTGGAGAGATGCATGAGATGCTCAATGGTCTCCAAGTCTTTGAGGAACGTCGTTTCCGCTGGCGGCAGTCACAAATAGCTGCCACCTTTTTCGTGTACAGGTGCAGCCCACATGGGTCTGCTTGTTGTCTCTAGAAGGGCTGCCCTCTAATTCAAACACTTTAGGAACTGTCGTTTCTAACTAATAACAGTGCAAAAGACGGGGCAGTTAGAAGAATAACGACCGGGCAAGCGGTGACTCTCAACTGTTGAGAATCAGCGCCTGTCCAGTGGTTATTCTACTGTCAGTCCCATCTTTCGCGTTGTAATTAGTTATGAACACCAACTCGCCTAACTTGCAATAGTCCTACTTAGGAGCTGTTGGTTGCACCATTTGGGGAGGCTTTCGCAATCTTCCCATAAGTGGAGTAGTTATGGGTCTAAACAGGGGTCGTAGTGGTTGTGTTAGTTTTTGTGTGGCGCAAATCACATCCTCGCGGAGTTGGGTTGTCTAGCCCTCTGAACTCTCCGACAACTTGTTTTCACTGTCAAGTCAGGCTTGTTCCCTTCGTTCACGAAATTTGGGCCAAACGGTGAGGCTCGCTGTGCCCACCGGGTGAGCGTATTGGGCGCTAAGTATTGCGGTGGCTACCATCCAGTCGCTGCTTCCCAAGGTTTCATGTGCGTGAGACACATGGCAGTAACGTTTCCCGTGATAATAGTAAAATCGGTGGCCGGGGCTTTGGACACCCTGTTACCCTTGAGCCTAGGACTATGCTGGTCCGAAAGCAGGATAGAAGACTCAATGCAAAGTGGTTCCTGTGTTGTTGGTGTAGCTGCATCACCATAAATGCTGTGCCGCATTCGAATCTTCTAAGGTGCTTTGCTTTCTTGATGACGTAATAGAGAATTTAAGTCTTCGACTCAAGGACGGTAATATGAGTTCATTAGTTATAAGCTCATTTAAATTTCTTGGGACAATTTTTGTAATATCCCAATCCTGTCCAACTGCGGCAATAGGTGCTGCAGGGCTGTGATTCGTGTTCTTATTACGGTGGAGAGATAGCTAGCGGTTTTGAATTCATTGCTGGATGCTTGGCTGCGGAGTTCCTTTCCCGGAGGGTGATGATATCCGGGGATCACGAGCAGTGAAATTTTTTGGGCCAACGCAGTGGCCTAGTTCTTGTGTCTCAGGGCTGCACATGGTCCGCGAGCAACTTTGGGAGGGGAATGGCCTGAAGGGGGGTGAACTGGGCGCTAATGTTTGATGACTATCGAGGGCAATGCGCTCCATAGGCGCTATCGAAAGCCAGAGAAGTCGAAATGGGAGCAGGCGCAAAGTTTAACAGAAAGTTCATGAGCACATGAACAGACGCTCCAAGTACGCTTTCGTTTTCGCGTTCTGCGACTTTTCTAAGCAGACAAACGAATTTTATGATAATTACGAAAGTCACCATCAAAGCTAGAAACACGCACAAAGTGTTGATGCCCATAACATGTGTCGGAGCTGGAATTTTAAAGTTACCGTTGTTTTCAGGTAAATATTATCGTTGATGCGAAATCTTACTGTGAGAGTTTTACAAAATAACGAAGAGTCATTTTTTTTCATAACCCTCGCACTGTAAGGAGCCATTTTACATGTAATATAAATCCGATTTCGAAAAGCGCCCCAATATCTCTGTTACCTTGTCTTGGCTATGAATATTTTGCTGCAATAACTCCGATACATAGCCGCACATTTATTGATTGATCGTAGGCTTTAACGCGCTGACGCAATGCAGGCGAAGAGGCGCGGCGTACTGGAGGGCTCTTGGTTAATTTTGATCACCTGGGAGTCTGTAACGTGCGCCGAAATCTCGTACACACGGGCGTTTTTGCTTTCGCCCCCATCAGAAAAGGGGCCGCCGCGGCCGGAATCGCAACCTGCGACCTCTAGCCGCACATTTAACCCTTTTTTAGCCATCATCGCAGAAACTGTGTGTTCGTTTTATCGCGATGTCTTACATTTACTCATAACTTGTAACATATATTTTACGGATGAGCACTACTGATGGGAGACTAAACTGCATGAGGTAATGACGGGCAAAACTAAACCAATAAATACGCAACGGTCTAATTAGTGTTCCATTATGGCCGCCAAGGGAGCAGTCATGGTTGGTTTGACCTAACCATACTAACTGCGTCCGCTCATTGACTAGCCACTCCCTGCTAATTATTGAGAGTTACGCTGGCTAGTAAGTGAGCGAAACCGGTTGGTCTGGTGGGGTAAAACCAAGACAGACTGATCCCTTGCAATTGCGAAATGACATCACGGAGGAATGCTGTAGTAGATGGGAGCAGTCAGCCTTGATGTTTGCGCAACTGCTCAAACCGGTTCCGCTCAATGACAAGCCAGCGTCACCATCTATAAACAACAGTGACTCTCGCTAGTGATTAACGAAAGTGGTCGGCCATTTGGTTAAATCAACAAAGACTGCCCCCTGAGGGATTTGATGGAACACTAATTAAATCGTTCCTGAATATCTCTTCGGACATTCTTAGTTATTATTTGACATGTTTATGTTGGTGTACTGATTTCATTTATTGAGTTTGTTTGAAAACAACCCTATATAAATAAGTTATGTTAACAGATATGTTTACTTTTAAAACCGAATAATTGCAAATTAAAATACTGCTCGTTTTAAATTAATTCTATTTATGTCATTAGCTAAAGCTTACGTTTTTTTATTACTGTATGGACATTTTTATTCAAGTTGCATTTTTACGGCCGCTGACTCTGTAGCCGTCTCGTAATAAAACTTCGCTTCGCAGTTGTCACATTAATACTAGTGTACCGTATCTATGGGTTTTGCATTTCAGACAGTGACAGTTTGGCCATGCTGACTGTAAATACAGCGGAAACAATAGAGGACCACGATAGAAGGAAATGAAATACAAGCGCTGAACGAACCGAGGATATGCATTGTGGATAGCATTAAATACCTTTTAAGACCAAACAGAACAAGAACAGATGGACTAGAACCTAAAAATACATTAAACGATATTCACAATCACATCGTGCCGCTTTTGCATTCTAAACGTTGTGCACTACTTCAGCATTTCAAGTATGTTATCTCTTTCTCTGTTATGGCCACCGATTGCATTCTCACGCAGTCATCATTCCTCGTAGCAATCACCAACGCTTCGCCCACTACCGCGTGCCGGCGTCCTTGTACGTTTTCATGATGGCTCAGTCTCCTAGACGACGCAAGGATCCAGGCCATGCGCATTTAACCACGAAGATAGTACGAGTGCGTGTCTGGAGTCTGTTCGCGTGTTCGCACAAAGGGTCGTTCACGCATATTCCGGTCTTCCATTATACGAGGGGCGGCATTCAAGTGAAATGTCGTACACATCTGCAGTTTTCAACTTCGTAGAGCGTGTGGTACGCTTCCAAACCAGCAGTCCAGTATTTTTTTTTTTGCACCGGGTGCATGTTAGTATAAACTCGCCCTCTGTGTAGGGCTGATATTTCGAAGTAGATACATTCCTGAATATATATCAATGTACACGCTTATATGCTAGCTTTGTGCCTATGGTTCATAGTTGACATCACTCTTCAAACGCCTGGTAGTGCATGTTCCTACCTGTAGGCATTGTACATAGTTGATCTGCGTCTTGAGCTCGTTTTTGAATGTTTTATATGTAATCTCAAACGAACTTTTTTCCAAAAGAACACAAACTCGCAGCAGTTTAAATGTAAGCGCGGGTAAATGTCCATGCGGAAACATATATTACAACGAAATTGCGAGGCATGGGATAGTAAGTGCAACCAAAGATGAATGTTACGGATCACTTCTACTCAGACAAATTCTATTCCCTAGTTTGAATAAAACACGTGCTTGCAAATAATCGATCACTGGCGGATCAAAATGATAGTATCAGCCCCTGCATGATTTTATACAAGCGCCCGCTGCACAGCGAATCGAATACAGTAGCTACTGTTAGCTCTGTTAGGTGTTTGGTGTCACGTCATTATGTTTCAAGCAGGGGGTGCAACCTATGGTGCCGATACAACATTCTGTGAATTTTTACCAAGACACTGAGAAACATAGGGGGCCCGTGTTTCCTAAGGACACCCTTTTTATGGGTAGTTTTTTATCGTACTATTCACAGAAGGTACGCGTGGCCACATTGGTCCGCCGCGCCTACATACATCACGTTTTACTATAACTCGTTGCTGAAGGAGATTCTCTTCTACCGCCTTCAAGCTCTCGCTGCCATCGTCTTGCAAGGTTCTTTAAAGCGTTCCTTTTATATATTTGAGATAACGTAGTATTTCATTAGCGGGACATCCACACGGCTTTACTACCATAACCCACGTACGTTATTACCCTAAGAGTGTGAATATCACAACATTTGTTATTTCATCTTTTTTTTTATAGGAGTAACGTCCCGCAAAAGATGAACTGGTAATCCGTTTGCACTTGTCTAAGAACGCGTAAAGGTCTCGGTCGACTCCTTCGCAAAAAAGAGACTAGGCCCGATGCCCACGTCTGGCTCCGGTTTCAGAAGTCTTCTTCGGAGCGATTCCCGCACGTCCGTCGTGCTCCTTGTCAACCGTAATTGAAGCTGAAACCATGTTCGGGGACACGCTTCGTCTCTCGAGTAGCGGCGTTGGCTTCCTGGCACCCCTTTTGTTGCTCAGCACAATCGACATTTTGTCGCCGTCATTTTCATTAGTTCCTTTTTTGCACCCGTCAAATCTGCGGACACGATTGCACAATGGGTACGAGAGGCGGCGTGAGTCATAACACACGCCGAACAAGAGACCGCCGCTGAGCAGCGTTTCGACGTGTCAACTTCATGTAAACATTCCCGCCTTTGCGAAAATAGTTCTTTCAGCGTGCTCTCCCCTCTCAGTGTTTTTTTCATATCTCTTGTTGTGTTGGAAGAGTTATGCTAGAATAAACAGATTTCCCGCGCCTTAATATTTTTTCGGTCATCCTCCAGCTATTCTCATGCAGCAGTAAATGCGTTGTAGAACCGAAGATCCGGTACCTGCCAAGTAATTCATTGTAAACTGTGCACGATGAGTGAAATGCATATGATCGTCATGTAGAAGCACAAGATAGCTTCCTTTTCGGTCTGAGGGTGGAGTGTTTCCAAACATCGTGGAGCGCAAAGCATTCTGTGTTTTCTATTTGTGCTGCCGGATAGAGTACAACTAGCGGAAAAGTTCCAACAAAATCGGATAAATGAAAGCCGAATGTCATTGATAAGGTCCAACATGTGAATTGACTACCCTAGGTTGTCCTCTGCGGGGCACTTTTTTACAAACTTATCATGTCACCGAACGTGCAGAAATGGCAACTGAGAATAGTGGACCCTTAAAGCATATTTGGGGGAAAGGGCGCGTGTGTCAGCGATTTGTTTCTGCAAATATCCGTAGAATGGAATGAAGTTTGACTACGCGACATATTCCAGATGTTTTTATTACAAAGAATAAAACACATCACAATCTCGTCCCTGCGGCCGTTAATTTATACTGAAGACACGTGGTTTACTTCGTATTTATTTTGTGTTAACAATGCAAATTTTTAGGTGATGGCCTGCACTTGGGTAGTTAAATTAGTTGACACGTGGACCCGTCTTTAAGTCTATGTTAAATATGAACGAGAACCCATGCAACGGGACTACTGAAATTTTACTGTCTCTTTATGTGGTTCATTGAAAATATTCCTTAGAAAGTTACATAAACTTGAACGAGAAGACCGCCTTCATCGTCCTTTCCAGCGCGCTGTTTCGGCTGCACGCTTAAGGAGGTCAATTGCTGCATCCGTTGCCGTAGCATTTGGTGCGACTAATTAAGCTTTGACGAAGTCAAGTAAGAAGGAGGTTGCTTCCACGAATGAAGGTGGATCAAGTTCCTATGCGCAGTTTTGAAGGGCACAGGACCAACACCAGCAGCTCTGGTTAAACCATTTCCCTTGTGAGAATGGTATTCGGGTAATTCTAATTACCCAAATAGTTCAGAAAGCGCAGCATGTAAGAAATTTGTTCAGGGGCGCACTCAAGTTTCAAATCAGTTTGCTAATATCGGTAGGCTACAATGCCGGGTTTTCAAGTATTCCACTACAGGTGCAGCTGCAGTTGCGTATTTGCACATTAAATGGGAAGAGGGTGGAAAGAGGGGCCGGTGCCCCTCGCACTTCCCCGTACTGCAGTTGGGAAGATGAGAAATGCCTAACGCATAGGGACACGGGATAGTTGAAATTTGCCTAAGCGTTCATTGATTCAATGGTTATGGCACTTGCTGTGTGGACACGCAGTGTAGACGTAAGCGGGAAGTTCTTCTGGCCATGCGTATTATAAACGACCCAAACCTTAGCTCCTGATGTGTACCTGAGTAGTCTTACGATGATAATGATGCTGATGAGATGTTTCCAAGCAAAACTTACAAAGCTTTATGCGTAAACCTGGCTTATTTAAGTTTCGACTTGTCTGAAACGCTTCGCCCGGTGTAAAAGCCCAGTCAAAGGATGCAGGAATTTGGGTGAATGCAAGAGCATGCCATGTGAACTTATAACTAGCCCGTATATCTTCAAAAGCCTGCGGTAATAGTAGATATTATTACCTTCAAAGAACGCTAAACAATGCGACCACCAACCTATTTAACCAAGTGCAAATGCATTTTCAACACGTACAGCCATATGGCAGCACGCCCAAGGAAATCCTGTAGCGCTTCCCCCGCGTCACGAAGCCTCGCCCATAAAGCCCTGGGTTTGGGATCGAATTTGCCAGCATGCCACCACACTAAATTGGCATTAAAGATGCTGTTTGTGATTGGCGGCGACAACAGCGGAAGGCAATGGGATTAGGCTCAGGAATATGGCGACGATCGCTTCACATCCGGCTCGACTCACTCTGGGCACAGGTGAAGTGATTAAAATATCACAAAATGGGAAAGCTGATGGCAGAGGTAAATGAGAGGAATTTTCATTCTGTTTGGAAACAATGCCGTGTTTGCCTCTGAACAAAGCTAGAGAGTGGCAAAACACCCGACCTTTCAGTAAAAAGGAAATATTTATTCAGCCTTTACTGCAACCTTAGGGGAGTGACTCTGATGACGAAACTTAGGCGTTTCTGCCGTTCGCCGTGCGATCACTTGCGGATAGCACAATTTCCTAAACGTCAGCATTTCGGACATAGTAGCTGCAGACGCCGATGAAATACAGTATCACTGTAGACAGGCTTTGGAAGATAGATTCCTATTAGAAACAACCTGGACGGAAAGAGTATGAAATGTGAAATTCTCCCTGCACTGAGAAAGCGTACATGTAGGCGAGGGGAGGCTTAGTGCTTGCTATTTATAATTCTTACTTCGATTTCCTCAAACATGATCATAAGCAAAGATAGGCCATAAAATCGTATGAGAAAGAAGTAGAGTTAACTCCAAAGAGCATTAATCATTTGGTGGTGTCCTAGTCATTGACTTGCGTGAAAGTTATTACAGCCCTTACATAGCAACAGACAGTTCTTCATTGATTGATAATATTATGGGACTTAATGCGTTGACGCAACACGGGTGATAAGGTGCACCGTGGTGAAGGGCTCCAGATAACCTGACCACCTGGGGATCTTTAAAGTCCGCCGGAGTTTCAAACCGGCGTTTTAGCTTTTCATTTATATCAGAAAAGCGGCCACCTTGGTCGGGAATCGAACCCGCGTCCTTGGGCTCAGCAGTACAACGCCAGTACTTTGCAATGGTCGGGTGCGTTTATGAAAGCTTCTGCAGTATGTTTAACGGAAAAGTTAGGGTAAATTCAGTAACTGAAACCAAAATCTGTGGGCCATTTTATTTCATTGGTTGCTTAGCGGTTCACCTTAGAAAGTGCTAATATTTCGATACTGGGGAGTCTCAGGTCAGTTTGCTGTAGTACGGGAGCTTGGGGATGTGACATGCAACGGACATACAAAGTACTGGTTTAGTTAGCTCTCATGCATCAAATCACTTGCTAACGTTGCGAAACATGCGATGCAACGGAAGTATTAAAATTGTGTGGTAATTGGGTACTGTTCTCGCTGCAGTTGATAAATCGTCGTTTGCTGCTGTGCAAGCGCTGATTGTATGAATAACACCGAGTATTTTGATTAAAATAACCGTGTATGTTTTATTCATGGCCTCTTTAAAAATGCCAGCACTTATCTTTTTTATCTCCGGCTGTGTCTGACCCCGCCTCTATATCCGACCCTCTCCGTTGTGACCAGACTTGCGCCCGTCTTGCTTCTTCGAAGGCTGGGTGGGATGTCTGTAGATAGCTGTGGCTGACAAATGAAGTGCTGCGACCACTGGAAGCGCTTCATTCACATTTTTGTCATGCGTCCCCCGTCACTTCAACCTCAGACGCGGGTGGACGCGGACGGACATTGGGAGGTCCTAAGGTACTCCGCACCGTAACGGGCAAGGGAGTAAGCCGTTTGACTCTCGGGCACTACTTCACGGTCGTAGCCCAATGGGTAAGACGACAGACGCTAACTCTGTCTGGTCTACCAGACACAGGCTCGAATCCTTCCGGTGGCGGAGTGATTTTTTGCGATTGTAAATGCTATACGCCCGGACGCGGACAGACAGTGTGTGGTCCTAAGGTGCTCCGCCCATAATAACCCTCGGAGAACCAAGTGATACGAGGCGCTCTTGAAGGGACGGCTGCACTGTGGTTGTTAACACACGCGACAGAAACGCAAGGCACTAGTTAAAAGTTCCGTACCAGTGGAATTTACACGTCAAAAGCAACTAAAGAGGGAGACAAGCAAATATTCAAAAAAAAAAAAAATGCTTGGAAGAGTTCAATCACTCCTTTGCGAGACTGGAGGAACGACACTTATGTAAGTGCTGGTCGACTCATTAGTAGGTGGGAACAAAGCATTGCGGGACGCTGGAGCAGACACGGCTGAAGTATGGCTCTTAAAACAGGACACGGGGGCTGTGATACACGAGTTAAAAGTATATCTTCCGGTGAGGTTAGAGAACACGAGCAAGGCAATAATGGAAAAGGCAAAAATGAAACAAAAACTGCGTGGAAGAGATCATTCACCCGTTTTCGGGATAGGCACAGAAAAACATATTGCATAAAATGCGCTCGGTCATCTAAAATAAACCTATTTCAGATCTTCAATCAACGGATTTGTACGATTGCCTCAGTCTTCTAAGCGCTACAGGAGTCAAATACTAAATGAAAATTCATGCCTCTGGCATGCTTTCGCAGCTCACAGTGAATAATTTTTTGTGTGAGGTGAGGTAGGGAAGCTGGAATAATGACTACTCCAAAATTCAAAATGCGTGTTACCTTGCTTTCGTCTTTTAGTAAACTGTTGACTCTCCCTGTAATTTTGATTATGAACGGAAACCAGACCCGTGTATTGGCCGTTACGCATAAAAAAACGCAAAACGCATGCATTTGTTAAAATAAAATCCATAGAAAGCCACTTTTGTAGGGCAATTCCGTCGAGGCGCCCCTCTTACGGCCGCGTATACCAACTACGCTCTGTAAATATTCCTTGCTAGAACTGCACCCCTGCTATAGAGTGAAGTACATTGCATGGTCAACATATCTCATTACTCTGAGTCCATATGATCACCAGACGCAATCTAATGATTATCACACTAACGTCATTATTGTTTATACATTTTGTGCGCTAATTTGTAATAATGGGTTCCTGCATACTCAGTTGGAATTGTTAGTGCCATGGGAGTTATCCAATCTGCGCCTACTGTTATCCCCTGCTCTTCGTTCCCCACAGTATCATTCAGGTTCCAGCGTGCGGTCTTTGTCTTTTTTGCCAGCAGTATTATTCCGGCCGCCACCGACAATTTTCAGCTGCTGCGGCGTATGCCTATTCGCGTGAGTGTAGCCAAACATAAAATGCAGGTAGTTGAGGTCTGTTACGCGCACGTTTCCGCCTGCAGGCGAGGTTTCCTGCTTTTCATGCATCGATACATGCATCGACAAACAAGTCTGAGATCGTGATGTATGAAGGAGAATGTTATTCACCCTTTAAGAAAGTTACGCTGCACCAGATAGCCGCTCGCAGAGTCGGCCACCCATATAACCAGTAGGTTTCGTCCGAGCCTACAAAGTTCATTGGCTTCATTATTTCTCCAACCACACCAGTGTCCGCGCAGCAATCGTTAGCGCGAACTGAGTCATATAGGCCACGCCGCGGAGTTTAAATGGCGTCGAGGATTCCCAGGTATACCAATATATAATGAAGGATCCTTTCTGCTTGATTAAAACGGCTTCTCTATTAATTTCGTGAACTCTTACTGTAGGGATAGCGCGCGTGAAATATCAAACTTTATTTAGGGCCCCTTCAATGTGGCGTGACGATCTGGTGCTTTCCTTGTTGACCTAAGGGTGGATACTAGATTTGAGAAACCAGGCAAAACGGGAAACCGAGAGACTCATCCCGGTGTGGTGCTCTTTAGGTATGAGTTTGGTCGCAGCGTCCCGGTTCCTTGCGGTAACTGTCGAGGCGAGTAGGAAGATTTCTGAAGGTAAAACACAGTGTGGCCTACACTGTCCATGAGTCAGTAACGAGCTAGAAGATTACAGTCTTCGTGAGGAAGCGGTGTTGTCCGGTAGCTCATTGCGGTATGCTATACAAAAGGAATGGTGGCTTGTTCCTAGTTACCAATTGCGGCCCGACCTCTTCCTGATTTTAAGAGTTTCGGCTGCTGCGTTCACGATTAGGTTTTTTTTGTTGGGGAGGGGTTCTTTAGAAGAGACGCATACTGTGTTGTATTGCGCCTAGTAAACCGTTAGTGGTGGCCAAACGTGCGCTGCCAGTATATGCTCATCTCGTGTCTAAGCCGCATTGGGCCGATCCCGCAGCCATAGTCCGCTGGCTGGACAAAGTGAAGGTCTTCGTAGGCTGGTTAATGGTGTCGTGGGCGCGCCGGTGAGAACCAGGAAGCGTATTTCATGTTAGGCCGAAGCTGACAGTTGTTGCGGAGACGTAGAAGCACGGGGTGGTCTCACAGCGAAGAAACAATTCACGGGTCAATGTGAGTGAGAATTTATTCACATTGTCGTGGTGATTTTTGGATATCGTCAGTGTGTGCGCGATCGGTGCGCTGCAAAAGAAGTTTTGTAACTATGTTGTGTACACCCGTCAAAAAGTTTGATAAACACAGCTACTACAGAAAAAAAGAATTTTCTTAAAATTTCAGGTTGAACTTAAAATAAGACAATATTAAATTATTAGTGGAATGATTTTGGTTACTATGCAAATCTGTGGTATGTGAATGTACGTAAATTTTGTATTAAAATTACGTATACTTTAGCAGGGCTACAAATCTTAAGTTGATTTTTCAAATAATTAGTGCCAAAATAAACTAAAGAAAATCTTTGACTGTGTTCGCGTATCTATGGATGTCTTTGAAGGAAGCGTGGGGAGTGAATAGGAAGCCAGCAGCACTCATTCGCCATACATCAGGACTCCAGTAACGCATGAAACTTCTGGTAGTATAAGAAGATTAATAGTTTCTTGACCTGTAATAAGATAATGCCTAAAGTGATTTTGCAACAACCCGATGCGGTACACGAGGTGAGCGAAATATCGAAAACCTTATATGGCAAAGTTTCCGTCGAGACCATGGCTGATGCAAGATTAGGGAGGATGGTTCTTCGGTGCTGCATGTTATCAAATAATTTATTTGCGTGATGGATAAATGTAATTTTTAGGTAGTGAGCTACTCGGTTGTCCGCACATACGCTCAGAGCACAACGTTAACAAAGTACAAATTTCCGGAATGTGTTCGCGTCTGTATGCAACGTGGACAATATGCGAAGAAAGCAGAGCGTCTTTGGCCGCCATTTTTTATGCGCCACACAACCCAATTCAAGCGAGCAGCTTTCTGTGCCATTCCGCGCAAATGGCTTTGGTACAATAGCGCGTTTTCTGCTCCCGCTAACACGTAGCGCAGGCGCACGAGGACGCCATTTTAGGCTCAAAATAAAAATAAAACGGGTCATCTCGACTAACGTGAAACCTGGAGATGGTCGAAATATGCAGTGTATATGTGTATTTAAAAATTGTAATTCTCTCTCTCTCTCCACACGGCGCGCGCTGATTGGGCGCCGGAGAAGCACCGGTAAAGAAATTGTCTGAATGAACTCATACTTCTAGCGAACTTTAACCCAAGACGAAGAAAGAAAGACGAAACACACAGTTGGTCAGTAACCAACTCGCCCAACTCTCCGCTTTAAAAAATTGTCCAGCAAGTACTTTATCAGGCGTAATGCGGTTTTCTGCCCCTGAGGCCTTGGCCCATTGGGGTTTTTGCCCACGGAGATGAAACCATCGGGTTTAGAGACATACAGCATAGCTGTAAAAGTATTGTGTTTTTGGTACACGAAACGTTATATCACAAGGCGTCGGAAAAAAAATGCCCCGTTGTGATTCTTTCAGTACGCGTTTTTTTGCCACGGAGATGAAAAAGTTCAAGCGCGACGCGTTGGAAAACGAGAGTCCCGATGTGGTGTGTCATTTCAGTACGCGTTACGTTACGTTGTAGCTAGAGGGGTTGGAAAGCAAAGGTTTCGGTGTTTTAGTACCGTGACTGCATGAGGTGCCGACAGCCGGAGCTCCTTAGGAGTGTCGCCTTGAAAATTTGGCTTTCACGCAAATTTTATGACATGTTGGCACCGGCCCCTCAGGAATAGAAACTGCAACCCACGAATCTTCTGATCGCATTCAGTGCGGTCGAGTCGTGATAATTGATAACGGCTCTGAGCTGCACCGTGAACTGCTCTGAACTGCTATAACTTCTCCATAGAAAAAAAAAAAACCGCACGAAAAGAACA
Source organism: Haemaphysalis longicornis (assembly GCA_013339765.2). Taxonomy (NCBI): domain Eukaryota; kingdom Metazoa; phylum Arthropoda; class Arachnida; order Ixodida; family Ixodidae; genus Haemaphysalis; species Haemaphysalis longicornis. The sequence goes on from CM023452.1 coordinate 94,055,395, forward strand.
CAACGGGACACTCGTTTTTCAACGCCTCGGGGTATAACGTTTCGGGTTTAAAAACACGAGACTTTTACAGCAAAGCTTTATGTCTCTACACCTAACGGTTTCATCTCCGTGGGCAAGAACGCCAAGGCGCCAAGTCCTCAGGCGCTGAGTGTGGAGCATCGAAACCGCATTACGCGATAAGCGCCTGTGGGCAATGTGTTCAACGGTGATTCTCCGGCACCAAATCAGCCCGCGCCACGTGGAAAGAGAGAGGCTTGAAATCTTTAAATACACATATAAAAGGCTTGCTTCACCCATCCCCAGGTTTTACGTTAGTGGAGATTCTGTCAGCGGCAGCGGCGGCGTGTGAACGATCCCTAATTCAACACCTCTGCAATTTTACAGACTGCTGAAAGACATGCTGTGCTGTGGCTGTCGTCGCAAGTGCCAAGCATCGTAGACGACGCGTCTTTCTGTTCCGAGAGCCGGCTTCACTGCAAACCAGCGTTGTTGGCCCTGCCATGTATCAGTGCTGCTCAAAAACTTTGACGTTCTATCGGTGGCATCGCGGGGCCGGTACTGCCCTGCCGAGTGGAGCGAGGATCATACTGGCAGCGGATGCGGCGTCGTGTGAACGCTACCTTATCAACTCCTCTGCAATTTTGCGGGTTGGTTTAGCGGCTTATACCGACCACAATTTTGACTAAATTGCTTGGAATTTTTTGCCGTTGCTTGTCCTGCCACAATGTGCTACCTCTCTGTTTGTTAGCAGTGTTTAAAGTTGTTTTCTACATCTCACAAAGTTGCTCTCGCTCTGTCGGTGTCCATCAGCCAGGTATGTGGGAGCGAAATGCTAGCGGCCTCTAGGACGTGACGGAGACACTTGATGAAAAGCGACCAAACAGTATTTAGGAGGTTGCAAAGGGGTTGAGAGGTTTGCTATCCAAGTTTGACGTCTTTTCGAGTGACGTGAAGAATGAGATTGCAAAGGTGGCCACTTCCAATGCCGAAACTCATACCGAGCTGGGCAATATTTACCAATTCATGATATTTCATGCACGACTGTTTGAGGGCTTAAAAATGATGGCGATGGTTTCATCGTGAGACCCGCTGCGGTAAATACCTGAAATGCAGAATGCTGCAAACAAATGAGGAGTTAAGGAAGGAGCTTGCTTTGGCTAGGAAAGAATTGATTGAACTTAAGCAGTACAGCCGGAACATGAACATGGAAATCGAAGATCAACCGGTAGCACCTACGAAGACTTGGAAAAAGTTGTTCAAGATATTGCTAAGTGCCTTGAAGTCGAATTTGGCACAGACGACATTGACGTCGCTCACCGTTTTCAACAAAAAAAGGACCAGTTCTATGAAATAGTGAAATGCCGGACAAGACGTGCACGAAACAATTTTCTCGAAGCTGTTAGAAAAAGAAACTAGCATACGGGTGTTCTCGGTTTTGACCGTGACCGCCCGCTCGCTTAAATGAGCACCTGTGTGCTGAAAACAAATTACTGCTAGCAAGGACCGTCAGGCGAAGCGTGTTAAAGGACTGGAAGTTTGTTTGGTGTTCCAGGGCAGAGTTCTCATCCCGAAGGCATAACAATCTCCTGTATGCACATTATTTGCGGTGCCGACCTTGCCAAAGTGGTTCAAATAGATCCCGATATATGCTAGATGGCCTACGATCCTTTTTCCGAAAGTTTCAAAGCTTGCAGAGGAAAAGTGCTTTTGTCAAACGTACCTTGGCTGCTCTTGTCACTTACATAAAAAAGTAATATCACCCCGGAAAAACACGCAACAATCGAATCTGCTCTATTGTATACAGATAAGTTCTGGAAATGTGATGGCTGTAACTGTAATATTGTTGTCTGTTTTCCTTTAGTATACCACTTCTCTGTAAATCATGTGGCACCTTTGCTTTAGAGTTAGGTTGTGTTTTTTTGTACTCCTTTTCAATTTATTGTACATATACACCCTCTAATATCTGTGCGTGTGATTTGTAGCCAGGTTTCTATATTAAGTACATATGATAAAGCACGACAACCTGTCGCCGTTCAACAACAAAGTAAGGCGAAGAATGCTTCGGCTAACGAAAACTCTAAACCGCAATGACCACACTGAAGTAAGAAACCAATGATGAATTCAAAAATCAAGCAATCCTGTGTGACACATTTTTTTCGCTGTTCCCACCTTAATGCACAATCTGCTGTTAATAAGTCGTCCACCGTCGAACGACTGCTGATCAGCTTGACATGGTAGATGTATTTATGTGAACTGAATCTTGGTATACCGGTTCGGAACAACATATTCACCTTCCAAAATATATTTCAAGGATTTCAAGGATTTTATTAAACATTTTTGGTAAATACACATCGCACGTAGTTATTAGTACAGAAGGAGGTCCCAAAGAAAAACTGTCCGGGGACCTCCTGTTAATAACTGCGAAAATATTCTTGAAAAATATGTAGGCAGTCGAGGTACGGGTCAGTTTAGTACGCTAATTGAATATGCCAACACTATAACAAGAAATTATGCAATATTATTTCGGGAAAAAAAGGTTTGAGTACTGTAAGCAGGGGTAAGCACAAAAATTATCATTCAGAAAAAAATGTTAGCAAGCATGGTCTTAAATTACTGTACAATGAAGAAGCAAATTTTGTACAAGTACTAAAATTTCGAAGTTACGTACGGATCAGTGTAACACGCAATAAATATGCAAGCACTCGAACAAGAAATTATACAATATTAGCTCTGGATAAACAGGTTTAACCACTACACGAGACTTTATTATTCGGAAGGATTCTTAAGCAAAAATGATCTTAAAGTATTGTTCAATGAACGCATAAAATAGGACGATGTAATTGTTATTTTTAATGAATTTCATAGTTCAATGGCTGCGAAAATGGCTGTTTGTTTGCCGTAGTTAGCGTAGACCTGAGGCAGCAGTAGGTTAAGTTCTTGTGCAAATCTTGTGGGCTTGGTGTTTGTTAGGTGGGAATCTAAGAAACTATTAATATATATGCCGTTTTTGCGAGCCCGAATTATGATAGTACACAGTTTTAGTTGAAAAGCAAGTTTTAGCGGTAGAGTCCTCAGACTGGTGTAGATGGGGAGCGCCTATGCGTTGTAAGGGCTCAATGTAATTAGGCGAACTGCTTCGTTTTGTAAATGATGGAGACATGACAAATGAGTAGAATATATGTTTCCCCATGACGATAAGCAGTAATTAAGATGACTGTGAACAAATGCATAGTATAGATATTTCAGGATAGGTTTCTGAAAATGGCTTCGAGATCTAATTACGTACGCGTATGCCAAAACCAATTTTTTTCGTAAGTGATTTCACGTGGAGATTAAATTTCAGATGAGTGTGGAGTAGAACTCCGAGAAATGTTACTGTGCGTGACGGAGGAATGGCGGTGCCTTCAAAGCAAAGGCTTGGAACTTAAACTGGATGTTTATTAGAGGTATGAATATTAAGTATATTGTTTTTGTGTGGTTTATCTGGAGTGCGTTATTATTACACCATGCTGCAATATTTTCGAGGTTTTTGTTTAGCCTTGCTGTTAGGGCGTCTAGATTAGGATCACCTGTTAATATTGTTGTGCCATCGCGTGAAGAATACAAGTTGTGTTATTTAGGCACGTAGGCAAGTCATTATTATACACTAAAAAGAGAAGTGGACCTAAAATTGACCCTTGCGGTACGCCTTAATTTACAGTTATAGGTTGGGAAGTTGCGTTTAAAAGGCGTACCACTTGGGTCCTGTCTGCTAAATAGCTCCGGAAAAGTGTTATAGGTGGCCCACAAATTCCGAGTGATTCTAATATAGAAAAAAGAATTTTATGAAATAATGGTATCGAAAGCTTTCGTGAAATCAATAAATACCGCTCCAGCCCAGTGACCTTTGTCAATGAGCTGTTTAATCTTATCTCGAAATTCTATAAGGGCAAGTTCTGTTGAAAGATTAGGGCGAAACCAAACTGGCAGTTGGTTAGAAGGTTGAATTTAGCAAAATATGCCATTAGACGATCTGAAATGAGCTTCTCGATTAATTTACTACAGAACGGAAGAACAGTTATAGGGCGGTAACGAGCTAAAAAATTAGGCTCTCTTGTTTTGAATACTGGAACAATTTCGCCACGTTTAAGTTCAGACGGAAAAATGCCGGTCGTAAATATGTTATTATTATGCTAGCAAGTACAGCGGACACGTCACGAGAAACTAGCTTTATTTTAAAAGGGCGAAATAATCTAGCCCAGGGGCCAGTGTATTTTTAACTTTGAAATTGCATTATGGACTTCGTCAGCTGAGGTAGGACGCAGGTAAAAACTATGGGGACATCTAGGGAGGCATGAAACGTTACTAGCCTGTGTTACATTCACTTTAGAAAATAAAGTGTTAAATGAGTCAGCAATGTCCATAGGACTCGTTTATGTCTGCATACCATCGTTATTTTAAGTTATAGAGGAATGGCTCGTCACCCAGCTTCAGGAATTCTCTGATTAGTTGCCAGTTCTTATGGGTGTTGTTACCGTTTTGAACAATTTTATTTTGGTAGTAGTTATTTTAAACTTGCTTCAACGGTGCATCGAGGGTTTGCCAATACTTTTTATGACAAATTTTAAAGGAAGATTGAAGGGCCGAGCTTTTATTTCTTGTAAATGTTGTCTCTTTTACGAATGCTGCGTAGGAGACTATTAGTTATCCATGGGTTCCTGGGGGCAGAGTATCACTTATGGACGGGAGTCAGTGACGTGCATAGATTAATTGATTGTACTATTTTAGAAGAGAATAAGTTGAATGCCGCTTCTGGGCAATGTTCCTCCAACACGTCCCTCCAGTCAATAAGCGATATGATTTCGGTAAATTTATTTGGGTCAAACGAGTGTCTTGTTAAGGTCTGAGGTTTAGATTGGGTACGACGTTCGAGTAGTAAAAAATATGGTAATGGTCTGTTTGTCTCGGTATAGGTTTGTCTCGGTTTGTCTCGGTCGGTTTGTCTCGGTTTGTCTCAGTTTTGTTTATACCGTGACAATATTAAAGTCGATAATTCCAGGAACTTGAGGGGAAACTAAGTTAGATAAGATGTGATCAATTAGCGTGTGCGGACCGTGTGGCACGCACCGAGTAGCTGATTGTATTAAAGATTCTAAACCGTTACCAACGAAGCAGTTACTGTACTCTGAGCATGCGCCATCTGTTACATCAGTGATGTCAATGTTTATGTCACCTACAATAATGATGTTTTTGTTTTCTACATTTACTTTGTTTAAGATTTGTTCGAGTTCTTTGCAGAAGTCAGGGTAACAGGCGGACGGTGAAGCGGTAGATGGATGCTATGATAGTATTTCTTGCAAACGGAAAGGCAACGCGGTCGAATTCAATCCAGACTGATTCAATTTTTGCTTTGCTAAAACTTGTGTCATCTGCGACGTTTGTGAGATAATACGTTTGAAATGAATATAGCTTAACCGCCATGACGGTCATTCGGGCGGTGATTAAATTCAGCATGATGATTCGGCAAAGAAAACAGCCTGTCATCACTAGTGATAACTAGGTGTCCGACTTGCAAATAACAGAAAAGTTGTGGTTGTAGAGTGTTAAGAAGTTGACAAGATCATCGTAATGTTTATGTAGGCTACGGATGTTAAAGTATAAACGGATATGTGGGATGTGGCTGAATGTTTTAGTAGAATATTTAGCTAGTGTACGGTGTAGTACATGATCGCATTAGCGACTTGATGCGCGATTGTGTTCTTGCAAAGACGGCAAGATCACTGATCCCCGAGATTCCATAGACGTGGCTATCCTTCGTCGTGCGTGCTTTGGTTTTGCCGTTTTCGACCGAGAGTAACTGCCACGTCTTTTCTTTTTTTGAGAGCCAATGCTTGCGCGAAGAGTCGTTTGTTCTCGGGAGTGAGGTGGCCGTTGATGAAGACCGGCTTGACACTTATTTTCTGACGTGAATCCAATAGTGCCAGCCGTGAGTCGTGCCTTCCTTGTCTTCGCTATGAACTCCGCTTTCTTTGTCCGCAAGCGAAACCGAGCGAGAATGTGCGGACCGTTTTTGCGGGTATGCGGATGAACAACCTCAATATCGGACGCTGTAACAGGGGCGGTCAATTTTTTTCTCAAGTTTCTTCTCGAGAATTTCTGCGCAATCTTCACCCTGCGTTCGAGGGTACGCCTCTGATTTTCCACATTGTCTGATGCGGGAGTACAGTTCCAGCTCTAGCGACGCCCCGCGATAGCTGGTGGTTTCGTGAGCAAGCTTCCTTGTTTCTTTTATTAGCACAGCTTGCTGTGCTTTCATTGTTTACTACGATGGTGCTGAACATGCTGACGGCTACATTTCATGCTTTCAACTTCGTTGTGTAATTCAGGCAACATCCTTCGCTAACTCGGCATTAGGAACCATCGGCGACAACAGAACGCGTTAGAACAGGGTAGCAGCGAAAGCGGCCAGTAATGAAAAAGCAACCAATTCAAAATCCAAGTACTCAAAACAGGACCTGCGTAAGGTAGAATGTTCTTCATTAGGTGCTGTCACACCACCGCAACCACAGCTTCCAAGTGGCAATCCTCCGATGCGTCGTCCTTCTGTAGCCGAAAGGCACGATGGGGAATGGTGGCGCTGGCGGTTGTCACGTGTCCAGGCGTTGAACATCTTCCGCCGCGTCAAACATTGTTCGCCACACGTGTGGAGACGGCGATAGCTAGGTCGCTGTCGAGTTGCGTGGAAACAGGAACGTGCAGGGCCTGTGTACGGTAGAATGCTGCCAGCTGCCAATCTCATTTTTAAATCTCCTTTTTTAAATAGAACTGTTGGTGCCTGGGGTGGAGTTTGTGTCCTGGTTAACAATCAATGGCCTGTGACTCCTTGGTTGAATTTTTGAACGTACACCTGATTATGAATTTTTTGTACACTATCGAGCTGCACGGTCATTGCGGTTTGCTACCGTCCTTCTGCTGGTCGTATAATAGATTTTCTTTTATTTTTAGAAAAAAAGTGTTTAACTATGTAAATGTGAAGAATTATGACGTGTCGTAAAGAGCTAATTTTAAGATAAATTTGCTTTCTGATAGTAACGTTACCAAAGATTTTTTTGCAGTTATTTCAGCTAACGGGTGCACCAATTCCATAACCAAACCAACAAGAATTACACCTGCCAGTGAATCTCTTATTCACCTTTTATACACACATTGATGAGTTCTCACCCCGAAAACATTGAGTCGTTATCTTCCGTAGATGGGCTGAGTGATCACAGTATTGTTCTATTCAATTGGACTATTTTCGGTCAATCAGACAGCGTTCAATAAAATAAATTCGAGAGTACAGTAAAGCTGACATTTCCAGAATTAAAAGTGAACTCGAAACCCTCTTTGAATACCTAAATGAAACTGCTTATAGAAGGTCTGTCGACGAGAAATGGTGGTTGTGAAAACAAAATCTACTACTCAGCCTAATCAGTAAATACGTACCCCTCGTTTGAATCCGTGGGTAAATAGGATGGTTCTGGTACACAACTCTTTAAAAAAACTAGCTCAAAGAAAAAGCGCCTCTTCAGAGGGGAAAAAAATTGGGTACTGTCCCGAAATAGAATTACTTCAACTACTTGCGAGAGTACAACAGCCTCTTGAAACGCTCAAAGAAGAAAATTTTTCACCGAAGACCTTCTCATATTCTCCATGATAATCCAAAAAAATTATAAAAAATACTCACTCCCAACAGTCATGAGTCGCATAACATCACCTTCACCAATCCTGACGTGTCACACGTCCCAGTCGCAGAACGGCTCTGACATCCTAAATTCCTACTTTTCTTCCGTTTTTACCTGTGAACTTTCGACCAACATTTCTGCTTTACAAGATTTGAATTCACTGAGATGCCTGCCATCGAAGTAACAGCTGAAGGTATCATGAAGCTATTAATTAAACTTTCTAGCTCCCCCGGACCTCACAACATGCCTGTGGAAAATACTAAAAGCTACTGGTGTCATTTCCAGCCAGACCTTGCAAATAATTTTAACCTGTGTGTACGCGAGGGTACTCCGCCAAAGACTGCAAAATAAACAAAGTGGTGCCTGTTTTCAAGTCTGGTAAGCGCTCCGGCCCACGCAATTTTTCTGCCCGATCTCACTTACATTTATTGTCTGTAAACGTTTGGAACATATCATATATTCGCACATAGCAAACCACCTCGAAAGGAATTCTTTTTTCTTCAGCAATCAGCATGACTTTCGTCCAGGCATCTCATGCGAAACTAAACTTTTTGAATTCACCACAGACCTTCACCTAACCTTAGATTCTTCATTCCAGGCAGACGTTATTTACTTCGATATTTCAAAGGCCTTTGACTGCGTCCCCCATAAACGACTAGTGTCAAAACTTTCGTATCTTCATCGCGGCCCGCTAATCCTGTCATGAATCACCTGTTTCCTAACACATCGCCGTCAGTTCACTTGTGTTGGAGATCTCTGCTCAGATACTGCCAAAGTAAAATCCGGTGTTCCTCATGGATCAAAACGTGGTCCACTTCTTTTCCTTATACTTATAAACAAGCTCCCGACTGGCATTTCATCTTCAATGCGTCTTTTCGCCGATGATTGTGTTATTTACCGCCGTGTCACAATCAGTGACGACCAATCTGTCCTTCAAAACGACTTTAACTCAATTGCCAAATGGTGCTCACGCTGGACGATGAATCTAAATATTAGCAAATGTAAGTTCATGCATGTTACCCGGAAGCGCTCCATAACTACATTCTCATACTGTTTAGGGAGAGTTAATCTATCTGAGGTCGATAGCTACCACTTCCTTGGCGTTACCATCACTAGCAAACTAAACTGGTCGAATCACATCCTAAAACTAACAGCCGATGCCTCGAAGTCCCTGAACTACCTTAGAACATCATTATACCTGTCCCCTCCATCGATCCGTAAAATAGCATATTGCCGCGAACCATGTATGGGTTTGTTTATTTATTGTCTGTTTACTTATTGTTTGTTTTTACTGCCGGGCCACGCCCGGCTGTGTTATCTGCGTTCTAAGCAAAGCGCGTCTTCCATTCTTTAATTTTATGCCGCATGGGCTATCACATTCGGATAAGCAGACTGTTTCGCCCTAACGTCGCTAGCCCAGAATAATCTTCTGTGATCTACAATGTTCTGGATGTGAATCGACGGTTCTAGAAACACTCGCGCCGAAAGATAAAAGCTTGCAGAACAGACGCCGTGGCGTTCCATTCGACGACAGTCGCCTGCGCAAGTCACTTTGTTGACCGCTGCTTCGCCGCCGCTGTATTCTTTTGAGTTGTTAGGGGAGCACAAGTTTGCTCCAATAAACTTGTTCTTTCTTCAATACAGCTGCGTCGTCTTTGACAATATGAACTTTCACCCGCACCATACTGGAATATGCCTCCTTCATTTGAAACACGCACCAAACGTACCTGCTTGACATATTAGAAGCTGTCCAAAGCCGCGCTACCCGTTTCATCTCTTCCAAATATTACTACATATGAGCGTCACCAACTTAGAAGCATCTGTCGGACTTCCCCTCTTAGCATCAAGACGCAAAATGTCACTGCTCTGCCTATTCCATAAATTGTACTTTTACTTACCCTGACCTTCGTTCTACACTTTTATTTCCACACGTCCGCTCATCACATCGCCTCTTCAATTCTTTGAGCATCCAAAGACTTCACGGTTCCACTAACGCTTTCAACAAATCTTTCCTTCCCATAGCAATACAACAATGAAACTCCCTTCCAGAATCCATCGTTGTAGAGCAAAACCCTTCGAAATTCCGCGAGTTACTTACCTCCTATATCCTAAATTAACCTACAATATTCTGTTTCTCGTTTCTTTTTCTGCGCGTAATTTTAGCGTCCTTATCAATTGCTCTTCTCGTTGCTTCTTTAGATGTCTGATAAATATAATTACACCCCCAGACAATTATACAAAAACTGGAGACCCGACGTTTCGAAGCCGGCTCGGCTCCTTCTTCAGAGGCGACACGGCTTACATTGCAACGTCGCCTTGCAACCTTTCGCCGCTGCCGGCCTTCCACGAACCCCGCTCTGCGGATCGCAGCTCGAGTGTTTACACAGGACTTGGCAGTTCCTCGCGCAGCCAATGCGTCTCCTTGGGGTGCGCTGTATATACCTTGACTCAACGTAAAGGCACTTCCTCCAGTTTGCCTCTTTTTCGAAGATGGCAGTTCGGGTGAGGTCAGCTTCTCAGGTCTCAGTCAGGTTTTATACAATCGGGCTGTATTTTAAGTTGAGCTATATTTAAGGGGACACGTTAAATTTCTGGTATACCTTTTTCGCACTTTCTCGATTCTTCGCTCTAAGACCCAAGTTTGACTATTTTGATTTGCAGCCGCACGCGACGTGTGCTAATTATAATAAATACAAAGTCGTACTAGTTGGTTAACAGGCGCGCGGATCCCTGCGGGCGTCTCGAACATGCACAACTTTCTTCCAGGAAACGACTAAACGAGAATCTCACGTGCGATAAGAAACCAACAATAAGGCGACAGAGCGTGCGCCTGTAAGATAACGTCGCTTGTTCGCTGCTTGGAGCTGTCGATGCTGTCGGCATTCCTGCCATTCGCCGACTTCATCATCAAACACGTCGAGATGCGCGCGAGTGGCGGTGCAGATGCGCATTTCAAGCGCGGCTTCAAGCGCGAAGTGAAAAACGATGTTGCAAGCTAATTGAAATAAAGGCTTCATTTAAAACATGCATATTTACAATATTAGCACCTAACCGATATCTTTGCAACAGAACCGATATGGGAAAAGGGCAGGTACATAGTTCCAACAAAGGATACGGCGGAAACGCGTCGGCAGAAAGTACGCAGCGCCTTGCAACGCGGCTTCACCACAATAAAAAAGCAAGCAGCTGCTGAAATGGAAGGTGGGAGTCGTTTTGGGGGAAGTGTTTGGAACTCACTCACTTGGTGGGCACCATTTGTTTTTCCATCCGTAGGTTCCGTGCCCACAGCACGTTGCAAGACGCGTCGTCTGCTTCTCCCGGGACGAGGTAACCGTATGCACTGCTGTACTTCAATTACGCCGTGATGCAGACGGGGACGTAATAAAGCTCCTTACACGTCCGCTTTATCGTCATTGGGTCTTGTTTCGATGCTATCACGACAACTACGCAGTTACGAAGCCGAAAGGGCGTGCTGCGTCATGGGGAAATCGGCAACCGGACCTGATTAGGGCGATTCTCGAGACGGCCTCTAGGTGGCTAGCACAAACACTCAGTCGCCAATTGTGAGAGGATGATGCAAACGATACTATGCGGGGTTTTTGCATCTCGCGCAGCTTAATTGATACTTAATGGATTTTAACAATTCTTCCGGGAGTAGATTCCGTGGACAATAGAAGTTTCCCCAAAATATGTTTCTTACAGTTGGTGATAATACTTGCGGGATCCCTGAAGACCAAGCGCTGCTGATGTATTACTGAATTTTAATATTGCTTATCTGGAGGCGAAAACACAGCATCAAGCAGCAACCACACATTTCGACCGCTTACTGCTGAGAACCTATTTCGAAGGCGGGTAGTTCACCAACTTGTTACACTGTTTACGATGGCAATCACGTTCACTGGACGACGAAGCATCGCAATGGTATGTTTAAAGAGCCTAATTTTATTAGTTGCGTGTGGATGTTACGCACCTAATTTTAAGCCCTGCGAAGTGATGCTATTATTGGTCTCTCTTGTCATAGGTTGGGTATTCTAACACTGCCCCTTCCCTCCTTTCGTTAATTCTAGCGGCCCATGCTTTCGGCCGCACATCATTTCATTTTAACTGCAAAGTAGTTTAGTGAATCGTTATTTTTGTTTTTTGCAGTGAAAATAGCAAGAAAATGACCCGCGCACGGGACTTCAGTCTGCGGCGGGCGCATGGCAGTAAAAAGGCAGAAATTCAGAACGCTTGCGTGTACGTGCCTTCGGGTCACCGCGCCGCTTCCCCGGCGCGCGTTTGTTAAGCCAACCGTACCCACGCAGGGAGATCGGCCAAGATTCGCAAAAAAGTAGGCCAGCGCTCGCCGTAATCGCGGTAACACTTGCGGGGAACGACGAAGACACGTCATACCGGACGCCCCCAAAGTTACATACAGAACGATTATCACTTCCAACAATGAAGGAAGCGCACACTTATTGAAACAACGATGGAGTAAAGATCGTTGCTCCTGGGAAGAACTAAAGCAGTTGCAATCACGGGGCCTAAACCGTCATGATGGTCGTGAAATTAGCGTAAGGCTTCGCAACCTTCAAGTTTTACGGGTTAGTGTGAGCTTCCGTAATTTTTGGTCGGGTGGAGTAGGAGGGGGATCTCGTACTAACGTTTATTTAGCCAATTTAATCGTTCATCCCTTTTGACATTATTGAATGGGTGTAAGGGGCTATTCGGAATTTTGTCTGCACCTTATATGGGCATTATTAAGACGCTGGCATTATTAAGCAAACTGGCTAGTTTGGTTCAGACGAACTTCTCCATAGCCCTCTCAGCGTTTATTCAGTGGGGCAGTTTCTCAATTGTGGAGAAACTGCCAATTGAAAAACGCGTTTGCTTCATAATTTTTACCGCATCATTTCAGCACCTTTCGCGGGGCGCAGGCAGACAGCGGTACCAGGCGAGGTAGCGGTGTGGCGTAGTAGGAAAACTAAAACCTACGTTATGAAGAGGTGCGGCCCAAGGAGCTTGTGGCCATATTGTAGGAGTGACCAGTAGAAATGCCGAACCTACAATATCCGCCGCAACCGCCAGCACCGCCGCTGTCATTACAGCTTTTGATAATTGGCGCTGCTTAAAATCCGCCAATATATTCATAACTTTTTATGTCTTACGAAAGCTCGTGTGTAAATAAGGATTTTACGTGTTTCTCCCAGTGCGTGCACGCGCATTTTTCGTTCTGTTGTTCGTCACGGGACTCTTTGGCCCATCAGGTCAGCCGCGGCTTGGTCATCTCTGCACGGCGATTGATAGGTTGACATTGTTGTTATTTACGAGGTTATTTTAAATGTACTGTCCCAGAGACTGGAATGTTCGTCTTCCTGACGCGCCAATCTGTCTATTTATATCAACTTCCGTTTTGTCTTAAGTGTCCCTTTAAGGAGGTCGGGTTTCCCAAATTAATTATCGAAAACTCGTGCTAAAGACACAAAGATACAAAAACTACCGTTGTGGTTAAGATATTTTGAGGGAAAGGGTGGAGTAGGCCACGTATTTTTTTGCCGTAGGTTTCAGCTCAATGGTTTCGGTGATGTGAACTGTTACTGCGAACGTTTCAGAAAATGATGGATAGTTATGTCGTTTCATAACACTCTCGCAGTGCCGTTACATCTCCAGCTTTATAAGAATTGCCCTGTCGAAGAGTGCACGCTGACCGGAGAAACCACTAATGCAATTTGTGTTCCCTGTATGAGTTCTCGTTAGTAGCTCCATTACCTAACGGTGTACTTGTATCATTGTTGTAGTCATTGGTGCAGTCCCTGCCGAGGTTTTTTTCTTTGTCAATACTTCAAAGTCTTAGGCTGCGGCTAGATATTTTTCCTATACACAGAAAAAGATGGGGGGGGGGACTATTGCGACTGCAAGATATCTCGCAGTTGAAACAAGCAATATATTTTGTTGTTTGTTTAGTTACGTACAAGTTCTGTTTGACAATTTTCTTACGTTTTTACACGTACTACTGGTTCAAAACGCAGATTGTTCAAAAATACCATTATAACAGTGTGTAGACATTTATTATTTCTCAATACTTGTGTAGAGAAATTTACATTGTTTTTAGAACTTTATATACTTTCTGTCTTACCCGAAATATGTTTAGAACATGAGTACATTAATGTAGATATCCAGTCGCGTTAGTTCAACCGCCTCTACAGCACTCAGCAGCCCTTCTTATGAAGTAATTTGGAACAAATTCAGATGATCCGTATGATGCGTTATATTACTAGCTCAGGTGTCGATTGTTCAAACAGTGACTGGACTGCCTGTGTGCCTGTAGATTATGTATACTGAAGTTCTGTGTCTGGTGTTAGCGGTGCAATGTTATCTATATATTGTCAAGTGAGCTTTATCAAGAAAACTACGAACTCGGAACAGTTGGTACTCTGAAGTTAGCACTGGTACCTTTGCGTAAACAACGCTCTCACGAGATTGCAAAATACGCCATGGAGTGCCTTAGCAAACATGAATGTTAAGATACGCACTAATTTTTGGAAAAATGTTATTCCCTCGTTAGAATTAAACCTGTCCTTGTAATCAGTGACTCCGCTGCCTGGAGGCTCGTTGGATTGACCTACGAAAGCTGTGCATAAAGGACGTACCACTTGGTCGGCGGATTATCGCTGAAGTGCTGGCTCACGGCAGGGCTTCCTCCAACAATTATACGGGCATGAGGTAATCCATTTCATCAATATCAAAGTATTACAATGGTATCTTTAAAGGTAGTCAACAGATTAGCTGAGTGAGAATGTTACGCACATAATTTAAAAGCACTGGAAATTGGTTCCATTGTTCAACCCCCTACTGCGTTTTTAGGTGTTTCGCCAACCTGCGTTTTCCTTAGTATGGCAGTTCCTCTAGTATGGCTATACAGGTAGAGAGTGCCATCATTTGGGTTTTCGAAATATTGTTCCTGTTTATGCACGCAAATGTATTGATACAACTCTTCCAACTTATTTAATAGGTGTGAAGGGGGCGTTCGGACTTTACGTATGTTAGGTGACGGGCCGAGGGGCAACTACCTAATTGGGCGATAAAACAATTCGGACCTTGTACAGGGGCCGAAGTTAAAATACGCCCTTGTTCAATTTCAATAAAATAACTTTTGGGAATCCCTTTTTTTCAGAAAACACACAGTAGACGTTTTAAGCAGAAGAAAACTTGGAAAACCTTTTAAAGTTGACACTTGATTGAGGGAACATGAGCAGCAAGCAATAAAATCATACTTACGAGTTCAATACCTCCGTGTTAGCATTCACGTAGTCAGTTAAAGTCAAACCAGAGGCCCCACAACAATCTCCCAGACGTGTTTCTGTGTGGTGGCATAGGTAAGCGGCCTGCAATAACGCAAGATTCTGTGGCAGCATTAAGACTGGGTAATGACTGGGGAGTCGTGACGGGTAGATGTTTTCTTTGTTGTCCAAGGATTTGCTTGAGGTTTGGGATAAAATTGGAAAAATTGTTACCGGGACAATGCTGTCTTTTCAATGAACCAAATTCGCATTTCGTCACTGTGGTCGACCGTACGGGAGCCGGAATGTCTTTATTTCCTATTTATAAACACTCGTGGTTGGCGTCGGTTTTTTAATTTGTATCGCGGGCTATCCAAGGTGAAAATTTCAAGATTTTGTGGAACCTTTCAGGGGCAACATTTAGTTTTCTGGTACGGCAGCATATCGCGAAAACGTAAGTGGTGGGAGCTTGGGAGTGTGAGCCGGGAATCGGTGCGTAGAAAGTGAAATAAGCAAAGCGGGAGGAGGGTGTGGGGAAGTTCCCTCTGCCAAACATAGCCCCGCGCGCCGGGGATGGCAAACTGCTGCGCCAAAGGTGCTCTGGGTAGGCTGTTTCCAAACGGGCATTACGAGTCTCGATTAGCGAGGGAATGTACCTACGGGAAACAACAGCATGGTCCAGGCGACGGCGAAACGAGCTTAGGATGCTCCTGGCGAAGGCTTTGGTGACGGGGAGGTAGGCGGGCGGGGAGGAGGATGCAAACGCCGTGATGGCCGTGGACGCAAGGTTGAAACCACCGTTGAACAGCAGCTCAACAGGAGGCTCCTGGCAATGCCGAGTGAGTGAACGGTGCTACGGAGCGGCCTAGCGAAAAATATTGTTCGGAGGGTGTTATACGCAACCAACAAAACAAAAGGAAAGAGACAGGGTGCAAACACATTTCAGATTCATATTTAGGTGCGGAGTACCTTAGGACCACACAATGTCCGTCCGCGTCCGTGCACATAGCGTTTACAATCGCAAAAAAATCACACAGGCACCGGCGGGATTCGATCATGTGTCTGGTAGACCAGACAGAGTTAGTGTCAGTGGTCTTACCTATTAGGTTACGACCATGAGTTAGTAGCCGAGAGTAAAATGGCTTACTCTCTCACCTGTAACGGTGCGGAGTTCCTTAGGACCTCTCAAAGTCCATCGCGTCCATCGGTGCTCAAACCACCATCAAGCGAATATCAAGCGACATTCTATTTGAGCCGTAAGTTGCAGGTTACATTTAGGGAATAATCAAGGCGCAACTCACGGCTCCAATCGAATGAAGGTCGGGGCGCAAATCGGATTTCACTCGGGGCCCAACTTGGATGTCATTTCGAGTCCCCGTACTCAGCACCCTCGCCATCATCCACGGAGTGAAAATGCTGCCACTTTTTAATTATTTGTATGATTTGTTTTTTAGATAATACTAACCAATGGAGCGTGAAAACAGTTTCAACAAACGGCCGGAATGTGGAAAACACAGAGGGGGTAATGTACCGCTCAGGAAGATTTGGAGGGAGTTCGTACATCTGAACGCACCCGCCTCATGGCTAAGCCCCTGGTGTAGATTGTTGTTTACCTGGAGGGTACCAGTAGTACGAAAATTCATTAAGACATGACGTACCAGTGTTTGCATAGTAGAAGAATCGAAATCGTGTCTTTAGTGATGTCCAACAGTTGTCAGAAGTTGCTGGGCGTCCAGGTGGTCGCTGGTAATCAGGTTCTCCAGCAGTTAATGGAGGGGGAGCGGAAAGTACAGGGATGTGTGAGTAATGTGCAAACGGATAATATTTGGGCCATTGTGCCCTCCTTAATGCAGAATGATGATTTCGCAGGAAAAAGGCCGTAAACATTAGGTGTAAGCGCGTTGGTGAACGTAGGTGTCTTCTTGGATGCGACGACGAGTCTTTTCTCCTGATTTTGAGAATTTTAGGTTACATTTCAAGTACTACTGTCTGTCAAGTCGATAGCATGGTGTAGCTTTCTGATATCGATGAATTGTGGTGACTGCGCGCATTCTAACTGTGCTTGTGAGGAGAGTGCTCATGGTTTCTGATGGGCAAAATTGTAGCGTGTCAGGGTACAGTGGGCGGGTTTACATACAGGCGGACGTTTTCGGGGTGGATTTGCAAGAGGACGAGGAAAGTTGGCGGGGCCATGCTCCCCGCAAAGAAGCTCTTACGTGAAGGGTGGCAGTTGGTTAAGATGAGAGAACTCTTGATGTGGGTGAATGCAAGAGCAATCGCCAGTTCTTTAGCAATCCGCGTAGATGTTATGTTAATTGAAGCCCACGTTTTAAGGGATGATTTCAAGGTGACGGTTCCAACGTTGTGCTCCTCAACAAAGGAAAAGCGCGGCGGCAATGTTGAACAGAATGGTTATGGAAGGCATAACGGTTGGTTTGACCTTTAAATTCCAAGAACGTTCTAGGCATATCTTGTCATTTTTGAAATGAAATTAGTGAAATATAGCAATAAATATACAAACAACCAAAAATTACAGATGCATTCAATTGGTGTCATTTCTCTAATTTCCCTCATTTTCAGCTACACAGCATTGGTGATGTGAACTTCTAGTGGGAACGTGTAATGAGGTGGAAAGCCATGCCGCTCCATAACGCTCGCACAGTGACTTGCAATTTCCAGCTTTATGTGTATCCTGTTTCGAAAAGTGTTCCAATATCGTAGTTATAGTGTCTTAAGAAATTATATTCTTCTCGAGTAACGCCGGTACCTAATGCCGTATTACACGTCGTCAGTGTCGTCAGACTGGACCAAGTTAGGTTTCTTTGAGACGGATCCTCATCTTTCTTCAATTGTGATGAATCTTACCCATGAACGCTGTTGATAGGAGATGGTTCCTACAGCAATTCAATTGAAACAACACCAATAAGAATTCGAAACTTAACAGTACGCTGTCTTTTAGTCTATTTGTTTACATGGTTGTGTTTCTTTTATTTTGTTGGGATGAATTGGTTTTCAGATAACACGTAACAACAGTGGGCTAAGATCTGCCATGAAATAGTAAGCACATCCCAAATCTTACGCTGTAAACTAAGCATTACTATACCCTTTCTAGTCAAATGTTTCAATGGAAAAACATAGGATTAATGATAAACGTGAAACACTTTGAGCGATTTTATATTTGCTGAGGGATGCGTCAGAGCACTCCAAACAATTGTTGAATGAACTCTGTCAGAAAGTGGGGCTATGGGGCTGGAAATAAACATGAATAAATCTAAAGGATTGAGGAATAAGGATGGCAAAAGCGCTCTCTTGAGCTTCGGGAAGGCAACGCTAGAACAAATAGCTGAGTATGACTTCCTAGGACGGATCGTGAATGCTGACCCCCACCACAATAACAACTCTGGCGTAGAATGGGTATGGGTATGGTAGCACTCGGCAAAAATCCAAAATATGTAAAAGTTGGCTACCTCGGTCACTCAAATAAAAATCTACAACCAGTTCATACAGCAGCTTATGACACAGGGAGCTGAATCTTGGCGCCCTACTAAACCGCTAGAAAGATAACTTAGTCCTGCCCAGTGGCCATGGAAAAAGGTTTGTAAGGAGTAACAATCCCGCACGTTGCACGAGCTACCTGGATAACAGAATAACCTAGGGTAGAAGATATGATAGTTAACATTAAGAAAAAGATATGGACTTGAGGTGATTATGTAATGAGACCACGCAAAACCGGTGGGGAAATTAAAGTAACAGAATGAATACCAAGAGATGAGTCGAGTAGAAAATGATGGTCATTACCCCGATGGAGGGATGAAACAACGAACATCTGGCGCAAACAGTGGACTGGAGCAGCCCAGGGCAGGAGCGGTTGCAGGTCAATGGGAGTAGTCTTTTGTCCTCCAGTTAACCTCAGTAGACTGGACTGCTGCTGCTGATGATGATGATTATCATTATGGTAATAACCTTTTACCTACCTGGGACATATTATGTCAAATATTTCAAGTTATGACCTCGCCGCAGTTTTTCCTTGTTTCGTCCAACTACTAGTCACGAGTGAGCATGGGTGCGCATGATGCCTCACTTCTTGGTGATGTCTTGAAGAACATAAGGGGACGCGCGTCCTCCGTTACTTCGACATTCTGCGCCGAAGCGTCGCTTTGGGACGGGGCCATCTGATATTACAGATTCCGTTCGGACTGTTTTTTTTATGAATTTGCTGATGAATCGTGGCCTTCGCTCATGTCTGCAAACGTGACGGATGGAATGCGGCGGGGCATTTACGCTTCCACTCCGCGTAGCAAGATCACGAGAAAAGATAACGGCCCTGTGAGCGGGCATTCGGGACTACGACTAGTTTGGTACACATGTTAGTCTAAAATATGCGAGCGAATGACTAAAGGAATCGCTTCGAAATTTGTTGCACTGCGACCCTACATGCTTGCCGAACCGCCATAAATTTAAGATTTTGCTAGTTCGTGCCAACGTTGAGGTTGGCTGTGTTGTGGTGGTGGTGTTGTGGTGACGTTTTGTGGGGACGCGCGTACACCGGGAGTAGTAGTATTTCGTTCCATTATTTCAAATTGTTCTAAACATTTATACCCCTAAAAACAGCGGAATGGTTGGACGGTACAGCACATGGACTTTTTTAAGAGTGCATCCTGCATTCTATTTTCTCCTCCCCCTCAACTTTCCGGGAAACTTGTACGTCTTGCTGTGTTTATCAACTACTAGATCAGTACAGAGAAACAGACATTACGAGCGGTCTCGGGAGAGTTGTATGAGGTTTGGGGTCGTGGTCGGAAGTTTGCCCCCTGCGCCAGACAAAACTGAAAGTTTTGTGGAAATAACCTGTGCACCACATTGAAATTCACCCTGGTTATCACATGAATGTTTTATTTTTGATTTCATTTATTCTTGACTGAATAACTGAGCATTTCTCGAATAACGGTTGCGCAGTAAGACTCCATGAAGACCCCTCCTTAGATGGCGACAAGGCCCTGCGCGAATAGTACTAGCTATACTTTCGCTTTGAGCTTTATGCTAGAATCTCTTGTAGATATTGATTTGTAATCACCTTATAAATACTCTCTAACTGCTCTCGTAATCTTAACTGAGCTCATGTTTTTTACAAGCGTTGCTCGTCCTCATGAATCTGCAGTTTGCAACTCCGGAAAAAGAATTTTCAGCGAAGCTAACGACCAAGCGTCGTAAGCCCAAACACGGATTGCATTTGCGCTATAGAGTTGAGTTGTATTGGCTTCATGGACCTTGCTGTGCTTAGAACACTCTAGGAAATAACGTAGCTGTGTCGAATTCATTACGGCAAGAATGTTGTCAGGGGGCAGCTTTCGGCTCTTGATCAATTTCTGACGACAGTTATTCTCAGCGGTATTGTCGGCGTCTTATGTCGGTGAGCCAGTTGCACCACACGGACTCTCGATCGGCCCTCGTATTTGTGTCGCCGTCGTCGTCTCGTGAAAAGGGCGTCTGACAACTCAGATTTTGGCGTCGTCGTCGTGTTGGCGTCGTATCCGCCTAGCCAACTCGCTCGAACAACAAGCGTGTTAAAAAAAAAAAACAGACAATATGGACGAACACCATGTTATCACGTGGGCTGCAGAAAGGATTAAATAACTAACCAATACTGCCGACGTGACCCGTCGATGCTGAATCTTGTCTTCACCGTAATTGCGCTACAAAGTCGTCCAATAACCGGATTTCTGCTTTGTCACGCCCGTGGGAAAATCACGTACATGCATCAGAATGGTGGATACCAAAAACATGCCGGGAAGTGTGGGAACACTGCAACAAATTTTGCAGCAAAAGCGTGAGCTTTTCGTTAAAATTAAAAGGTTATGCAGCAAAACCTCGGTTATTCGGCTCCCGTTAATTCGAAAAATACGATAATTCGACCTTCCTAACCGCTTCTTCAAAAAAGTTCATTTCCTTGTAACTGCCGACCATCGGTAATTCGGCGCACCGCTTCTATTCGAATCAGCGCCTCTTCAGAAGAATAGACGCAACGCGCCGCCCTTCGGCCAGCTGCTCTCTCCTCCTAGAGATAGGGATGAGGCGAGCGCACACCGCAGCTGTTTACTGGCTGTACGCTGCACATGCTCTCACTGTTATGGAATAATACTTCTATGATGCTCCCTGCGATGCACCTGCTCTTAACTAATTGTCACAACGTTCCAAAAACGCTATTCTTTCAGCCCTGCTATCAACCAAAAGTCAAACTACCACAAATAAGTCCCCCTCAAATTCATGGTGCGGATAAAAGAAATATAAATACGCTGATTTTGTCGTTGACGCAATTATTAGACCTTGGGCTATTCCTACATGTTTTAGCTGTCTATTTCAATCAAGTTCAGTTCCGTGCACTGTAACCCATAAAAAAGGCACAGTGCAAGGGGATTGATAATGCAGAAATAGGGCGGGAAGTGTGGTACTGTTGCGGTGAAAGCTCTCGTAGATAAACAGTAAAATATTCAC
This sequence comes from Haemaphysalis longicornis, assembly GCA_013339765.2. Taxonomy (NCBI): domain Eukaryota; kingdom Metazoa; phylum Arthropoda; class Arachnida; order Ixodida; family Ixodidae; genus Haemaphysalis; species Haemaphysalis longicornis. The sequence continues at coordinate 94,076,849 of CM023452.1, forward strand.
AACAAACGGAACTTACCAAAGCAGTATTACGAAGATTATTGTATTATCGCAAAGAACTCACGCAGAATAGGTCCTATCGACTAGATTTAAGGGAATTCCCTAAACTGGAGTAAATTTCTGCGAAGGAAAGTTTGATATCCACTTGAATGCAGCCATACAGCTACAAAGGAAAGCTATATGGCTTGCTTAGAAACTTTGCTTTTGAAGAAAAATTCCTCTTCTTTCAGGACCACGACCACTACCAGGAAGAGGACGAATTTTTCTTCCACTGCAAAGTTTTTAAAGAAGCTGTGAATTTTTCTTCCACTGCAAAGTTTCTGAGGAAGCTGTATAGCCTGCCTTTGTAGCCGCATGGCTGCATTCAGGTGGATGTCGAACTTTCCTGTGCAGATTAGGTTCTATAACAAAAAGAGCGCACCTTTGAGATAGGCACAACAGTGCAAAGACAAAAGAGGCAAAAGAAAACTAATGAGAAAAAGAATAGAATCTAAGAAGCAACAGAAAAACAAAATCGTGCGAACTAATCTAGTGAAAGGTGAGGTCTTCGAGGATAAATTTAAGAATGTATTGTTTGTAAGATTAGTGACTTAAGGTATTTTAGCATTAATAGTCAAGTCGTTCCAAACTTCAATGGCGGCAGAAAAACCCGTCGGTTTACCATAACATGTTCTGGGTTTTGGCAGTAAAAATTATATTGTAATGTGAATCGCGTTATGTTATGGTTAATGAAATCAGTTCTAACGATTATAAAAAGGACATTCTTATCAATAACAAGTCCTTGGGCGGTCGTTACAAGATTATGTAAAATAGGTTCATCCGACTAGAGGAGATGGATAGGTGTTGATATAGGGAAGTGAGGTGTGAGTTAGAAGAACTAAATACATGATTGGGATGGCTTAGGCTTCAATGCATTTCGAAGGAAATAAATGAATATCGTAATTTAAGCGCCAGGATGAGATGCAATAGTTCGCATGGGTGAAAATAAAAGCACAGTAAAAATTAGAAGCGTAGTTATGCGGGAATAATTTCTTTCCATAATTATTACTCATTCCCAAAGCCATCTTGTGATAACAAGTTTATAATTTCAAGGAGTCGTCATGTCCAACCCCCAAAAATGAGTGTCGATCAATTTGTGGAATTGCATCCGCTAAATATCAACACGAGCAATAAAATTTAGTCTTTAAAGAATATGAAAATACCATTACTTTAGTTTTGGGAAAATTGAATAATAAACCGTTGTTCTGACAACATGAACAAAGAATATTGACATCAAGGTTGAGGTTTGTAGTAAGAACATTAATGGGTGAGAGTGGCACGTTCGTAGTGGTATCATGTGGATAGACGAGATGATGAGGCACGTAGTAGGCACGTAGTAGGTAATTTGAGGCACGTAGTAGGTAACTAATGTATAATAAAATCAAACAAGGCCGAGGGCGGAACACGGGCGAAAGCAAAAGTTCCTTGTTTTAGTGTTTGAGAGTTTAACTGATATAATAATAATATGTCCGCAAAGTAAATAAAGAACTTTGGAATAGTTGCAACGGCGGCCGGTTAATTCGGACGACCAGATGTCATTATCAATGGTGCAAATGCTTTGGTCAAATCGATGGAAATGCGCCCCACAAATTTGGCCTGGTCAGTTTCAATCTAACATAGTCTGTCAGAGCTATTATTCAAAGGTTAGTAGATAAACAACGCACAAAACCAAATTTTCCTTACGTAAACAAAAAAATTTCTTTAAATAGGATGAGAGGCACTTTTACATCATTTTTTTGACCGTGCTGAAAATAGGTATAATTGAATTCGGTCGGTAGTTATTCATTATTGTCCTACAGCCTCTTCAAAAAACGGGGATTTTGAAGCTCTTTTTAATTTCACAAACAAATACTCCAGATCTGAAAATCAAGTTGGGTGTACCCGATGGGTGTACCCGATGGGGGTACCCAAATAGAAGAAGAAAGAAAGCGAAGCGTGTGCAATGTTATTGACTATGTGCGTTAATGTTAATAAGGAAGAAGTTTAAAAAAAAAAGTGCTGAAAGCGTTTGCCATAGCAGTAGGATTAGAATACGTGCTATAACCTTGGCGTATTTCGCTGAACTCAGTTTTTACCTGGCTGTTAAGAAAATATTATAATATACGCCACTGCTTAGCAACGGCTGCTCGATGGAAATTCATCGAGCGGGCATGGCTTGTCGGTGTTGTTGCCCGTCTGCAAAAATTTGTTTTCGTAGAAGTTTCTCTTGCCCTTTTTTAGCAAGTTTGTTAGAAGGTTGAAAAACATATTCTAGCGGGCTTTCAACAGAATGTTGTATGGCTGCTTGTGTGTTTTGCTATATCGATCGTCTTTTCTTCTTCTTAAAATTGTTAACAATCCCCTTGTAAGCCAGGGGTTCACAGTTGAAGAGTTATTTTTCCTCGGCAACGCACATGTGGTACAGATGCTATGAGTTCAGTGATAGTATTAGAAAAGTGCCTTTAAGCTACTTGAGTGTTCCTGGAGTCAATAACGGGAGACCAATCGGCGTTGTTAATGAGATAAGTGAATTGTTAGTTGTTGAAAGCGTATTTTAGAAATCGATTGTTTTCGGCCCATTTTGTACGTTTGAAAAGAACAGCTACAGGATAACGATGAGTAATAGTACCATGAACAGTGAAAGCTTTCGGTGGGGAGAAACATTGCTAGCGGCAAAATCAATAGCCGAGCCCTTGTCATTGCTCACACAACGCGTAGGTATACCAATGAGTGATTCAAACCCATGGCCCTGAAAGCAAATGTTATGTTCGATAAATTTTGAGGACGCGAAATCTAAAAGGTAATGCTATATCATAGTAAACAATGCTTTTGTTTTCACCAGTGATCAAGTGCAGTAAACCATCGAGAGCGACACAGATGTTGGATACAGATGTACAAGGCTATCTGTATATACAACGAAAGATTGTGTTTTTCCGGTCAGTTTCGTAGAATAAGTGATCGACTTCCACCCAAACAGATTCGCCCTCAGCAATGTGCACTGAAAGTTGTTCTGTACGAAGGTACGAGATATCCTTTTTTTACGATAATAGCAGACCCACCATGGCTAGAAGTGGCACGGTGGCAATACTCAGTTGAATAAGAAGGAAAAGTATCAGGTTTTTATCAGGGTCAGCAGGAAAGTTTCCGAAATACATATGATTGAAAAGTGCTGGGTGGCGCAACATATGAGGGAGTCGAATTCATTGTAATGCTTTCTGAGGCTGCGGGCGTAGAAAGTTATGACAGAATGATGAACGTTGGATGATATGCTTCGAAGTTCTGCAGTGCTAATGTACAACACAGCTCAATGACGGAGATGGCGTAGGACGAGGAAGTGAAGACACGAAAGTCAGTTTCATTATGAATACTTAAGACATGACTATCCTCTGTCTTCCACGCTTTGATGAGGCAATCAGCCGTGCACAGGAACTGCAAGTAATGTTCCTTTTTCAAAGCGAGCGCCTCAGAGAAGAGCTGCTTGTTTCCCATGGTGAGGTGAAGAAAAATGAAAAGTTGGGCTAATTGGTTCATAGTGACCATATCGAGCAGGCAGCGAAAAAAAGACGGGACAAAAGAAGAATTAACGACGACACAGCGCTGAACTAACAACTGAATTTTATTAGAAAACACCCAGGTATATGTACCCATCTTTAAAAAGCCACGTGGCTTCATATCTTTTCATCCGCGAATACAGCACATGTAAATCATTTTCAGACTGCCCGTGCCAAATACCACACAACGCCCATGCCAAATACCACACAACCTGACAGTATTACAAAGTCACTCTATCACTTTGGGAATTGCGATTACAACACTGACAAAACGAACGTGCCAAGGACCACGCCATTCCGCACCGCGACCAGTCAAGAACACAAATTCTCTTTCAGTAACGACACTGAAGCAACGCTGACGCACTTGTGTCCATTTTTTTCTAATGTGATATACTTCCATAATTTACCGTACTCGTTGGTCCTTGTGTTTAGCAATTACTCCAGTGTCCTGAAAGACAGGCACACTTACACACTTCCCACAGTGCTGAGCAACATTGAAATACTTGTCGCCTTGCAACGTGCGCTTGAGCTCCAAGAGTCTCAGGTTTAGGCAGCACCCCGTTTGCCCAATACAGTCGCCGACCATTTTTTATGACTCGACGGGACCCACCGATAAGTCCGAATAATCGGTAGTCCGAAAAAAAGGATTCACTGAAAAAAAACCTTGATTGGCCGAACGGCTGGAAAAACGTATATATGTGCGTCCGTACACACCCACGCCTACGCGCGACTAAGTACTCCTCTATTTCCGCCAGCGTTTGTTCGTCACTGTAGGCAGACAATAGCACTGTTAGGGCTCGCGCTAGATCAGTATTTGATGTCTCTGGCGTTGGTGGCACGTCATCATTGGAGTCGCTGTCCACCTGCGCCGGTTCGAGGACCTGGCGTACGATTTCGTCATCATCCAACTCGGCACACCGCAGGGCGGCACTATGTTGATGCAATCTTCAAACGTAGCCGCTCCCACATCGATACCGCTAGCACGGAGGTCATCGAAAATGTCGGATGCTGCGACAGGCGGCATCTCAGCTGTGGGGTTCTGGACTGTGTGGCTATCCTCGTCCTCACTGCCAACCACAAATCCCTTATACCGAAAGCAGTTGCGGCCATGTGGCGCGGGAGGTTCCGTGAGAGCACCGAATCTGGAGTCCCAAAAATCGAACGGCGGGCTGTGCGGCGTCCGAAATATCGGTCGTAGATATACATATACTTCAATGGGACTAGTGGCCGTGCCGCGAAAGTGTCCGAATAAACAAGCGTGTCCGAATTTTCGGCGTCCGAATAAACGGTCGGCTACTGTATACACCTTTTGGTAGCACGCAAACGTTATCAAATACACTACTGCCACGCTGCAAGGAACGAATGGCCACACGTGTTTGACTTCACAGCGTGTATGCTTGTCGGCTCCTGATAAGTTCTTGGCAACTGTGTTGCACACTCGGCTTAATTTGTTTGGCGCAGAGAACAATCCGTTTACTCCGTACCTTCCAGCTGCATTTTTCAATCCATGTGACGATCTGTGTTCTCGCATGAGGCCACTGCTCCGGTCTTTCTCATATTGAAATGTTACACCTGGCTTGAGAAGATTTCCTTGTACCACCTCCAAGCTGCCGCCGCCACAGTCGTTCAATCTGCTATATTTCATTCGCGTTAAATCGGCCACTAATGCAGCAGTTCACTGTCGGAGTAACCTATATACTTCTTTTTCTAAGAATAACCTAAATTAGGGATATTGTGACCGGGCGAGTGGTCACGCAATGTTCATGATTCTAACCAGTTTTACGAGAGCTGAGAGCTGACTTCTCTTTGGAGACAGTAGACGAAGCAGACAAAACCAAGCGGATGATGATGAGGATGATTACCTTCGGATCTACTTGGGGATCCGTCGGGCTATCTTGGCATCCGTTGTATGTGCCTTGCGAACTTGAAGTTCAGCCGTGTTTGCACGCCTTGCTGATGCTTTAGCATTGCGGCGTTTCTCGAACGCGCATCTTACATCGTGCCAAACAAGATTTTCTCTCTAACCATCGTCGTGGACACGGCTGCTAAGTTTAGCATGAACATTGGCTGCCTGTGGCTCCTTTTGTCATATACCAATACCACCGTTTCGTCACCCTGATTCCCTATCCTCTCTATTCTGTATCTCAGGCTGTCTTCCGGCTCCATCCTTCCACGCGTACTTGCAGTGGGGGAAGTCATATGACCATTCGAGGCACTTCCAGCTTGCGAGACACACTTACAGTGTGGTCGCTACAAAGATTTGCTAATCAGCCGTCCGCCGGCCCTGAACGGCGCTCCTCCGTGATGCATGTTGCGGCGGTGCTGCAGGCAGTCGGAGCGCGGCCGCCCAGTGCCGCCGCGGGGGTCAGTTCGGCGGACAGCGCTCCTCCGTGCTGCCTTCAAAGGTCTGGGCGATTTCAGCCGATTTTAACTTCGCGTTTTCGTCTTCTTTTCGTTTCTGTCTACAAAACCGATTAGCAAAATAAACTTGTTCCTATGAATACGAAGACTTTTTTTTTTACCGAAGCATGAATGAATGGGAGTACATTTTCGCGTATTATGAACCATCGAGCAAACCCCGGAATCATATCTCTACGATGTTTCCGCTATGACCTCTTCCATGCAAAAAGTTTTTCACATACTCGGGGGCATCGGAAACACAGTCGGTTGATTGATTGATTGTGGGGTTTAACGCGCCGACGCAACGCAGGCGATGAGGCGCGCCGTAGTGGAGGGCTCCGGATTAATTTTGACCACCTGGGGATCTTTATCGTGCGCCGAAATCTCGTACACACGGGGGTTTTTGCTTTTCGCCTCCATCAGAAAAGCGGCCGCCGCGGCCGGGAATCGAACCCGCGACCTCGTGCTCAGCAGCGCAACGCCTTAGCCACTGAGCCACCGCGGCGGGTGGAAACACAGTCGGCACGGCATCTTTTTCTAGCTGGGGCACAACACGGGGAATTTCGGCTACGTTACCAAACAAAGAAGCGTTTTGTGTATAGCCCCCGGTAGACTGCCATGGGTATGTAAACGCGTGAAAATATTTGTGTGGTGTGAGGACGCTCCGCAAATTCTTTTGTGTCCCTTTAGAAGCATCCTAACTTCCCTCTGTTTGCGAGTCAAATATATGCTTTAACAGGATGTCGCCAATTCATACCATAAATAATTAGGCCCCATCGCACGTCTTTCCCTCAGTTGGGAATCTCTGCTAAATATAAATGCCGAAAAAATTGTATGTTTGTACGCATGCAGACGATGCTTTTTCGCACTTTCATTGCACAGGCAGAGACTGAGGTACTATGAAGCCATTTATTTTCCGCTCCTCTAATTTTTGTGAATTCCACGATTTCGAAAATTTGTAAAATAATTTATGGGCACGCGGAACTTATTTTTAGTAAAATCAGGCTACCAAACAGTAACTGCGCTTGGAATCTTCATTAGACAGGGATTTTTTTTTTTATTTTGTGGTCGCCAGCATATTCGGAGTGAACATTCGTGGAAAGCAAGATTGGAGAATATGCGTCATGGCCAATCAGTTTATTTGCGGCTGTTTGAAATTAAGAAGAAAAGTCCTTGAGGACCTGTTTAGTCCGGTGCTTTGCCGCCCACTACCTCCCCCTGCTTCCCGGAGTACTTCAAAGCAGGTTTTTTTGTTAAAGTATTTCACTACAGCTTTCCCCATCCTTTTTCCGGAGCTAGCCTGGACGTCAATGCATGACGTGAGGGGATAACCTAGTAGTTTTCACATTAATTGGAACAAACACTTTGTCTGGCGCCGCTGGGATCTCTTTAAACGTTATCTTGCGGTCTCAACATTGCGCGACATAGGGGATCTAGCGGAGCTGGCGGAACGGCTACTCTCCTTAATGCAGTTTCATCCTTCGGCCTCACTCGCGAATGTCAGCGGACACCAACAGGCCCCATAGCCCGATTCGCGAAAAATTTATGCCGCGATATTAAAAGGTCCTATAGTAGTTCTATCTAAACTTCAGTTGTGAGCTGATGTACCTCCAGCCGTTGTATTTCACCGCTCTATCGGCCCGCCAAACCCCGAACCTCGCAAGCGCTCCGCGGCGGTGGCGTGCGGCACAGGCTGTCTGGCGGTCGCTCTTGCCCCGACCGTTACGGCGCTCCGATTGCTCGCAGCGCGCACTGCGCAGCGCGGTGCGCGCATCAGCGGCGCGGACACGCGTCCCTACAAAGGAGGCGCGGGGACAGCAGACTAGCAAATGTGTCTAGGGGCCATACTTCCACTTGTCATCTCAATTGCAACGTTGCCAGCGTTACGATGGCAGCTAACTCCACTCCCGCTTTCCATGCTATTCTAAGCATCCACTGAAGCCGGTCTAAGCAACCGCCGAAATTGCGCACATTTGCAAACCTTCAAAATTTACTAATTGTGGTAAAATGTTTCACAGAAGGTGGAAATTATTTCGTAGTTTGGTTTTCAGCTACTAGCATTTGTGATATGAGCTGTCAATATGAAGGATTGATAATGAGACGGAGAGTTGTGGGCTGTCGTAACGCTCGAACAAAAGTCTCGTCATTTGCCAATGCCCACATTACATGAATTTTCGATCTGAAAGTGCTCCAGTGTCTGAGTTACTGTGTCTAGGATATACACAGTTTGTATAAAATAGCACTGCAGCTTTCTTAAAAAAACACACATGGTAAAACGCGAAGCTTTCTTCTTGCAAACTGAGTCAAATCAATATCCGAAACTCGCCATTTAAAAGAATGAAAAGAAAACTGCTGACGACTCATCCAAAATCAACTTCAACCAAGCCAAAATACACAAGTAACACCCGCGCCACGAACCTGAAGGTAATATTTAGCTTTCTGAATGCGATAACTCAACTTGCATAATCATCAGTGATTTAATTACGACGCAAATGTGTTTTCCAGTTGTATAACATATCGGAATTTGTGCATGACCATCACAACTTGTCCGCATCCGTGGTATGATTGCTGTGCCTTTGTGGAAACCTGTTGTGTAAAGGTGCTTTCCTACATTGCGTCTCGGCCGAAATAAATCGCCTTCAGTGAGGCATAGCAAGCTTTACCTTCACGACGCTTGTAGGCCGTAGAAGGACTCTGGCCTTAGTCAATTGCTGGCGCGTTGGCGCAGTCTCAAGAGGGGGTTGCCGTTAGGAATTGAATAATAATCTGTCACTACGAAAAAAGTCTTACTATCAACAAATAAATAAACATTAGTTCCTGCATAGTACACTGTAGTTGTGTTCACTTCTTCTAATTTTTGTAGTGTTTGTGTTTGATATGAAGTTTTTTCAATTATAATAACAAAAAAAAACGCAAATCGGCGCGGCAAAATAAAAGAAAGAGAGCTTTTAACGTAAGTATTACTCAGTACCTATTTAATAAATGTCACGCAAAGTCTTGTTAATACAAACTTTGCTTTTTAGAAGTTTTCAACGTATTTGTTGCTTATACTAACATTAAAATGCTTTGTCTTATTTAGTGCCGCTACTAATCATTAAAAGCCATTATAGGTCTGCTTAGTAAACATAACTGCCATTTACTGCTGTGGGGTGCTCATTGTAGTACACACCCAGTGATGTTTGGCGTTGATTGACAGAACAGTGGTTTAGGGCGCTCATTCCAGTAGATGCCCTCTGATGTTTAGCGTGTGGGGTTTGTACGTAGTACCTTTTAGGGGCGAACCACCTTACGACCTCTCTTTGTCCGTGGCTTCTCCCTTGGCGTCCGTGTACACAGTATTGAGCATGCGCGAGGAGCATAGGATTGGATTGAACTGTATCGGATTGGATTTGATTGAAATTGTATATGATGTACACACGCGTTGTCACTCATTTGCGCGAGTGCGCAACGCCACGGGTGAGTAACGGTAAGAACGTTACCCAGTGCTTCGTCCACTCGTCATGATTCACTTCGGGGAGATGCGTGATTTTTTTAAAAGGAATACGAAGTCTGGGGAGGTGGTGCTGTGCCGTAAGCATAAGTAAAATTATATGGATGAAAATATAGTATCACACGGTATCGTGGGAATTTAAACAGGACGGTTCCAGTCCATATCTACTTTCCGGAAAAACGCTGTTTCGCGGGTTGAATAAAACGCCTTATTGCAAATTTGCGAGAAAAGGTGGCTCAAAATGCAAGCATTGTCCCCTGCCTGATGTTATACAGTCACCCGCTGGAAGCCACTGTTGTAATGAGCTGCGGGAGCAGCGTTGGTGTTTTGGTGGCAGGTCATTTGTACCGAGCAGGAAGCGCACCCTTTAGTGTGGAGGCTTACGTAAATCATTTGTAACGCCCAAAACGCAAGTAACACAGGTAACCACGCGCTTACTAAGGTACGAGCTTTGCCGTTGGGAGAAAAGCTCCGTTATTAAAAACTGCTCTGTTTATTAAACCGTTCTCAGAGTATACGATGAACAAAGGCTTTCCGTGGCCACAGTGAGATTGTTGTCAAATGGAGCTATTACCCATCCCGCTGAAGAAAATTCTCTTGTACCATAGCCAAGCACCCGCCGTCATTGTCTTGTCACGTCCTCTATTTTGTTCCTGTTAAATTGGTAGGATGATGCAACCATTTTCTGGCAGAATAATCTACATACCGTTAGTGGAAATAACGCCCGTGGGATATCTTTTCCCGAAGCGAGGGATAATGAAATGTTTTCCGGCTGCAGAAGTACAGTATGAACGTTTTTTGCAAGTCCCTCGTGTACCATGGCAACCATGACTTGCGATGGTACCGTCATCGTGGGCACGGTTACTCGCTTTTTGCCGATTCTTTCGATGCATGTACCTCCTTTAGTTGGGAACCGGTTTCGGCATATCGTTGAAGTCATTCCCTATCCTTTATTGTGTTCCACTCGCACTGCATGCAGAATCCATTTTACACCGCATGCCAGCGGTGTGGGGGTAGACACAAGACCCGTAGATGTAAAGACAGCTGTCGAGCCGCTCTTCGACTGGTCGTATCCGTTTATTGGTCGCCAGCGTTGTAAAGGCAGCTCTCTAAGCTTTAAATTGACGACCACCCCCGAAAAACATTGAACCACCACAACCCCCTTCTCCACATTTTACCCACCGTACGCCCTTCACTGTGGGCTCACTGCCCCACTCGGGCTCGCTATACCACGTATTATGGGGCCTGTGCCCACATCACAGATTGGCCTCTACTTCCACCCCAATTCCAAGATTTGAGCAGTGGAGGGCGCTTCCCTGACAAGCGCACGCCGACATACCCAGCTCAGCGTGGTCAGTTCAGCAAAAACTTGAAGCAAGGAGTCCTGACAAGGGATGCCTTTCAAGGGGGGGGATACTCTGCTCGTCAAATAAATATGTATTCTCCATCTCAAACTTCACTTTCAAAGGCAGCTCTCTTAGCGCTATCTCTGCACTTTTTACTCCCTAACGTTTCTTGGATTCAGGCCTATTTACATAACAGGCAACACTTTGTTGAATTTGCAGGCGAACGGTCATCCAGTTTACCCGTAACATACGGAGTATCTCCAGACTCTGCTTTTCTACCGATTTTATTTCCTTTATATGTTAATGACATTGCAAACTCTGTGAATCCATCTCTTGAAGTGAGACTATTCGCTGACGACTATTTGTGGTTTTGTCGCGTCAGGAGCGTTCGAACCATTCGGGTCAGGAGCGTTCGTACTGTTGAACGATTCTTTGAAAGTTGTGTATGATTGGTGTGTGCAGTAGAATATGCATATTAATTATGAAAAAAGTGTTTGTATAACTGTTACACCAAAAAAGTTTCCTCTGAAATTTAACTATACCATGAATGACATGAAAATTAAGGGACCGAGAAAGCTAAAATATGGTCTCACATTTGCCAGAAAATGGAATTAAAATGGATGCATTGATAATATATGTGGTACTGCCAAAGAAAGCTAGGTTTCATGAGACGAAAGCTCAGAGATCCAACTGCTGAAATTAAACTGATGGCATACAAAACGTTTGTGCGGCCAAATCTCAACTATGAAAGTTTAATTTTGGACCCGTATCAGAAGTATCAAATAGAAAAGCTTGAGAGAGGGCAAGGAATAGCTGCCAGATCTATTTATTCAGCATATCACAGGAACCAGTCGGTGAATGGGTTACTTGCAAAGCAGAACTTCCGTTATTAGCCTCGCGTCGAAAAATGGCACGACTTATATTCTTTCATGAACTATACAACGGCCAACTGACCTTACGTCCTGAGTTTAATCCGCAGATCCTCAAGCGAGTCTCTCCTCGCATCAATAATCGTTATGCTGTTTTGCCTTATTCTCCAAGGGTTGATATTTTGATAGATCGGATAGCTTTGTAAAACACTTGAAAATATTTCTAAACCAGTATGAGGTCTCTTCTTGCCCTTGGTTGCACTGTGTCTTGAGCAGTTTTTGTGCGTATGAGTGTCGATTATGATGCACTTGCCCACTCCTGTAACAGCACGTTAGGGTAACAGTATCTGAAATAAATAAATGTTCCATCAGTCAGTCCCTATGATGGCCGAGCGAAATAAAAATCAACCTATCTGCAGAAATGTTTTCGCCTTCCCCTGCATATTGCTCTAGGAATAATAAATACGTTTAAAAACCTTTTAATTAAAATACTTACTTGATTATTTTATGCAAACAGCATGTCGTATGATAAAAAGGGTATAGTATGCGATTCCCGCGGAGCTGCTCTTTATAGTACGGCTGTGTTCAAGAGTATATTCCTGGCGAGGGCAGAAGAACAAAGCTTTCCTTTAATTTTTCTGGGTAAATGAAAGTTGAGTATTACTGAGGAACTAAAAAGTTTTGCATTTGACGGGATAGACTTGGCGTTTCACGACAGTTTTTCAGAAATTGATGTCGTCGACGAGCATCCGGATAAAAATAACACAAACTAAGGAAGTCATATACCATGTGTGTGTTTATGTCTCCTACATGTCGAGAATTGTGTTACCCAGCTCATTCTCAGTGCGCAAATTCGCTTTTTGACAATGGCTAGCTTCATATTAGTTGCTTTCAAGCTTCATCCTATTTGCACCATTTCCAAGATTACTGACATGTATATGGAGTAATCTCATTTGTTTTACATCTGATAATTAATTAAGACACGTCTGCGAAGTCCACTTGATCCACCGTACTGGACACATTAATAAACTTGCGTTTCACAATTGTTTCGTCTCTTTTCTTAGTTTTCCAGTCAGTTTCCTACATGTCGCCGGTCCCAAACCAGTTGATGATTATCTGGCAACCGTGTCCCCGGTCCCATTGACGTGGGTGGCAGAGGGACACCACAAGGTGCGGTTTCATCTCCCCTCCTTTTTAACATAGCCCTTATAGGCCTGCCCACTATCCTGTGGGCCTTCACGGATCTGCACCAAGCTTATATGCAGACGATGCTACAGTGCGGACAGGCAAGGGCTCGGTAGGCAAGATACAGGACCGTCTCCAGCAGGCCACTGATGCTGTGATTGGCTACGCCAGGTTGTGCGGGCTATCCTGTTTACCACACAAGTCCGAACTTAGGCTCTGACTTGTGTGGTTAAAATCCAGCATTCCAACATCCATATCACTGCGGGCGGCGATACCTAAACGGCCATGCCATTACCTGACATCAAGGTCCTCGGTATGATTTATTAAGATGAGTGTTCATACAACATTCTTCTGAACCGGCGCAGTCAAACAACGAGACAAATTACCCACATGCTCCGAAGAATAACCACCATAGCGCGGGGAATGAAGGAAGTGGACACCCTTCGTCTGGTACAGGCTTTTGTCATCTCACGCCTTACCTACACCATTCCCTATGCTAAACTAAGCAAGGGCGAGTCTGCCAGGATCGACACTATGATCCGAAAAGCCTACAAGCATGCTCTAAGGCTTCCTATTCGTAACTATACCGAGGAGCTTCAGAAATGTGGCCTATATTACACGGCCACCGAACTAGTCGAGGCCCACTTCGCCAGCCGGCGTCTGCGACTAAGCACGACACCATGCGCCACGAGTCTCTTCACCAGACTGGGAATGGCATCGCCAAAAGAAATATCCAGGCAACTGTGAGACGTTCCTCCAAAAATTAAAATAAGCATTAAAATTGCCCCTATACCTCGTAAGATGGACCCTGCTCAGCAGGCAGGGAAAAGAGAATCAAGAGTATGCACTATTGACAAATGACACAGGGACGGAGTCCGCACCATTTACACCAACGCCACCGACTATGCCAGAGAGGGAGCCATTACCGCCGGGGTTACTTCAACGGAGGAACACCTCATTAGCATCATCTTGCCATTTACAACCACTACACAGGCCGTGGAAGCGGCCATTGCTCTGGAAATCTCCCAGACAAATGCGGATACCGTTATTACGTACTCGCAAAAGGCTTGCCAAAACGTCCTTCGTGATAAAATTTTCAAAACAGCTTGGGACATCCTGCTGCAAAAGCCACCCGGAAGTAAAGTAAAGACTCTTCGGACACCAGCCCACTCAACCCTCCAGGGCAACATTACCGCCCAGGACGCCGCCCGAGATCTATCCCGCCAAGCGACACGAGGGATTTGGTTAGAGACTGCGCATCCTTTGCTTGCTTATCAAGAGATAACGGAGTACTATAAAAACAAGAGAATGATTTATACTTCCGCTTACGAATCGGTAACCAAGGGGCACGAGCACTGCCCGCGGCTCCCCGAAAGAAATACTTTTTTCTCATCCTACCAAACTGCAGTTGCTTCATCCAACGCAGTAGTTCCCGCTGTGCAAATTTTCCGCTGTACCATTAGCCATGTACCATATGGTATAGGAGTGTTCGGCAAACCCTAAAATAAAAGAATCGTTCGCCCTTCGCGTGAGCAGTGGGAAGAAGAGCTGTCCAGCTCCGGTCTTGATTTCCAGCCTAGGCTGGTGGAAGGGGCTGTGGAGGCCAATGGAGTCCTGGACTGAGTACCCCACTCCACATTGCGACGCTGTTAATATAGAATATTCTCTCTCTCTTTGAGTGCTGTTGCTAGGTTAATATTTAAAGTATCTTGGCTTTTGTTTACAAGCGCATTTGCTTCGAATGGATATCTTAAACTCCTCCGCCCTAGCTAGTACATACCCCAGGCTGGGTTCTTTTGTTCTTACATGTTTCCTTTATTTGTTTTGAGATTCAGCCTTACCTTGCATGTAACCAGCCTACGATGGCTTCTCCGCATTATACTTAGCATTTCTACGTCCTGCAAAATACCTTGATTGTCACTCAAAATGAAGCACACCACACTCTTTGCTAGCGACATTTGACTAGGGGAAACTACTAAGCTACCAGCTAAAGTTTCGGTGTCCAACTAGTAATAAAAAAGAAGAGGGTACGACTCAAATAGGCTCAACGACAGGCAAAAGCTGAAGGGGACGATGGCAAAGCTTGGATAATTTGAAGGAGGGAGGAGAAAATGTATTATAAGAGCTGATGGCATCATTTCCGGAATGCTTAAGGACTAAAAATTGCCCCCTGTCTGTAAAAACGTCAAACAATACTGTTTCATAAAAATGGAGATAACAAGTAACCTATGAATTACAGAGCCATCAGCCTGCTCTTAGTTGTTTACAAGCTGTTTACCAAAGTGAGAGGTCTCCGCATAGGTGACAGCCGGGATTGGGAACATCCAGAGAGCAGGCTAAGTTTAGGAAAAGGAACTCAACGATGGATCCAATCTAAGTGGTCAATCAAGTGGTGTGAAAATTCCCACAATACACTAAACCCATTCCGATGGCAATTACGGACCAAGAGAAAGCATGTGACTCAGTACACACGCCATCCATGATAAAAGCATCAAAAGACCTTGAAATAGAAGGTACTTCCAGACGAAATATACGGCATATACCTGCACGGAGAAGATAATGCTTCACAAAAAAAAGATAAATTTTCCATCCGAAATAGAGTAAGTTGTGGATATACTTTCTCGCAAAAACTGTTCACCATATGTCTGGAGCCGGTATTCAGAAAGCTTGACAGAGAAAACAGAGGATAAGGGTAAATTACCAATACTTGAGTAGTTTGAAGTGTGCAGACCACATGCTCTTGCTGAGTAACACTGCAGAGCACCTGCAAAAATATTTGAGGACCTACAACCACAAAGCACCACGGTGTGGCTGAACTATATATATAACTAATTCTAAATTATTCAGGAATGACCGTTCTGAAAGTGCCCTCTTCAGCTTAGGGAACAAAATGCTAAAAATGTAAAACAATATAACCACTGTGGACCAATGGTTAGTAGTGAACCCAAGCACGAGAGGGAAATCCGGTGCAGATTAGGCAGGGACTGCTCTAGGGAAGCACTCCCAAAGAACGAACAGCTGCCTCTACCACTAAAAAATACAACCGATGCATACTCCCAGTGATGAAACGCGGAGCTCCTCTTGACACTTTAATAAACAAGTGGAAAGTAAACGTTGATCGAACCAACGGGCCATACAACAAAGAGTTATATTTAATAGGAGTAACACTCAAGGACAGGAAACAAGTTTTCTGGATCACGGAGCACATTCGAGTAGGTGGTATTATAGCTCACAAAAAGAAAAACAAACAGACCTGCGCTGGCCATGTAGAGTGAGGAAGCAATATCCGGTCGACAATTAGGGATACAGAGTGCATAGAAAGAGATCAGTCTAGAAGAAGGGGAATGCCACTAACATGATGGGGGTATGAAATAAGGATATTTTGTTGCAAACAGTGTACTCGAGGGGCAAAGGAAAGGATTTTTAAGAGTCAACAGGAAAGCGCTTTACCCTGGAGTGGGCCTGAGTAGCTGTTGACGATGACGATTATAATGATGATATCAGCACGTCTATCATCTATCAGCACGACTTCTCCGCGACTCTTCTTGAAAAATAAATGAAGCTTTTAAAGCAGCATGATTCGCTTGTTGCATTTTATCAGTGCGAATGATTTCATTCATATTGTTGTTTCAGTTGCTGCTGGTTTTTTGTGCTCTCGAGGTGGTTTCTTGACCACTGCTTTGGAGTTTAAAAACCTCTAGTTGAAACTCAGCGCTTTTCCACCAGTGTTCGGTGCCGCATTTTTCCGCCTTTTGTGCCGTGTTAAAAGGGAATGTTCACCAACTCGCTGAAACTAGTACCCCTTTATTCTTTCTTCATGCGGTTGAGGGAAAACATGTCTTCAAAAGCTACACGAAAATAGGTTTGCAGAATAGGGGTAGAGAAATACCAATGCCAGCGTTGCCGTCTTTGTCTGCTTCGCTGCACACTTAAGCAGACCGAATGCATCATCCCCTGCCATACCATTGGACGAGACTGATTCTGCACTAACAAAATTATATTTTCTAAAATTATACAATGCTTCTAATGGCTCTTCTCATTTAGGTATGGTGGCTGACTAACTATAGTCACCTATTTTGATACAAAAGCACCTCGGTTCTATAAGATGCAATCACCAAATACTGGCGTAAAATTCGCAAAATTGCGAAATTTCCACTGTGGCTAAAATGTTGCGCGGGGGCGGGACATTTTATTCGAATACCTACTGCACCCAATTACCGGCAGTGCAGCAGGGTTTTTACAACGACATAAATATGATACGGGGTATGATAATCTTAATTACAAAAAAAAAAACAAATCCTAACAGGATTAGCATGTACAAATGCTTAGGAACACTACCAGCTTGTGCTGGTAGTGTTCTCAAGCATCTGTACATACTCATCCTGTTAATTTTGGTAGCCGGAATAATAGACACACAGATTTGTTAACAGATTCACAAAAGCAGAAGCACACAAAAATGACAGTATTTATGGCAACAAAAACCGTGATAACACAAAGTGAATGAACGTTGTGATGCGGAAAGAATGTATTCAGCCTGATTCCATTCATGGGCGGGTTTCGGAAAGAAAGAGTTTTTATAGGTATTGTTTCTACCTCGGTATTGGGGAACTTTCTGGACCTCTGCACGGAAGGATACGTAGTTTGAATTTGTTGGCTAAATGTCTGCATATGAATCAGTGGCAGTAATAAAAATATTATGAATCACTTTAATTTTTCAGAATATGCAACATTCTCCCACACGACGCCAAGTTGCTTGCAAATCCCCGAGGAGCACTTATTAAAATAGTATCGTCGATATGCAAACGGCAGCAATATTATAATTTTTTTATAAAAAAACACATTTTTTGAAGTGTGCGAGTATGACAGTTTGAAAAGACATTTTCGCCGAAGGGCACCTTGACAATCCAGAATTCAGGTGAAATTCATGTTTAGCGGAATCGCAAGCATATTTTTTATGAGATGTATTGAAATATCGTTGGTAAACAATCTGATGCGACTGGACACTTGGTGGGCGGTGGTATTTATAAGTAAGCAGACGCAGGAGAGATCACTTGAGGACTGATAACCCATCGAGTGCCGATGAACCAACTTCCTCAAAGACAACCCGCTGTTTTCTGTCGGGATACGCTCAAAATCATTACAGAAAACCGGATAATATTTAGAGCCGGTGAGTCCGTTTCGTCGTCTGAACATCAATCCAGACCGAGGGAGTGGGTTAATTACACGAAGAGGGTGACAGCGAGAAAAACGAAGGCAGCACGTATGCGGGTAATGCCACGCGAAGAGACGAAAATCATCATCCTACCACGTGGCGGCTTAAATGTCGCTCGTACTGAAGCTACGGAAATAATGGCGGCGGTTGTTGCGGCAGCCCAAATTAACAAGGAAGAAGCAAGGATGGACACCATATGCCCACACCATGCTCAAAACATCATCGTAAGAAGCACGCCAAGTGAACAGCGAGCGGAGTGTTACAACAGAATGCGTAACCTCAACGTGGGGGGAAACAGCACACCGAATATGGACATACAGAGCACCAGCAGAAGGAACAGCAAAAGGCGTGATCATAGGAGTTGATGCCTCCCATACGGACGACGAGATCAACAACAACATTGTAAATGAGACAACCCCACTGCGCTGCAGGCGCACCACATTGGGGGGGACGTCTACGGTGATATACTGTTCGAAGGGACAAGGGTACCGAACTATGTCAAATACGGCCCTACATTGATGCGGTGCGTACTGTATCGCAAATACCACGATGTATGCAGACAGTGCGGGAAGGTCGGGCAGCGGGGTTACGTTTGCCCCTTCCCCCGACACAACAATCTGTATCGGGTGCGCACAGCCAAACCTTCACGAAGACCACGCAACACGCTGGAAGCCAAAGTGTCAGCTATGCGGCGGCCAGCACGTTAAAGGCGGCCAAGAATGCACCAATGGTTTCAAGATGCGTACGTGGTGCGAAGGCGACAATGGGAACGACGAGAACAACAAGAACAAGATCACAAAAAAAATTACATCATCTCTCCGAAGGGAACTATATGGTGATGCAAAGCTTGCCGAAGCGGCTTCGCTTTCTCGCAGTGTGGGATACGCTGCTCGACGCTGGCGTTTCGAAGCGGCTTCACTTTCTCGAAGTTTGGCATCCGCTGCTCGACGTCGACGTTTCGAAAGGCGTCGCGTTGCCGAAAACCATCTGGATCAGCTGCTCGGCGTCGACGTTTGCTTCTGCATCTCGAGCTCTCCTCTGCGCAGCCCTGTCTTCAGAAGTGCTCGCGGTTCTGGGAGTGAACTGGCTGGCGCTGGTTGAAGATGTGCCAGCCAGTTCCCTGACAGAATTGTTGGCGTCCGTTCAGTTCATCGGACAAGTAGCAACCGAGGGAGCGGCGCACGGAGAGGAGGAGAGGAAGAGAGGAGGAGCAGCGCGCGCGCTATCGCACAGCTAGTGTTGAGAGGGGGAGAGGAGCAGCAGCGCGCGCGCTATCGCACAGATGGCGTGGAGAGAGGGATAGAAGGAGAGCGGCGTTATGGCACAGCTGGTGGGGAGAGCTGCGGACGGACGCTGACGGACATAGCCCGAGCAAGAGATGCTTTGCATATAAATAATTTTGCGAGGATTTCTAAACGTTGCTGCGAGAGCGCAGCGTCAGCCGAGGGCCGAAATCCAGAGGACGGAGCAGCACAAATGGCCGCCATGGGCGCTCCCCGTCGAGGCCGGTGGCGCAGGCCGGAAACCGGCGCTGGGATACGTGCGGCGTCGGCTGTACGGAGCGGAGACGGGCGCTGCGACGGGGCAGAGAACGGATTACTACGAAGACATTCGAGATCGAGGGGCGGCCCTAGACACCAGCGCGGGAATAAGCATACAAAGGTGGTCTGGGCCAATGAGTCTCCCAAAGCTCAAACCCCTGAATCCCCTGCCCCCACCCCTCACATGTTACACAAAGTGAAAGCGCACTGGTAACAGAGTTAAAAAAATTATTGAACGACAAAATGCGCAAATCCACGAGTTAATGAGCAGGTTGGAGAAAATACAGGTAACACGCAGCAGAAAAAGACACCAGGACACGAAGAAACACCAGTAGCTACCACACGTGAGAGACCACGTAAAATGCCGAGGAAGAGGTCCGCCGTCCTCGGCACCCCCCAAGACAACACAGAATGCGAAAACGCAAAGAGATAGAAGCAGAAGATGCCCCACATGATATCAACCAGCAACAAACAATTAATAAGAAGCCAGATGAGCAGACCCGAATAACACCAGGTGAGGCGGCCATTCTGGCAGCATTACGCAGGTTGGAAGACCGTATAACCACGCTGGAGGTCAAGCAGGATCGCCTTGCGGCCAGAGTAAGCGTTATGGAAGATCGGAACCGGTACGGGTCTCTCAAGAAGGAGAGGGCTGAAAGACTGAAAGAGACCATCGCAAAGAGGCGAGTCTCATATACGTCATCCCAAAAGATGGCACCTGAATCCAAACAGTAAGCGGCAACGGAAACGGAAACAAAACAGGGAATTCTCTATTGTATATCAATGGAACTGCAGGAGTTTGAGAGACAAAGACATGCAACTCACCTTGCACTTACGAGGGCGAGACAAGTACCGACAACCAGTCATCACAACATTAAAGGAAAAAAAGTAAAGCCAGGCTTGCCAGGAGTTATAACATATACGGACCTAACAAAGCAGAGCACAGCAATCCTGGTACGAAACACCGTGACGGCGGCGCAACACATCACGGCGCAACACGGATGTGATCACACACTCGTGGAGATACACGCAAGAGACATTAGGAAGCACAAGAAACATAGTCATAATGAACATCTACTGCCTACCGGGTGCTAAGCATCCATACGACTTTGATGCAATAGTGGGGGATGCGAAGCAACTAGCGAAAGACCGACCGCTCCTTGTCATAGGTGATTTCAATGCACGACACCCGATGTGGGGTTACAAGCTCGCATCCCATAGGGGCAAAGCTCTTATACAGGCGATGGAGAAGCATAACCTCATACTTCGCAACGAACCAATGACAATACGCCAGGTCTAACATAAATGTAGTGAACGCTCGATATGGAATGGAAGTGTGACGACGTCGACCAAAGCTCCGACCACCAGATCATTAACATCGATATACACAGACCCAAATACAAAGCAGAGCTAGGGAAAGCAAGAGTCACAGATTGGGAGAAGATGAGGAAACATACCCAAGAGAGTTGCGCCACACAAGAAGTGGAGACAGGAGCCGAACATCCCATAGAGCCATATGCGGAATTGGCCAAACGACAACGGGAAGCACTTCACAAATTTACACAGGAGATCGTAACAACAAGAAACACACCGTTCATTGACGCCAAGCTTTTCAACATGTGGGCAGCCAGACAGTCGCTGACCCTCAGGTTGAAGCGTCAACGACGGAATAGAAAGCTGGCACGACGCATTGCACTACTAAACAAAGACGTAGCGGAATCTGCCGCCAAGCTATGCAGAGAAAAAAGGCAACAGATGTGTGATGCCTTCAAGGACAGTTATCTGCTGATAAAACATGGAAGCTACTGAGACATCTAATTGACCCAACACATAGTAAAACAACAACGAATCGGAACCTGACCAAGGTATTAAACACGCATAAAGGCAGGGAACGTAAACTCCTGAAAGCACTTAAAAAGAAGGATTTGCAAACCGAGAAAGGATTTCAGCAACCACCCCCCCTCGAGGAGTACGAAGGACGCGAAAACGAAGAGTTAGATCGCCCATTCACCATCGCAGAGCTATGGGCGGCTATCGACGACAGCAACAAGAAAAGCGCCCCCGGCACGGACAAAATTACGTATAAGCTCATATCCAACATATGTGGTAAAAGAGCAAACGAACTCTTACAGTATATCAATACATCCCGGGAGACCTCGACGTTGCCGTACAAATGGAAAGAAGCTGAAGTTAGATTCATACCGAAACCTGGGAAACCCCGTGGTGGACACCTTAGGCTGATATCGCTGACACAGTAATGGAACGCATGGTCTTGGGACGACCCCAAGAACATCTGGAGGACACGAGACAAATGCTGGCCACCATGTACGGGTTTCGAAAACGTCTCGGAAAACTAGACATCATGATTCAACTTCACGAGCTGGTAGTCAAACAGGCCGCGAGAGCCGTACCAAGGGTCATCTTAGCCTTAGATCTCAAGAGAGCGTTTGATAACGTAACTCACGCCAGCGTGTTACGGAACCTGAACACAACGAGATGCGGAGGCAAGATCTTCCACTATGTCAGAAACTTTCTACCGGGCAGAACGGCAACATTGGGCGATAGGAGGAACGAAGTCGGACCCCATAACACTGGGCGAGCTCGGCACACCCCAGGGATCGGTCATCTCACCTCTACTGTTCAATCTTGCTCTCCTGCCCTTGCCACGATTATTGGAACAGATTGAAGGAATCGACCATGCATTTTACGCTGACGATATCATCACGGTGTGGACGAACAGAGCAGGGTCTGAGGGGTGGATGGAAGAAATATTGCAGCAAGCAGCGAAGACCGTGCATGAGTACGCTAAATCGTGCGGCCTGAGCGGCGCCTACCAAAAATCTGATCTCTTAGTAGTCCATCCGAGTGCTAACAAGAAGACCAGGAGTCAAATCACTGTTCAAATAGACGGAGTCGAGATAAAGCCCACCCAACAATGCCGTATAGGGGGCTCAGACTGAGGAACGACGTAAAAGCGGAGACAGCTCTTGCTAAGATCAGAACAACCACGGAACAGGTAGGGGGTATGCTGAGACTGGGAGCCAACACGAATCGAGGCACCAAAGAAGACGACGCAATCCTCTTGTCCAGCCTTTCGTCATCTCCGGATCACCTATTCAGCACCGTACCTGCAACTAACGAAGACACACAGGTAATGACTAGACATACTTATAAGAGAGGCAACAAAGCAAGCCTTGGGACTCCCCATCTACACGTCCACCAAACGGCTGCATGAAATTGTAGTCCACAACACCGTGGACGAGCTTGTGGAAGCTCACCTGTCCAACCACAGGATGCGACTCAGCTGAACCGAACACAGCAGAAGGGTCCTGGAGAAGATAGCATGGAAGATCGACCTGATGCCAACACCGGGCCCCATACCAGAACACTGGGGAGCAAAAATCGCATCGAAGCCCCCTCCACGTAATATGACGCCGGGAGAGAACGAGGAAAGAAGAAAGGCGCGAACAGCAGCTCTGGAGAGGAGAGGCAGCGGCAGTGGCCGGGTGGGAAAAGGAAACGGCAGTATCAAAGGCCCCAAGAGGGCTAGAATATAAACTTTCACCTCATCCGCCGCGCCTCCTCGCGAAAATGTCATGAGAGTAATAACGCTTTGAAAGCCAGAATGCGGATGCCGTTGCTATGGCACTTACTACGCACTATTTCACCAGGCTCACCAGGGGAGGATATGGCGCTAGTATCAGAATTAACCCGGACGATGGGTTGAAGGCTATGATGTCACCTCTTGGTAGATAGGTGTTCTGGTACTGTGTTTGTAGCTCAGTGATTTGTGTTACCGTTCTAGCCCTACAGTAAGAACACTTGAAATATTTGCGTAAACGTACGCGCTAACCAAATTACAAGACATGCGGGGCAGTCTGTAAGCAAACATAAAAGTTACGATCCATGACTACTTTTCAGAGCAGTGCTATTTTCTACGATGTATAAGTTGCGTGTTTGGATTTGTTCGATTACTAGTGGCTCAAAATAAAACCATCTGCCACTGCCAAATTATATTTAGGTGGTTGATGTCGAACAAGGAGAACTAGGTAGCCGAGGTAGTAGTGTGAAGGTAGGTTCCGGCTTTCGTATAGAAGATGTCGGGCGACATTTGCGATGTCGTCAAGCGTCGTCGCAGCCCGTCGCTCTTGGACCGAGTTTCCTCGTCTCACAAAGATACTGCAAACCAATTGGCCAATGATGGTCGTAGAGCCGCGGCCATACCAAAGAGCGAAACATTCCTTTACTTCCGCCATAGCAATTGGCGATGAGCCGCTGCCGCGAAGCGATTCGCTGTGGCATCGGTTTTCTTACCACCAAGAACCACGTACATGGGTACGATTATGTGAACACCGTGTAAGCCATCAGTACGAAGCGACGTGTCCCATTACAAAACAAAGTAATCATCGTAATAGATTTATCACACGTGTTGCATGGCCTTAGTAGACGGGTAAATGAATTCGGAATGGTAATCAGACTAGTAGCGCTTAACTGGCGCAATAAACACCGTCGAGTTCAAAGCCGCAAGAAATTTCGCGTTTACAAACCAACGCAACATTTGCGGCCCGCAAGGCTAGCGTCACCACAGAGCGCGCTGTATAAGTGAGTTTTTCTGCTTGCAGTATTATGTTGAAAAGAGGCCTATCCAATGTTTACGGCGCTTGTTTAGGGAAGTAGCATGTGTGTCTTGGAATTGCTATCTGTTTCTGCGGCGCTAGTGTAAAATGTTCTTATATAAAACGGAAGTTTTCGTTGAAGGTATGAAGATATTTACAGAACGAGAAACCACACTGTAACGCGCAGCAGTGACACGCTGCTCGCCAGTGCTAACACTGACTGATCTGACAACATCAGTCGGCGGCCAAAAGTTCCATGTTGTTGGTGTTGGTGTCACGTCAAAAGTGTTGGTGTCACGTCAAAAGTGTTGGTGTCACGTCATGTGTGGGTACCCCAGTAGGGCGCGAACGCATGGTCCGGAGGCATTATTCTATCCACAGCAACCAGGAAACAGAAAGAATGCAAAGCTTTAAACGACACCGACAACAACTGCCCATGTGATGTCACTTGAACTCCCACACGTGGCTGAACAAAGACCGAATCCAGAGATTCTGCCAGCCATTACCTGGAATTCGTGGGGACAGAATCCCGAACGTGGGAGCATCGGCCATGGGCGGGCTAGAGTGGCGGACGACGACGCCGCTGTAGCACGGCCGTGAGTCGCAAGTGATAGGAAACGGAGAGTAGCGTCTTTCGTAGGATGTGGCAGCGGAACTTAGGCATCCTGATGTGCTAGCTAGGGCTACACCACCCACGATCCAAGTGCAGACACCGAAAAAACTCGGCATGTGAACTTAGTGATTCCCATTAATACCGATTTAAAATACCAGTTTATTAAGTCTGAGAATCGCGAGAAAGCTGAGGCAACTCTTGTAATCGCTATTGATCAGAACCAGTTGCTTATTTCGCCTTTTGTAATACTTGTTAAAACACAACCGAATTGGTATTGCAAAAGGGACAGCTCTTGTATCGACTATTACTTGCTCAGTCCCGTCTTCCGCGCTGTTTTCAAACGATATTGGTATTGAGCAATTTAGAAAACGGAGTCCCATTTGTGGCAAGCAGTGCGGAAAGGGTAGCGTTTCTTTAGCGGCCAGATGTCTTTATGTGGTGTACATTTTTTTCCCCGTCCTGCAAAGCAATCCTTAACGTATGTTTGCAGTACGACCACGTAATTCCGTCGGGTCCGGGTTACCCAGGAGGTTCTGTCGGACCAGTTAATGGAGCCGTGACAAGAAAGCGCGCAATGGACGCGAAGCACGCCAGACCAGCCCAGAAACAGCCGTCGCTACAGTAGACTTCAAAGCCGTGCCTCCCAAGCGCCCGCCGGCGCAAGCAGGCAGCTGCGCAAGGGGATCGCTGGGTAACAGCGCCATATCGCCGTGCCATCTATACTGTGCTCCGGGAGTGAAAACCACCCTACGCATCCCCATCCGCATTCGGACTTGTCCCGCACGCCACGAAGGAATCGGTGGCTGGTAGACGTAGAAAGCTTTGCTTTAAAGCGCTTCGGGTATCTGTAAACATACCGGGGTTCTCCTCATTATGATGCCAGAGTCTATCCAATCGCTTCATTTTGACACGGTCGAACCAGTTTGGAAAGTAGAGACGACAACCACAGAATTACCCACGAGAAGAATGGCATTTCTCGGCGTGTTGCATATCCATCACAAGCCCACGCTCGCAGCGTGGGATTGGCCAACCCTGGCACCCATTGCGAGAAAGATTCGCAGTCAACTGTCGCGGTCATTAGACGGAGGTGTGCCTAATTTTTCTGGCAAAAATATCTGAGCTAACGAAAATAGGCGCAAAATAAGAAACACTTGTAAAGACATTGTGCGTTCTTCAGAAAAAAAATTAAAAGTTGTGAGATTGGAGCTAGAGTTGCTTTTTGTCGCTCCCTTGACGCTCCCTACCTGAGTATCTGTATCAGTCACCAACCTGTAATCGATAGGTAATATGCGACAGATATTCGCAAACATATATGTAAAATATAGGTCGTCTAGAAAATATAAAAGGGCTAAAAAGCAGCTGACCCCAGTACTTGTTGTAAAAAAGCGGAAATTTGAAAATAAAAATAAAGAACCTGCTCGTGATTTGCCTCGCAATGGAGGAACCGAGACGCCTCAGTAGGGGACACAACACTGCTCAACAACATGTCGGAATAATCTATCCGCACCCAAGATATAGGCCGCTGAACTCACGGCTGAGAGAAGCGTCTCGGTGCCGTGATCACTGCCACTGACGCGGCTTTTTTGGCTTCGCGCTTTGATAAACAAATGTCTCTCCGCATTGTGTGTCCTCACTAGCAAATATTTTTCCTATTGCGTTCTTCCAAAAGAAAAAAACGTTCTTATTCTTCCTGTTTTGCGATTCTTAACTCAAGGATCGCTAGCTGAGTTACGCCTGTGGCGAAGACCTGACAGATAGTGCTCTTTCGCGGGTGTCATATCATTTTACCAAAAATAAAGGGCAGGAAAGCAATCAAAGTTTTCCTAGTGGCTCAACTGACTCAACTGACCCCGTGACTGGCGGGTGCAACAGGGGGGTGCATCGACTTTCTAATGGCAACGATACTGAAAAACTGCGCGCCTACGCACTGTAAAAAAGGCACGGCAGTGAGTCCTTTTTAGTATATATATTTTTTATAGACAAGCAATATTTTTCATATAAGGTTTCATCTGTTCGGCACTACCTTTGGCTCGCAATTCGGTCACTGTGACAGATACTGAGATAGGGACCGTAAAATAGACTAACACTCTAAGGTCTCCGCCGATTTCACGATTGATTTCAGTTTTGTCCGTCTGTCTGTCTGTCTGTCTGTCTGTCTGTCTGTCTGTCTGTCTGTCCGTCCGTCTGTCCGTCCGTCCATCCGTCCGTCCGTCCGTCCGTCCATCCGTCCGTCCGTCCGTCCATCCGTCCGTCCGTCCGTCCGTCCGTCCGTCCGTCTGTCTGTCTGTCTGTCTGTCTGTCTGTCTGTCTGTCTGTCTGTCTGTCACTCGATTCAGCTATCCCGCCAAACGAAACAGAAGATACAAAGTAGGTTTATATACGCTCAGCCACAATATAAACGTCTAACTCCGGTGGCAGGTCCAGTGGCTTGGAAGGTGTACCGCAACGCAGCTTGCTTACCCTTTTTCCCAACAATGCAGGCGCTACGCGTAGCCGCCGTTATCCTGCTAGTGCCTGCCCTGGCAGTCACTTCGTTGGACCCGTTGATGAATTTGAGCTTCCTTTCCAGCAATGGCGAAGCAGGCACTGGCGCACCCCCCTCCGATCCCACTCTGACGCTGTTGCGAGTGCCATGGATGGACTACTCCTGTCCCACTTCACACTGGACATCCCCATCGAAGTCGATATCACTGCTACGAGCAAACTCCACATCGCGAACGGCCCCCTACTTCACATTGTCGGCTTGGCAGCTGTACCGCAACGCAGTTTGCTCATCCTTTCATCCCAATAATGCACGCTAGTAAGCCTAGTCCCGTCTACGTGAAAACATTCAAGTAATTACTTTCTAGTGCACCTACCAAGCCCACAGTGCCCTGTCGCAATCTTTGCGGATAGTTCTCATGGTAGTCATCCTGTGCTACTGTTGTTATTGGGCGACATTGAAACTAACCCTTTTCCAGAAATGACAGAAGTCCTGTATATACTGACGAATTTAGTGTACCTTCCCCTCTTGCCATGGTACTGTTTACATCCATTATGTGTCCGTATTTCATC
Source organism: Haemaphysalis longicornis (assembly GCA_013339765.2). NCBI lineage: Eukaryota > Metazoa > Arthropoda > Arachnida > Ixodida > Ixodidae > Haemaphysalis > Haemaphysalis longicornis. Next base: position 94,104,741 of record CM023452.1, read on the forward strand.
TGTCATCAGACCTATGAAACTGTCCTTGTCAAGTGGCGTCGATTTCATTAATTCGAAACTACTAAAAACATTCATGAGCTATCGCCCCATTTCGGTGTTTGATGTACGGACAGTCGCTCTCCACCAAGAATCTTACCGGTGACTGGAAATCGGCAAGGTCGTTCCCATCTACAAATCAGGTGACAAAAACTGTCCACTGAACAATCCACCCATTTCTCTAACAAGCGTCTCCTGCAACATCGTGGAAATGTCATGTACTCCCAGGTTGTACACTTTCGAGACTCTAACTCCTATTCTCACCCTAGCCGACATTGTTTTCGGGGAGGATTCTCCTGCGAAACACAACTCGCAATCGTTCTTCACGACCAGCATGCTAATCTTGACAACTTAAAACTGACGGAATTTTTCTAGATTACGCAAAGGCGTTCGACACAGGTCCCCACCTACGATTTACGCTAAACTTATTCCAGCTAAACTTAAACCCACATGTACTAAAGTGGATCGAAGCGTCAGTCACTAACCGCTCTGAATTCGTGCATGTCAATAATAAATCTTCCGAGTGTCTCAACGAAACATAATGTTTGTGAAGATTCGGTAACTGGCCCTTTTCCATTCGTAATATACCTTAAATAATTACCCCTCATCGCTTCCTGCAAAATGCGCATGTTTGCGGATGACTGAGTACTCTATGAAACCGTAACTAACGCTCCCGACCTTGTGGTCCTCCCGCAAAAGCTTAACGATATTCAAGAATGGTGCGATAAATGGCATCCATCTCTTACCCGACTAAATGTAAGCTTGTTTCTTTTCGCGCAGTAGAAATCTTTTTCTTTTTTCGTATCACATTGCGAACGCCACTGTACTGTTACAATCATCCTACAAATATCTAGGTGTCACATCGTCTTGCGATCTTGGAATGCGCATATTGCTAACGTCATTTCATCCACAAACAAACCATTCGGCTTCCTAAAACGTCACCTACGCCTTGCGTCCCAGCATGTAAGGTTGCTCTATTACCAGTATCTTATCAGATCAACACTTGAATCTGCTCCACCATATGGAACCCGCCCCAAACATATCCTATAAAATATCTTGAATCTGTCCAAAATCGTGCCGCCCGATTAATTGACTCCATGTACTCGTACAACATTAGCGTTTCCTCCCTGAATGCACAATCCGGGTTATCACCACTCTCTGTCCGCCGCGTATCGCCATCCTTTGTCTCTTTCTGAAGATTTTTTTATTTTTCACTAAACGCAGCCCCTTACATCCTCCACCCGCAAGCCACTTCAAATGTCCCGTTATCGTGCCAGAACTGTAACCTTTTCCGTTTCTTTTTTCCCCGTGCAGCCGAAGATTGAAACGAGCTTTCCTCCTGCATTGTTTCAACAACAGGCGGGTCAAACTAAATAACAAATGTCAGTACTCGCCTTTGTTAATAGAACTAATGCATTGATTTTTTTTATTATCTCTATATCCACCCCTTCTGTAATATCCCCCAGTGGGGCGTTTATAAAATAAAAATGAAATGAAATGAAACATTCAAACATGTCAAAATTTTGAACAAGAACAACACATTACGCAAATATGAGGAGGAAAATCAATACATAAGTGATATTTGCAGTGTTCCTTTATAAAAAATATGGATGCTAGATATATTGCGATTGCAAATTTTACATCCAATGCAGAAAAACAAATTCCCTCCATCGCCTGCTGCAACCCGCGCCACAATAGCTTCTGGCGTCATTTTAAGAAATCAAACGCCAACACTTGCGAAAGGTTCCACTAGATAGGTTCCACGTTCCGCTTGGAACGCACGTGGAGTAGGCAAAAGTGGTTCATTAACGTTGAAGTATGTTGTCTCAATTCACGCGCGTCTCCGCCGTACGCCAGCGCTGGCACCGAGCCACCCTGTATCGTGCGGTGGAATGCGGTAAATTTAAATTGCGTTTAGCAAACGTCTCGCGTGGTTACATTGTGAGGAATGCCACTCGAGAGGACTGGCATGAAAGGTGAGCGAGAAAGTGAAGGAAAGCAAGTGTCGGCAAATGTCGACGAAAGACATTCGTCCTCTGTCGATATTTGCAACAGAAGAAGCAGATACGGGGCCATTTGTTTTGTAAACTTTTTGTTCACTGTGGCAACATTGCTTTGAACCGTTTGTGATTTTGGGGTAGTTTTGTTTTCAAAGAATTTAAGTCAGAACATGTAGAGCTTGCCATGTGGGATGCCCCAAGTTGAAAAAAATTGCGTCCTACGGAAACCACACTTCGCCGTAACACCCTTCGCAAGTTTTTCCCGTCAATTACGCATGCTATAGGAAAATAGATTGCACTTTTCAGCTATTCCCTGAATTACGCATTACTCAAAAAATATATCCCCAAACAAGAAATACCCGTATACACGCAGGGTTCATCTCTTTTGGAGTCGGCCTGAAGTGTTCCAGGGGTTACATCGATCACTAATGACTAATATAGAATAGTACTGCCTCTTCACGTTGGAATAAACTAGGAATCGAAAGAGTTCGGCAATGAAAGTCAACGTTCTTGCAAATGTCAACGTGTTCACGTAAGTAGCTAATTGTCCAGTTTAATCATGTACACCACACTACAAAACAGCCGGATGTAAACGAGAGGCAAGGACCGGCCAAGCTCAGTCTTCGTTCGAGTATTAGTTTTTATTTATTTATTTTATATGCCTCCAGGTTCAAAGGCATTACAGAAGGGAGTGGCACAAAAAAGCCTTAAGGAAATGAAGTAGCACGGTTTCAACAACGCGGTGTGCATAAGCAAATTGAAAGGCAAAAAACGAAATAGAAATATTTATTACCATCGCAGCAATGTGGTTACGTAAATATAAAGGATCATCAGATATTTCCTGCGTATAAACTGCTGGCTAAGGTTTCACGGAAAAGGCGTTCATCAGTGATAGCCTCCATTTCAGCTGCATATTCAGCCGAATAGAGATATTCTTCGCATGCGCACAAAAAATAAACTGGGAGTTAAACAACTGAAGTTGTCAGAAGTAAATTGAGGGAAGCGAAACGGTAATACGCAATTTGCGTGGTTTTACGAGAACATATACGGAACGTGAAGACAAAATACAAATTCGTTTATTTTCAACCACTTAGTAATTCACTCTGCTGCATTACATCTAAGGAAAACATTTTATTCCCGAAAAGCGCAGGAGATTTTGAAAAACTCAAATTTCGAGATAAGGTAACTGTTTATGTGAAGAGCGACGTGATGAGTACCAGCATTAAGACGATTCTTTTCTGTGTATTAAAGACATGTTAGCGTTGAAGTGATGCGATCACACGAAACTAGTGGCCCCACTGCAATGGTCCACTCATGTGTCTTAGCGATGGTTTAGTTCGGCTTGAACCAGAAAATACAGAGTAGCTGGCATACGGACGACAGGAAGTTTACCGGACACACACAAGCGCTGGGACACAGTTTCTTGTAAACAGATACACACACTTACACATGTACGCGCAGTAGCCACACTGTACCTATCCTTCTTCAGCGGCGCATGCGTAAGCGGTGGAATTCGTGTTTAGAAAGGGCTGTGGACCATGGGGTGACCCATGCCTCTCTTAACCTCAATACAATGAGCTCTACAGAAACGTGCGCGATGAGTTCCAACCCCAGCACTGCTCCTCTTGCGGATGTGTGCCTTTTTTTATTACAGGTGTTATTAAATGGTCCTCGGACCATACCTCCGAGGAGAATACAAAGGCAAAACTTATTAAGTATTTTGGACAAGAGGGTGTGAGATAACCATTAAACTTCCTACGCATGCGACCCTCATGAACAAGCAATGTAGGTGGCTACTGCGCATATATATGTTTATGTATCTTTTATAACTTAACGTTTCGTCCCAGCGCTGCAGTGCATCCAGTCGTCTTCCTATTGTCGGTGTGCCAGCTTGCCATTCTTCCCCTTATTATGTTAAACCAGCATGCCCAAATAACCATTTTAAGCATTTTATTGTTAGTCCAGGGGCAACCAATTCCGTGAACGTTCTGTGCAATCGTAGAAAAGGTGTAGGAAGCGGCAAGGAAGTCGCCACCGCGTCACATCATTTCTTTAATACCTGTAACATTTTTCAAGTTACCGAAAAAATTATAAAACTGTTATCGGGACAAAAAGTTGTACTAATAAACCAAGCTTTCATATTCCTTTGGGACCGCTTTACACTAGGAATGAGTGAAAGAAATTTGCGTACGTTCACAAAGGGTCGCTCTTCATTATGGGTGCTTGTCTGTGCGTGTTTTTACCCTTACATAAACGCAAACACAAGCAATTTCAAGGCGTGGGACACCAGTAGCGCTGGGAATTTTTATTTTATTGAGTTTGAAGCGCCCTAAGGTAAAACCAGGGCAACTGTTGTCGTTAGGTGTTTGTTGGTTTTTGCAGGATGGCGAGAAAGTTTGCCTAGTGGAAGTTTTCACCCTAGAAGAATTCCTAGTCTTCGTGCCTAGTTTATGGGGTCGATGGACTTAAAATGAAAATACCATTTCGCACAAGGTGCTCAGGCAGTATAACAGAAAAATACGTACTTGAGGGTAAACAAAAGCTCTACATGCTTACCCTGCTTTACTTCACTTAAAACCTAAATATAACATGGGATTTTTTCGGTGCGGAATTTTGAAACTATATTTTGAAGGTTCTATACAACCTTGAAATGGTCCGCTATGGACAATTCTGGTTTTTTACCCCACCCCAAGGGCAGCATTTAGAAGTCAAGAATAAACCACATATTTCAGACCGCATGGGACTCGAGCCCATGTATCTCGAGTAGGACTCGACTAGGTGACCACCTTGGAATTTCAGTACGTTGGCACCGGTGGTACACAGTGTCTTAGCGGAAGCCCTTACAGGTGAACAAGATGGCACGTGACTAGAACAGGTGAACACCAGCTACTGATAAATCCGATTATAGGGAAGCGTTAGCCTGAGGTGTCTGCACTACGCCTGTTGAATATATTTACGCGTAGACCAAGAGAAAAGAGAATAAAAAATAGACGCAAACATGAAGTAGCCGCAAAGAAGTCTTTGAAACTTATCGGCAGCAAAAAACGCAACGCTTTCACCTTTTAAATCGCGTGCGGACACTTTGCGTCCAGAGAAATTGTTTACGAGTGGTAGCTGGAGAATGGGAATAGGCGCTTTTATGAGTTGGCTGCGGGTTCACGCCTCCACAAACGTTCCACCTTTACGATGAATTGAAGCGCTGGGACATGTTTTGTACTCCTTCGGCCATTTGCCAGCTGCCCAAGCAGGCCAGCTCGCGAACATTTTTGTGCGTGCGTCTCACAGCCTAAGCACCTTGTGTGATCCTGTTAAACTCGTGCTGGTCGACGGTTTAGACAAACCGCCGTTGAGTTGCAGCTGGAGGGAGCGTTTGGTAACCCAGATTTGCATTTTCTGGCAACCTTTGGGTCAAGTCTGCTCTCTGAAGGTACGCGCATGCATAAACGAGGTTCAGGAACGTTAGCGAAGCTGAGTCGAAAGAATAAAAGAAAATAAACACGGCGAGAGGGGTCTGGCCGAGTGCTAACGAACATGCGTATGCCTTATCTGCCTCGCTTTCGTTTTTTACCCCCTTCGTACGGCGCGGTAGACGAAATGAGATCATTTTCCGGCGCATATGAATGCCCTGCACAGCATGTAAACTGTTAAATAGACACTTATTCAGCACGACTATGTAAGCATCTGGCTGCGATCGCCCTGCTGCCGGGCAGATTTATAGCGTCGCTTCTTATTCTCCCTTCGAAAGCCGACCCGGCCTGCGCAGCAGTGCTTCAGATGGAATCCAAAGAATTAAGCGCGCGAGCGGTCGAACGTTGTGGGGGTGGTTGTTCAGTAGTTTTGCTTTTCGTACAAAAAGGGTGAGAGCTGTACTAAGGAATTGTCACTTTACGGCAGTCGACCAATGGGAGCGCCCATGGAGGCAAAGAGACCCCCTGGAGGAAACTTGCCGTGGACTGAAGGCGGCGTTTTGAAAATTGGGTCAGCATTCTAGCGGCTCCCCCACGAATGGGAAAACAAAAACGAAACTTAGCAAAACACCGAGAAGAGCTGGAGAAGAGGAAACAATCATAAGAAACGGGACCGATGTAGAGCAAACAGGAAAAGCGAGAAGCGGGGGGAAATTTGGCGAACGCGATTCGGATTCAGAAGCTAAGGAAGAGGGAACCATGCAGTCGTGGAAAAACAGTTCTCACTGAAGGCTTGACAGAAAAGAGAAGGAACCACCGCTTTGGAAGCCTGAGAGAGAGAGAGAGAGAGGAAAGGGGTACACAGGCATGAAGAACTTTTTATTTCTTGGTTGGAGCCCGCATTAGTCGCATATCCCAGCTTTGCACTTCATGCCCGAGGGCGCCAGCCGGTGATTCTGTCCGCACTATAGACCGCACGGTCACAACACCCCTCTTGTGGTACCTGCCCCCGCCAGTTTCGCCATCATCTATACAGAGGCCACTAGCCAAATAAATGTCTTCGACGTCTCTCTCTGCGGGAAGTGCGCAGTCGTCCTCAGCACTGGTCGTCGTGCGTTATCGAGATCAAAGGAAAGTTCAGTCCCTCTGTGCGCTAAAAAAACCTGTCGTCGTCCGCTAAAATACACAGCTGTAACAAAAAATCCCCATGTTCTGGAGTAATCTTGTGTGACTCGATGTTCTACTTCCTGGATGGAAAAGGGCGCCTAGGGGTTGCACGAGAGGTGCATCTTACAAGGCCAAACCCCCTTTGCCACTAGCAGCGTCGTCCCTTGCTACGCAAAGAGACCCTCCACCCTACTAACTTTGCAAAGGTGCCTTGGGCTACTGCGAGGACCTACGAGGCCATGCATCTGTGGTGTGGTTCACAGTGCACGTTATGTTGTGACAAATCCAACAAACAAGGGAACAGGCTGGGTTCAGAAAAGGATACTCTACAATGCATCACATCTATGTCATCAACAAAGTAATAGAAATATGCGCAGAGTATAATAAACCACCTTACCTGATATTTATAAACTATGAAAAGGGGTTCGATTCAGTAAGCACCGCCGCAGTGATGGACGTCTTAAAGGACAACGCAATGAAAGAAACGTGCCTACGACTCCTAGACTCAATATATGAGGAGTGATGATAAATAAAATGCTGAACGCGCTTTTTTTAGCGTAGGAGACGAAACACTGGAGCAAGTACAAAAATATTGCTACCTTGGCCAGATGATGAGTGCGAACAGAGACCACGAAAAAGAAATCAGGCACACAATAGGATTGGGATGGGGTGCATTCGGCAAGCGCTCGTAAGTAATGAAAAGGAAGATACCTTTATACCTAAAAAGAAAGGTATTCAACCAATGCGCCCTGCCGGTGATTGCACACGGAGCAGAAATTTGGCAACTAACTAAACAATTAGAAAGCAAGCTTAGGTAATCTCAACGTGCCATGGAGCGAAAAATATTTGGAGTAACGTTTAGGGACACAAAACGAGCTACCTGTATTAGGGAATAAACTTGGATAGATGCTACCATATATCAGGTTAAAGAAAAGAAGTGGACTTAGGCTGGCCATATGATAAGATGAACGGACAGGTGGACCACAAGGACAGGACAAAAGAATGGTAAAAGAACAGGACAAAAGAACAGGAAAAGAACAGGACAAAGAAAAAGAACAGGAAAAAGAAAAGAAAAAAGACAGGAAAAAGAAAAAGAACAGGACAAAAGAAATGGACAAGAGACGGTACTAGGATGAGAGAAAGACCATTACCACGATGGAGAGATGTAATAAGAAAATTTGGATGCAAAGAATGGACTCGGGCAGGACAGGACAGAAACGGGTGGAGGTCAATGGAGGGGCCTTCGTCATGCAGAGGACCATAATAGGCTTGTGATTGTGATGATGATGAAAATGAAACTTGTGTGCGTGGACCGCGATGTGGGCTGCTGGGTTAAATAACACATACCGATTAAAGAAGGCTTTTTGATCTTTCAAGAGAAGATTTTGCTTTTCTCGAACGCAACTAAGATTGTTCTGTGCGCCCTGGTCCTCCCCGGAAAGTTTTACAGCGTAATCTACAGTAAGGTGCTTATTATCCAAACTTGTGAGAACTTGCTGGTACAAGACCTGCAAATCTAAGCGTAGCTAACTAATCTTAAGAAGCCTTTTAAACCTGGGCAAGCCTTTTAAACCTGGGTATACTTTCTGGCCTGAACTTCGCAATTAAGATACTTTCTCTTTGTGCTCTTGTCTTGAAGAGCCATGCGCTAGGTCGACCCATTCTCTTGAAGGAAGATATACACCTTTTCCAAGAAAGCAAGACTTGTTACTGCGCTCGAACCTTTTAACCAACTGAATACCGAATGCCCACCCCAATATCGGCGCACTAAATCGTTTCCGAAACTTGATTACCTCGGTAGAATATCCGGAACATTCGTCGGATTTCCCTTTCCCACGTGCAGGATAGCAAACTAGGCTCTAGCTAGGGTAACTTTCCTCCCTTCCTTCTACGGCCTTCGTTCCTTCCTTCTGCGGCTTTAAAGTGAGCACACGACAAGGCGAGTATTACCTTGCACGAGAGCGTGTAATGCGCATGGGCTTGACCTGTAACGACAGTTACGTATTGGAAAATGAAGTAATCAGGTGAATGAACTAAAACCACAACCATATTCATTACCCTTCCGCCAATCATGAGGGTGCCTTTTGTCGCGAAAGAAGTGTAATAATTTGAAATACTTGCGTAGTTTTTTTTATGTGATAAGTTGGCCCTCCTACAGGTAATGCTGAAGAACATAAAGGTGCAGTGAAGGGGGCTTACAAGGGTTCGTTTATCTGCTAGGAAACCCGCGTTTTTTATCTAAGCCCTATAAAACGGAGGCCCTTGGTAGCGCACATCAGTGCTGTGTTGCTGGCTCAGTGGGACATTTTCAATACATAGTTTTATGTCAACGACACCTTGTTTTTTGGTAAGCAGATTTTTATATTGATGGTCAAGAATTCTGGTGCTGGCACTGAAACCTTGCATGCCAATAGCACGGATTATCTTATTAGTGGGGTCGCAATCGTTGTATGCACATGGCACGCACGCAGACGTGCACACCCAAGAAAAAAAAGCCACTGAATTGTTTGGCGTAAAGGGTAAATATCACAATGAAAGAACGTCCGTAAAGAAGAAGACAATAAATAGCAGAGTGAAAATTGAGCAAATGGTGAAAGCGGCCCTTTCTCCCAAAACATCGCTTCGGAATATAAGTAATACATCGTCTTCCTTTTCGCCGTCCCGATTTATTTCGTTTTCACTTTTGCTTCCACTGTCGTCACGCACACTTGCAATGCTGTCTGGCTTTCTATGTTTGCGCTTCGGAACGGAGAAGTGAGCTCCTGATCATCCTCCTACATTATTTTCGTGCTCAGACGCAACCATAAATGCACTATACCTATCTTGACCAGCGCAGCATAGCGGCCCTTTCGCCCGCATTCTACTAACCGGAGATAACGCAGTGACATACAGCACAAAATCCACGCAAGCAAACCTCTGGTCTCCACAATGGTTTCCTGGTGCAGAGCAGAAAGCGGAACTTGCGCGTCTATGGTTTTATTGGTTGAAGCGGACGTTGGAATTATGGCACTCCCGAGTATCGCACGCAATCTCACGTAGCGTACAGAGTTCATGTCTTTCTTCATTTCTACACGCTGCCCCTTTGAATATGGATGCGTATAAGCACTTTTAGATTACAGGTGCTGCGTCGGCTGTTTTAAGGTGAAAGCTTCAATTGGCCCAGTCTGTGAAAAGTCGCCATTGTTGTAGTGATAGTAGCTGTTGTAGTTCTCCGATCAGTAAAGCATACAACTCAGCAAAAAGTATATAAATATTAAGCCCTCGTGGGGTCATATGGGATTCGAACCTAGCCGTGAACAGTAGCCACGGAGTGCCACGAACTGTGATATCTCCCCGCGTTTTCAGGACAGAACAAAAGCGGTCGTTGTTGTTCTCTTGTTGATGGTACATACACGTTTAAATGATTGGTCAGGAAACAGGAAATTTCAGGGGCATTGTGCCGTGGAACTCTCGTGCTCGAATTGGTGGCCATAGAGACAGAAACGAAGCACCCGGAACCGATTTTGTGAAGGAAGTGTCCATTGGAACATACACATGGAACTGACCAGAGGCTCCACAAGAATAACCCTGCATTGTTTTTCTGGCATTGGTTTAGGTCCGCAACCGGCAATGGAGCAAAGAAGATTCTGCGTCGTCATATAGAAAACACGGGAAAGTTGCTTGAGGTGGCCGCTGCTTCCTGTTGGTTTTAAAGGAAAGCTTTCTCACTGGCTCCAATACCGCGTTGCCAAAAAACTAATGCGTTTACGCATGCTGAAGTCGCTCGATCGGCAAGGTTTACTAGGACCTGTGGACACACAGCGCTTGTGTGAAACCGGGGTTCAATTGTCTCGACACTGTTACCTGAAAATCGCTAAATAAATTAAATTCTAGAGAAGACATGCTGACAAGACAAGACAAGACATGCTGTGATCATGAACAAGGATTACGCTAGTATACCTCTATCTAGTGACCCCGCACGGGTCTTTAGAGAAAACGCATTGCGGTTTGGGTATAAATTTTGAGCATTTCTTGATGCGCTTAATGCGTAATACATGGTTAGATGCGTACGCCCTCCGCATGAGATTTGGGTCTTAGAAAGTTTGACGATCGCGTGGACGCACGTTACGCGAAGGTTGGACGCACTTTGAGCGGGGGCTTCGAAGCACACTTAACGAACATTTGAGGTTAGATATCTTTCGCGCGTTTTTCAGCTTTCTTTCTTTAAATTGTTTCTGTCTCGATGATTTGTTTCAAGTGTGCGATAAAATGTATGTCATTGTCTTCGCGAGAACTTCGTTTAGACAAAAAAAATTGCACTTCGTTTTAATTGCCTGCTTAGGGTGAAAACATAAAATTTCTGTGTTTCATAGCACGTTTGATGTGCAAAAATGTGTTGGGACGTATGCAGAAGAGTGCAAAAAATAATGAAGTGGCGGGGCTTTGAAAACGTGAGACGGAAAACGCGTCTGATGAAAGTGGAACAGCAAAGTGGGAGGAGGGTAGTGAAAATGCTCTTAGAAAAGGTGACGCTGGCGAGCCGGGAATGGGAGACGGGTTCATCAAAGTTGTCTTGGGTAGGCAGCTTCCGCACGTGCTATACAAGCCACCGTCATAGGTGAGGGTACAGAGGGGAGCTGTTAGCAGGATGCGCCCGGCGATGGCTACCGAACGAAGGGAGCTTAGACGTAAGCTATAGTGAGTGGAACGAGCTTGGAGTGTGCTGTGGCGGGGGTTGGTGAGGTCATGACGAGCGCTAAGGAAATGTTCAACAGAAAATTATACACCACATCAACACGAAGCACGGGGTCATAAAAAGCAAGTGGACCGAGCTGCAAGGCGTGCTTTTTAAGTTTGGGAGATGTGGTTGAATGAATGGCTCCGCATTTCGTGGATACATACTATGACCGGGCGAAGTTGCTGAACGTGCAGGTGGTCGCCAGTAATGACAGCGCATGGAGCGGGCGGGGTAGTAAATTGCGAGATTTCGCGGTTATTGTAACCTTATGTGCCCTTTAGAGCAGAAAGTGCATTGGGCGCGATAAGTAGTGACAACATGTGGTGTACATAAACAAATCGGATGTAGCGAGATATTTGTTTTGGTGCGGACAAGAGTCGTTCTTCAGATTTGGGTGGTTTGATGTAAGGGTGAGGGTAATATATTCTGTCAAGCCGATGACTCTGTGTCATTTTCTGAAGTACGACAGCTGGTGTGAACTCCACATGCTCTTCTAGGATCTGGGAGGAGAGCGCGCATGGTTGACGATGTGCAAAAAATTGCCTGTTAAAGTACAGTTGGTGGGGTTCCAGACGAGGGTGGCGTTTTCTTGGAGTTGATGTTTCTGCAGGAGGCGGAAAGTGCAACACAACCACCTTCCGCTGCCAAGAAGATCCGATAGGCAGCTTGCCAGTAGTACAAGGTAACTTAGGCTGTGGTGTGGATGGGTTCTAGGGCAATAGCCAGTTTTTCAAAAATATATCTTGGTTTGTGGAGCAGCCAGAGACATCATTTTTGTGGTGGTATACGGCGGCGGTACAAATAAAAATGCACGAGACCGTCTGTGAAACCATTCGTAATAATTCCAAGTTTTAGAAAGGCCAATACAATTAATTGCCTCGTTTGTTGTAATACCTACATAAAATACAAGGGCCCAAGGTACCCCCCGCCGCAATTTTATAAACAAATTGGCGCTCTCTGTATCTAACATTTCCATGTAATATGTCGGGTGGATGTAAATCGCAAGGGCGAAAATGTGCTGAAAGGATGGGAGGGGGAACGCTGGAGTCAAAATCTTTCTGGGGATATTTGTACACCAAAATTCCATACCGGGCTTCGCCTGTGTCATGGATCTTACTCTAATTGAAGCACACACTCACATTAATGATGAGGTACGTGGTCACAGTTGCTATCTTCGGCCGTTCAACAGGGGCAGGGTCAGCCCGGATACCGGAATGAACTCAATGTTTAACAGAACGTCCATAGAGGCTTTGTCTTCATTTCCAAAAGATATAAGCTCGGGAGGAAATTTTCAAATTATCTAAAGTAAAGACACAGACACACAAAACGGCAATGCATTGAAATATTTGGTTTAATCAGTAATTTATTTAATTTTATGTCGTTTCATGCAAATGGTATTGGGTATACAATTAGGGCGAGGACATTATGAGATGTCGGAAAGCCTTAACGCTCCATAATGCCCGCGGAGTTATTTGTCATTGTCAACATTATTATTATAGTCTTCAGAAAAGTGTTCCAATATCTTAGTTTTTGTGACTTGTCTATGGCATACACAATTAGTTGTTGGCGTCATCGGCGCAGCCACAGCGACATCATGTTTTTTTTTATCTACTGCGACATGCATTCCGCACGATTCTACTGACAGGAGAATAGTCATTTTTCATTGATTGAAGTAAGGCTAAATAACTTTTTTACTTTAAAGCACGCTCTAATCTTGGCGCGCTTAGTTACCAGTCTTTGTTTTTCTTCTGAGAGAGCTATTTTTACAAAGAGGCATAATAAAAAAAATAGTTAATCGTTTTCCTCAGTTTAACAAAAAAATAGCCAGCGCAAAACACTGACCTGTAAGTTAACTTTTTACCTACTTTTTTAGTATTTATCCGATATTTGTATCAATGCCTGTATAGAAGCTTTTCAGTCCGAATCAGTTGACAACCGTACTTCTCCTACCATCTACAGGCTGTTGCAACGATAACTGGAACACTTTAAAAAGTTTTCCTGAGCGATCTGCCGCCCTTTTCGCGCTCAAACGTCACACAAAGATCGCATTTTGTGGTCTATTTTGTTTGACACCGGGAACAACAACGGTACTTACCTGTTTATTCTGAAAATAAATGAAAACGATTTTCGCCTATGGGAAAATGGCCGCTGATTTGAACGGGCGAGCCAGCGCAAGTTGATGTTGGAACGACGGAACCACCTGCAGAGTGAAACGCACGTTTGGGATTCACGTACGGAGCCAAATGGTGCAGCAGACGATCCGAAAATGCACCTAGAAATGAGCTAACAGACGATCAGAAAACCCGGTTTTCGGGCTCGCACGTCCAAATCGCCGCCATTTTCCCATAGGCGAAAATCGGTTTTTATTGTATTTTCAGAATAAACAGGTAAGTACCGTTTGTTGTTCCCGGTTGTCAAACAAAATAGACCACAAAATGCGACCTTTGTGTGAAGTTTGAGCGTGAACAGAGGGCGGATCGCTCAGAAAAATTTTTTAAAGTGTTCCAGTTATCGTTGCAACACCCTGTATGTACCGCCCAAGCATTAAATTGACCATGAGTGTGGAGAGTGGTGTGTAATAGGAAATACGAGTACAACAACCTTGCTGCAGTATATATGTACCTGCTGACAGTGTAAATAGGTGTCCTGTCAACGCTGTTCGGTGTTCACTGTTTTGTGTGCATTCTGAGTTCTTAAAGAACGTGACAAAGAGCTACTGGTGAGTGCACTAAGTACACACCAGAATCTCTTGGGCGACGTATATTCTTAAGAAATTGCAAACACGCAAGACCGCCCATAACAAGGCAAGATAGGTGCGACAAGCAAATAGAATTCTAAGATAGAATTCTAATTAAATAAAATTCTAATAGTTTCGTTGGGTTGAATAAAACATGATTGCCGTGTAATGTGAGTACCTCTAGTTGGTTCCGGAAAAATAGGCAAGTAATACAAGATAGCCACCGCTGAGCATATGTACCATTCACGTATCTTACGACAATGTTACACGTATTCAGGATCATTCACACACTTCTCGAATGCTTCGTCCCTATTACAACGCAGCAACCACACGGCTAACACGAGAAACAGTGATATTAAACAGTGATATTAAAGCGAGCAAAAATATTAAATGGTCCGACGTAACCTGCATTCTATTTAAAATAAATTTTGAACACTAAATAACTCTTTTTAAACAAACTACGGGAAATATTTTTGAATATGTAGTTTTATTGCTTTCCTAGTTTTATTGTTTCCTGCACGTTTCTTTCCCACTTGTTAATGGCTACGTATTTTGCTTGGCCATTTCAATTGCTATTCTTTTCCTGTCTGGTGTCACTTTTTGCTATTACAATGGCTTACATGCTTGTAGCGGTTGAACTTTTCTTCTGTGTATACCATACCTGTCAATTGCAAATTGTACACGTAGTACTGATTGGTGTATCGAACTTTGCTGCCTTTTGCTGGTTGTCTGAGCCCCCGTCAAGCTGTCCCCACCTCTTATTGTCCAGGCAACCAACCAGTATGATCCGGTGAATAAAATGAATTGAATTGAACTTAATTGAATGTGTATTCCTATTGTCAGTACCCACGTCCGTTTCAAGAGTATTAACGCTAAACCGTAATTTCACTCTGCAGGGTGCAATGCAGCGCCGTGGACCAAAGATGGCCCACAAAACAGGCATGTCGCACTGAACGACCCACCGCTCGAAGAGGAGACGAGAGGTGATCAAAGTGACGGAATAGTGCCGCGTTTCCCTGGAAACATTCAACTAAGAGAGAAAAGTAACCGAAATGAAAGAAAATTCTTAAATATAATGCCTAGCAGTCAAACCTCGGGCCGACCAGGGCGTGAGAAGCACGCCTTCGCAACACTCCAGCCGATCATGACTATTGCTGACTTAAGATGGAGTAGGGGGATGGAAACCTAGAGCGGATTTTATAAATACGTATTCAGTCCTACACGAGTGACCGAAGCCCGGTAATTACAGAAGTAGCAATTAGGTAAGCAGCAACGGTCATTCACGCTAAAAGTATTCAGTCGTACACGAGTGATCGAAGCATGGTAATTACAGAAGTAGCAGTTAGGTAAGCAGCAACGGTTATTCACGCTAAATGTTCTGTTTGCTTGGCGGTGAGAATGCGTGCACTAATTGATCATAGCAAAACTGTTAACACACAAAGAGAGCAAGATGGTGATAATAATTGAGCATGATCGGAAATGGGACAAAAACGCTCTGGCTATCACTACATGATAAGGCGTGGTTTTGAGTCCTCGTATTTATCAACACCCGAGTTAAAATACGTAATTAAAGCTCGGTATCAGCTACACTCACTGTATAGCGGTAAGAATGTCGCGCTACAGAAGCACATGGATCTGGGTGAGGCCGGTAAAGTTACGAACTGGATAAAACAGTTTTTTTTCTGATCCATGGTGATACCAGTGATTGACAAATGAGGCCGAAACATGCTGAGATATTGGCTGGAAAAAAATCAGCAGAAAGAGAAAAGAAGAGAAAGACGCTCTGTAGAAGTGACAGTCGGTTTTACGTTTTTTTTTACTCTGAAACTCTCGTGCTTGAATTGGTGACGCTAGATAAACCGAAACGAAGCACTAGGAACCGATTTCGTGAAGGAAGTGTTCATTGGAACTGACACATGGAACTGGCCAGAGGCGCCACAAGAATTACCCTGCATTGCTTCTTGGCAGTGGGTTAGGTCTGCAGCCGGCAATGAAGCAAAGTTCCTGCATCATTATATATAAAGCACGCGAAAGTTGCCACTGCTTCCTGTCGGGATAAAGGGAAAGCCTTCCGAGTGGCTCTGATACCGCGTTGCCAAAAAACTAATGCGTTTACTCATGCCGCAGTCGGTCGATCGGCAAGGTTTACTATGGACCTGTGGACAGACAGCGCTTGCGTGATTCCGTGCGTCAATTGTGTCCACACTCTAACGTGAAAATCGCTAAAAAGTCCAATTCTAGACAAGAAAATACATGCAGTGATCATGAACAAGGAGTACGGTTGTACACCTTCATCTTATGACCCCGCACGGTGTTTAAAAGAAACGCAATGCCGTTTGGGTATATGATTTGAGCATTTGTAGATGCGCCTAATGCGGGATACATGGTCTGATGCGTACGCCCTCCGCATGCGATTGGTGTCTTAGAAAGTTTGACGATCCCGTGGACTTAGACGAAGGTTGGACGCACTTTGAGCGTGATTTTCGAAGCAGAATTGTCGAATATTTGTCGTTAGAGATCGCTCGCGCATCTTTGAAGTTTCTTAATTTGTAATTGTTTGTGTCTCGATGATTTGTTTCAAGTTTTCGATAAAATGTATGTCATTGTCTTTGGGAGAACTTCGTTTTGACAACAAAATTTGCAGTTTTGTTCTAGTTGCCTACTTAAGGTGAAAACGATAAATTTCTGTGTTTCATAGTACACTTGATCTGCAAAAAAATTGTTGGGAAGTAGGCAGGACAGTGCGAAAATTGTTGAAGTTGCGGGAGTTCGAAAACGTGAGACGGAAAACGCGTCTTTGGAAAGTGGAACAGCAAAGGTAGAGGAGGGTCGTGAAACGGCTCGGAGAAAATGCGACGTAGCTGAGCCGCAAATGGGAAACAGTTCCAACAAAGATGTCTTGGGTAGGCAGCTTCCGCACGTGCTTACAAGCATCGTCTTAGGTGAGGGTACCGCAGGGGCCAGCAGTATGCCCCCGACAATGGATAGCGAACGAAAGGAGCTTAGACGAAAGCAATAGTGACAAAAATGCTTCGGAGTGTGCTGTGTTGGGGGTTGGTGAGGTCATGACGAGCATTACGGCCAAGTTCAACAGAAAGTTATACTCCACATGAATACGAAGCACGGGTTATAAAAACCAAGTTGACCGAGATGCGGGGCGTGCTTTTCAAGTTTGGTAGAAGTGGTTTAACGAATGGTTTTGTATTTCGTGGACACAAGCTATGACCAGGCGATGTTGCTGACGTCTAGGTGGTCTCTGGTAATGACGGCACTGGGAGAAGGCGAGGTAGGAAAGGGCGAGATTTCGCGGTTATATGCTCACTTTATATGCCTTTTAGAGCAGAATGTTCATTAAGTACGGTAAGTAGTGAAAACATGTGGTGTACATAGGCAAATCGGATGTAGCAAGATATTTGGTTTTATGCGAACAAGAGTAGTTTTTAAGATTCCGGTGGTTTTATGTAAGGTTAAGGGCAATATTTTAAGTAATGCGTTTACTCATGCACTGTCATGCGTTTACTCATACGTTTACACTGCTTCCTGTCGGGATAAAGGGAGAGCCTTCTGACTGGCTCCGATACCGCGTTGCCAAAATCTAATGCGTTTACTCATGCCGCAGTAGGTCGATCGGCAAGGTTTACTAGGACCTGTGGACACACAGCGCTTGCGTGAAATCTTGCGTCAACTGTGTCCAAACTCTAGCCTGAAAATCGCTAAATAAGTACAATTCTACAGGATTTCCAGCTCAATATGATCCAAACGCCAGTGAATATAATCCCAGCGCCAGTGAATATAATCCAGGCACCAACCAATATAACCCAGGACCCACGCAGTGCATAACACATGACAGAGCTTTGTAATTCAGTTGGCAACCAATACCATCCGGGCGCAGTGTATTTTCATCGAAGTTAGATGAACTAGATTGCGTGACCAGTTTAGCCAAACGACCTAAGAACTGCGCAACAAAACAGTCAGGTGACTATTCAGCACTCTCGCCTAATTACTATAGTGAATACGAGGATGGTGTCATAGGTATGAATTATCGCATTTAAATTGCTCGCTTACTCAAAACTTTAGGGGAAACTGCCACAATGATTATTTACTTCACATAGATACTTAATTGATTATTCATTAGTCATTGATTTGAATAAAAGTCAAATTGATGTAACCAGGGCTTGTGAGGTACGAAATTAATGGTCTTGATAAGGGCAATCATGTGGGAGAAATCAAAAATTGCTTCCTGCTTATTGTCATGAGATAGTCACGTGAGTCATAGATTGGGTTAAATGTCAGAGTAATGCCACAGGGGCTTGTGAGGTGACAAATTAAACGTTTAGATAAGCGGTATAACGTGGCAAATAAAAAATAGCTTCCTGGTTGTAGTCATGAGAGAGTCACGTGAGCCCTAGATTGGTTTAAAAGTCAAAGTGATGGCACTGGGGCTTGTGAGGTATCAAATCAATGGTCCGATGAGAGGAATCCCGCGAGAAAATTAAAAATTACTTCCTTGTGAAAGTCATGATAATAGTCGCGTGAGTGATGGATTGGGTTAAAAGTCAAAGATATGTCACTATGGCTTATGACGCATGAAATTAAAGAGCTCGATTAGCGGAATCACTTAGTACAAACTAAAATTGCTTCCTGGTTATACAAATTGGGTTAAAAGTCAATGTGACATCACTAGGGCTTGTGAGGTACCAAATTAAGCGTCTCGATGAGGGGAATCACGTGAGACAACTTAAAAATTTCTTCCTACTTATAGCCGTGATAATAGTCACGTGATTCACAAAATGGGTTGAAAGTCAAAGTGACGCCACTAGGGCTCGTGAGGAATCAGAGTAAAGGTCTCGATGAGGGGAATCACGTAGTACAAATTAAAATCTCGTCCTGGTTATAGTCATGAGATGGTCACGTGAGTCATAGATTACAATAAAAGTCAGTGTGATGCCCACTAGGGCTTGTGTGGTATCATATTAAAGGTCTCCATGAGGGGAGTCACATGGGACAAATTAAAAATTGCTTCCTGGTTAAAGTTATCAGATAGTCACGTGAGTCATAGATTGGGTTAAAAGCCAACTTGATGCCGCTAGGGCTCGTGAGGTATGAAATAAAGGTCTCGATGAGGAGAATCGCGTTTGACGATTTAAAAATTTCTTCCTGGATATAGTCATGAGATGGTCACGTGAGTCATAGATTATCTTAAAAGTCAATGTGAGGCCTCTAGGGCTTGTGGGGTATAAAAATAAAGGCCTAGATGAGGGTAATCACGTGGCACAACTTAGAAATTGCTTCCTGCTTGCAATCACGCCATAGTTACGTGAGTCTTAAATTGGGTGAAATGTCAATGTGACGCCACTAGGGCTTGTGACGTTTCAAATTAAAGGTCTTGTTGAGGGGAGTCACGTGGGACAAAATAAAAATTGCGTGCTGGTTATAGTCTTCAGATAGTCACGTGAGTCATAGATTGGGTTAAAAGTCCACTTGATGCCGCTAGGGCCTGTGAGGTATCCAATAAAGGTCTCAATGATTCGAATCTGGTGGGACAATTTAAATATTGCTTCCTGGTTATAGTCATGAGATGGTCACGTGAGTCATAAATTACATAAAAGTCAATGTGAGGCACCTAGGGATTGTGGGGTATCAAAATAACGGTCTCGATCACGGGAATCACGTGACACAAATTAAAAATTGCTTCCTGGTTATCGTCATGAGATAGTCACGTGAGTCAGCTTGGGTTAAAAGTCAACTTGATGTCGGTGCTGCTTGTGAGGTATCAAATTAAAGGTCTCGATGAGGAGAATCGCGTGGGACATTTTAAAAATTGCTTCCTGGTTATAGTCCTGAGATGGCCATGTGAGTCATAAATGATGTTGAAAGTCAATATGTGGCCACGAGGGCTTGTGGGGTATCAAAATAAAGCTCTCGATGAGGGGAGTCACCTGAGACAAAATAAAAATTGCTTCCTGGTTATAGTCATAAGATAGTCGCATGAGTCATAGATTACGTTAAAAGGTGAATATGATGCCACTAGGGCTTCTGAGGTATCAAATTAAAGGTCTCGATAGGGGAATCACGTGAGACAATTTAAAAATTGCTTAATGGTTATAGTCATGAGATGGTCACATGAGTCACAAGTTGGGTTAAAAGTTAACGTGATGCCACTAGGGGTTTTAGGTATCAAATTGAAAGTCGCGATGAGGGGAAAGAGTTAAAACACATTAAAAATTTCTTCGTGGTTAATGTCGTGAGATAGTTACGCGAGTCATAAATTGGTTTAAATGTCAAAATGATGCCGCTAGGGCTTGTGAGGTATAAAATTAAATGTCTCGATGAGAGAAATACGTGGGACAAACTAAATATTGCTTCCTGTTTATAGGCATCATATAGTCTCATGAGTTATAGATTGGGTTAAAAGTCAAAGTGAAGCCTTAGAGCTTGTTGTCGCCCGCCCGAATGTAAAAATAAAGTTACATATGCGAGAAGGAGGCTCATGGTGTGTTGAAAAATTGTAATTGAATTTTTAATGATGTCGCGTGACTCCTACGGATGATTAATCCGTCACGTGACTTACCATGGCGTTTATTTTTACGAGTAAAAGCATCATAGGCATCAAATGATCGGCGTTCATTTGCTTGTTTGCGGATATGTGCAAAAAATTTGTCTTTGCAAACATTATTCCCAAAGATGTCGTATGATATCCATGCGTCATGATTTAGTCACGTGACTCACCATGAGGTTAATTACATCACGAGTATTGGCATTATGCGTACGAAAAGAACAGTGTTGAATTGCTTGTTTACGTGATGCGCAAAAACGTCTTGTCAGAGTGAACATGACTCCTATAAATCATGAATTGGTCACGTGACTTACTATGAGGTTTATTACACGACGAGTATTGGCATCATGGGTGTCAAATAAACGCTTTTTATTTCCTTGTATTTGAGATGTGTACGAGAATCTTGTCATGGTGAATATGATTTCATATGATGACGCATGACTCCAATGGATCATGAATTAGTCACGTGACTTACTATGAGGTGTATTACATCACAAGTACTGACATAATGTGTGTCAAATAAACGCTGTTGAATTGCTTGCTTTCGTGATGTGCAGAAAAAGCCTGTTATTGTGAACATGGTACCTTAGAACTTGCATCACACTTATTTAA
Source organism: Haemaphysalis longicornis (assembly GCA_013339765.2). NCBI lineage: Eukaryota > Metazoa > Arthropoda > Arachnida > Ixodida > Ixodidae > Haemaphysalis > Haemaphysalis longicornis. Next base: position 94,125,973 of record CM023452.1, read on the forward strand.
CGTGAATTATTTATAAGAGTTGTAAGGATAATTATACCACGAGTAATCACATCATAGGTATGAAATAAATGCATTTGAATTGCTGCTTACGTGATGTCAAATTTTTTCTTGTGGTGCATGTGATTACGGATTATGTGGCATGGTTCCTATTTATCGTAAATATGTAATGTGACATACCATGAGGCTTATGAAGTCACGCGTACTGTCACCGTATATATCCAAGAAAACGCCGTTGAATCGTCTCTTCACGTGATTTGTGAATACACGCTTTTTTTGCTATAGTGCGCGATTGCAGGCACATCAGTTTGAAAGCACAGAGGGGCCTGGTTTCGAGAATGCTGAAAACACATCGGTGTAGTACTCTTCATGACAAACTGTCATAAAGAGTACTACACCGGGTATATATGATATATATATATATATAGATATATATATAATAGAGAGATAGAGAAGAGAGAGAGAGAGCACTGGAGCGGAGTGGGTCAGGGAACAAAAGGTGTTAAGGACATACTGGTGGAAATTAAGAAGAAGAAATGGACGTGTGGCAGGGCATGTAATGCGAAGGCAAGATAACCGTTGGTCATTAAGGGGGAACAGAGTGGATCCCTAGAGAAGGCAAGCGTAGCCGGGGGCGGTAGAAAGTTAGATGGGTGGATGAGATCAAGAAGTTTCAGGGACAAACTGGGCAGAGTTATCACAGGACCGGGTAATTGGAGAATAATGGGAGAGGCCTTTGCCCTGCAGTGGGTGTAGATAGGCTGGTGATGATATATATATATATATATATATATATATATATATATATATTATATATTGCCTAGCCATGACGGAACTGTCATGAAGATTACTACACCGATGTGTTTTCAGCATTCGCGAAACCAGGGCCTTCTGTGCTTTAAATTGTTGTGCCGGCAATCACGCACTATAGCAAAAAAGTGTGTATTCAAAAATCACATGAAGAAACGATTCAATGGCGTTTTCTTGGATATATAACGGCGACAGTCCGCGTGACGTCGTAAGATTCATTGTATTTCACATTACGTGTTTAGGATAGTTGGGAACCATGCCATATCATCCGTAATCACGTGCACACCAAGATAAAAAATTTTGACATCACATAAGCAGAAATTCAACAGCATTAGTTTTTTACCTATGGTTTGATTACTCGTGGTATCATGAAACTTAGAAGTCGCATAAATATTTCAGGATCAATAGGTGTGATGGGAGATCTAAAGTAACATGTTCACAATAACAGGCTTTTTTCTGCACATCATGAAAGCAAGCAATTCAACAGCGTTTATTTTTCACCCATTATGCCTGTACTGCTGATGTAATACACCTCATAGTAAGTCAGCTGACAAATGCATGATATATTGTAGTCATGCGTCATCATGAGGAATCATATTCACTATGTCAAGATTCTCGTACACAGCTCGAATACAAGGAAATAAACAGCGTTTATTTGACACCCATGATGCCAATACCAGTTGTTTAATAAACCTCATTGTAAGTAGCATGACCAATTCATCATTTATAGGAGTCGTGCGGTATCAAAAGGAGACATGTTCACTAAGATAAGAAGTTTTTGCGCATCACGTAAACAAGCAATTCAACAGGGTTCTTATCATACCCATGATGCCAATACTCGTGATGTAATTAACCTCATGGTGAGTCACGTGACTAAATCATGACGCATGAAAATCATGCGACATCATTGGGTATAATGTTTGCAAAGACACAATTTTTACATTTTACACATAACGCAAACAAGCAAATGAATGGCGATCATTTGGTACCTATGATGCTTTTACTCGTGAAAAATAAACGTCATGGTAACTCACGTGAATGATTAATCATCTGTAGGAGTCACACGACATCATAAGAAATCCAATTATCAATTTTTCAACACACCATTAGCCTCTTTCCCGCATGTGTAACTTTCTTTTTACATTCGGGCGGGCGATAACAAGCTCTAAGGCATCACTTTGACTTTTAACCCAATTTATAACTCCCAAGACTATCTGATCGCTAAAAACTGGAAACAATATTTACTTTGTCCCGTGTAATTCAGTCATCGCGGCATTTATTTTATACCTCACAAGCCCTAGCGGCCTCATTTTGACATTTACCCAATTTAATACTCGCGTAAATATCTCACGACCATACCCAGGAAGAAATTGTTAATGTGTTCCAAGTCTTTCCCCTCATCGGAACCTTCAATTTGATACATAAAAAGACCTAGTGGCATCACTTTGACTTTTAACCCAATTTGTGACTCACGTGACCATCTCATGAATATAACCATGAAGCAATTTTTAATTTGTCCCGCGCGATTACCCTCATCGAGACCTTCATTTTGATACCTCACAAGCCCTAGCGCCATCATATTGACTTTTAACGTAATCTATGACTCACGCGACTATCTCATGACTATAACCAGGAAGCAATTTTTATTTTGCCCCAGGTGAATCCCCTCATCGAGACCTTTATTTTGATACCTCACAAGCCCTAGTGCTAGCGTATTGACATTTAGCCTATTTTGTTAATCACGTGACTATTATGACTATAACTAGGAAGAAAATTTTAAATTGTCCCACATGATTCCCCTCATCGAGACCTTTAATTTGGTACCTGAGAAGCCCTAGTGACGTAACAGTGACTTTTACCCGATTTTGTGGGTTACGTAACTATCTCATGACTTCAACCAGGAAGCAATTTTTCATTTGTACTACGGATTCCACTCATCGAGCCCTTTAATTTGATACCTCATAACCCTTAGTGACATATCTTTGACTTTTAACCCAATCTATGACTCACATGAATATTATCACGACTTTCACCAGGAAGGAATTTTTAATTTTATCACGGGATTCCTCTAATCGAGAACTTTGATTTGATACATCCCAATCCCTAGTGCCATCATTTTACTTTTACCCCAATCTAGGGCTCACGTGACTCTCTCATGACTACAACTGGGAAGCTAGTTTTTATTTGTCTCCCGTGATACCACTCATCGAGACGTTTAATTTGGTACCTCACAAGCCCTTGTGGCACTACTCTGACATTTAACCCAATCTATCACGTAGATAACCCAATCTACGTGACTATCTAATGACTATATGCAGGAACGCAATTTTTTATTTCTCCAACGTGAATCCCTTATCGAGTCCATTAATTTGGTACCTCACAAGCCCTGGTTACAACAATTTTTCATTCATTCAAATCAATGACTAACGAATAACCAATTAGGTACCTATATTAGGTAATTAATAAAACCGAACGCGTGTCGCCCAGACCTAATTTCTGAAAAAAAAAGTGAGTTTCGTATGACTAACATCCTCACGGTAACGAGACGTTGCCCCTTTAAACAACACGGATACACGTGTCTTCACACCTACACTCCAGGGCTTGTCGCGACCATTTTTGCTATTTTCTTCCGCGGGTGGCACTGTTGAACGGCTCCAGCAGCGCCACCTGTCTGTCCCACGTTCGTGCCCGTATTGGGTTTCGAGAGTTAGGCATTGTGGCAGTTTCCCCTAAAATATCGAGTAAGCGAGCAATTTAAATGCGATAAGTCATACCCAGGACACAATCCTCGTATTCCCTATAGTAACTAGGCGAGAGTGCTGGATAGTCACGTGACTGTTTTATTGCGAAGTTCTTAATTCGTCTGGTTAAACTAATCACGTAACCTAGTTCATCTAACCTGGATGAAAATACACTGCGCCCGGATGGGGTATTGGTTGCCAACTAAATTACAAAGCGCTGTCATGTGTTGTGAAACCATGTGGGTCCTGGATTATATTGGTTGGCGCTTGGATTAAATTGGTTGGCGCCTGTATTATATTCACTGGCGCTGCGATTATATTCGCTGGTGTTTGGATTGTACTGAGCAGGAAATCCTGTAGACAAGAAAATACATGCTGTGATCATGAACAACCAGACCGTTAGTATACCTTCATCTTGTGACCCCACGCGGCCTTTAGTGGAAACGCAATGCCGTTTGGGTATATGATTTGAGCATTCGCTTACTGCGTGATACATGGTCTGATCCATACGCCCTCCGCATGCGATTGGTGTCTTAGAAAGTTTGACCATCACGTGGACTTGGGAGAAGGTTGGACGCACTTTGAGCGAGGCTTTCCAGGCAGAATTGTCGAATGTTTGGCGTTAGAGATTGTTCGCGCTTCTTTGAGCTTTTTTTCTTTATAACTGTTTCTGTCTCGATGATTTGTTTCAAGTTTGCGATAAAATGTAGGTCACTGCCTTCGGGAGAACTTCGTTTAGACAACAAAATTTGCACTTTGTTCTAATTGCTTATTTAGGTGACAACGATAAATTTCTGTGTTTGATAGTACATTTGATGTACAAAAAAATTGTTGGAACGTGGGCAGGAGAGTGCAAAAATTGTTGAGGTTGCGGGGGGTTTGAAAACGTGAGACGGAAAACGCGTCTGAGGAAAGTGGAAGATCAACGGAAGAGGAGGGTCGTGGAAACGCTCTGAGAAAATTCGACGCCGGTGAGCCGGGAATGGGAAAAGTTCCATCAAATATGTCTTAGGTAAGCAGCTTCCGCACGTGCTATAGTACAAGCACCGTCATTGGTGAGGGTACCGCAGGGGCTAGCAGGATGCTCCCGGCGATGGCTAGCGAACGAAAAGAGCTTAGACGAAAGCTATAGTGAGTGGAAAGAGCTTCGGAGTGTGCTGTGGTGGGGGTTGGTGAGGTCATGACGAGCATTATCGCAAAGTTCAGCGGAAAGTTATGCACCACGTCAACACGAAGCACGGGTTATAAAAAGCAAGTGGACCGAGAAGCTGGCCGTCCTTTTCAATTTTAGGAGAAGCGGTTGAACGAATGGTTCTGCATTTGATGGACACGAGCTATGACCGGGCGAAGTAGCTGAACGTCTAGGTGGTCGCCGGTAATGACAGCGCTGGGAGAGGGCGGGATAGGAAAGAAAGAGATCTCGTGGTTATATGCGCACTTTGTGCCCTTTAGAGCAGAAAGTGCCGTAGCCGCGGTAAGTAGTTAAAACATGTGGTGTACATAAGCAAATCAGATGAATCAAGATATTTTTTTTGAGGCGAACGTGAGTTCTTTTTATATTCGGGTGGTTTAATGTAAGGTTGAGGGTAATATTTTCTGTCAAGCCGATAGCACTGTGTCATTTTCTTTTAAATGGGGGAAATCCACAGCTCGGTGGAAACTCCACATGGGAATTCCACATGCAAATCGCTCAGGGAGGACAGCGCGCATGGTTGACAATGTGTAAAAAATTTGCCTCTTAAGGTTGAGTTGGCTTGTGTTCCGACGAGGGTTGCGCTTCTTTGGAGTTGATGTTTCAACATGAGGCTGGGAGTGCCACAGCCCCCCTTCGCCTGCTAAGAATGTCACATAGGCAGCTTGGCAGTAGTACAAGGTTACCGAGACCGCGGTGTGGATGAGTTATAGGGCAATTGCCAGTTTTTGAAAAATATATCTTGGTTTATGGAGCAGCCAGAGACATCCTTCAAGCGGTGCTGCACAGCGGCGGTACAAATAAAAAATGCACAAGACCGGCCGTGAAACAATTTCGTTACAATTTGCAGTTTTATAAAGGCCAATACAATTAAATGCCTCGTTTGTTGTAATACCTACATAAAAAACAAGGCGCCGGGTTCCCCCAGACGCCTATTTTAGTAACAAATTGACGCGTCTGTATCTAAGATTTCCATGTAAAATGTCTTTGGTGGATGTAAATCGGAAATCCTAAAATATGCTGAAATGATTGAAGGAAAATGCAGCACTCAAAATCTTTCTGGGGATGTTTGAACACCGAAATTCCCCACCGGGCTTCGCCTGTGTCAAGGGGCTACTCTATTCCAAGCACATACTCAAATGAATGATGAGGTGTTGCAGTTGCAACCTTCTGTCATTCAACAGGGACAGGGTCAGCCAGGAATGAACTCAATGTTTAACAGAACGTCGAAATAGGCTTTGACTTCATATTAAAAAGATATAAGCTCGGCCGGAAATTTTCAAATTAGCGGAAGTAAAGACACACACAAACAAAACGGCAATGCATTGAAACATTTGGTTTAGTGGGTAATTTAGTTTGCTGTCGTTTTCATGCAAATTGTAATGGTTATACAATTATTGCGAGGTCGTTATGAGATGTCGGAAAGCCTTGACGCTCCATATCGCTCGGAGGATTATTTGACATTGTGAACCTTAATACTATACTATTCAGAAAAGTGTTAGAATCCAATATTTTTGTGACTTGTCTATAATTCGTTTGGGGTAATAAGGCTGGCGCCTCATGGGGCGCCCGTAAAGTGAAGCCGCCGCGACGCCATCTTGCTATGGGAGAAGACGCGTAGTTGTTGCAGCGCGCGTTCCTTCGGTGCATGAAAAGGTGTTGTTGATTCGTGTGCGCGCCATGTAAAGAGATCAAAACAAGGTATAGGTTGGTTCGTGTGTGGCTTACGGTTGTACAAACAGTGTGAACCTGGCCCCGGGAGTCGAATTGCGCACGTAACTTGCACGCGTGCAAGTTGATTCCAAACTGCGGTCATGCTCGTTGCATTGTGTCGCGTAGTATGCGCCTTCAAAGTTTATTTCTTTGCTTCTAGGCCTCCGAAAGATGTTGAGTCACTGTCCTTTGTCAGTGTCTTTTGTTTGCCATTTGATAGTATGTTTTAGCAGTTCAATTGACGTCTGGTATCATAAGTCGGTCTTCTTTCAAAAAATAAACACTTTGTTTCGGAAAATACAAATTCGTTCATCTTTTTTCGGTAGTCCATGTCACTGGCAATGTAACCTCATGGTGTGATTTACCAGAAAGATTGTTAGTTCCTTTTGTGCAGTTTATTTGTGTGTTAGGTTGGGCAGCAATGCAATGAACGTAATAGCATTGGTTGCTATCATACACTCATGAAAGTTTTCTGTATCGGTTTTTTATCACTCCATTATGTCTATTATCCCAATAATTCTCGGTGTGTCCTGTTGTTTTTCGGGAAATGCTGCATTTTCTGGTCATGACTGCTGTTTTTCACATTACAGTTGTAACTATATTGCTTTTTTTTTAGAACTTTCACGATCAATTTCTGCATTTGAACAGTTTAGAATAAAGAAGATAAACGAGTTCTTATGTATTTTTTACTTTGTGGCAGCTGCATATCCGAGCCATAAGGTGAAAAAAACAATGTCCTTGTACTCGGAGATCTGACTTTTAACAAAATTTCTGGGGTAGAAATCAATACGGAGACGTCGGACATGGCTCGCAGTGTTGAATTAGAGCATGAGAATCCGTTACGTAATTTAAAATCGCTGGGAAAGTCGGCAAATACTGCTGCAAAGCAATCGGCATCTGGTTTCTTTCCCCGAGCAAGATGGCCGCCGGCGGCTTCAGCCGAGCCCATTGGTTGGTATAGCTGACTTGCACTCCAGCAACTTTTTTTAACCTCCTTGTGCCATACTCACTGAATTGTTTGCGTCATCGGCGCAGCCGCACTGTAGGTTTCGCGTCAGACGTACAATTGTTTTATCTGCTGCGACGTATATTCCGCATGACATTACTCAGGGGAGAAGGGTCGTTTTTCAGTTATCAAAGTAAACCTAAATAAGTTTCCAATACTTCAAAGCCTGCAGTAAGGAAAGGGTATTTATTTACCAGTCTTTTTTGGTTGTAATTCTCCAAAACAACAATTGCAGAATGCCATAATAAAACAATATTAAATCTTGAAGGTTATTTCAAATTAAATAACCTGCGCAAAAAGAGTGCTCAAAATTTCCTTTCTATCTACTTTTTTCTACTTTTTAAGATATTTGGTACCATGCCTGTATTGCCATTTTACCTAAACAACGGTTTCGGCGTAGTCGCTTAGAAGAACCAACTCGTCAGTTCGTCGTGAAATCGTGCATTTGACTTTGAGTGCATTGGGAGTGGTAAAATAACCAGCACGAATGCATAGATCTTGTTGCTGTATGTATGTACCTGCTGAAACTCGAAACAGATGTTCTCTTAACGCTGTTCGCGTTGCGTGCATTCTGTTCTTAAAATAAAATGACAGAGGTGGTGGCGCTAAGCACAAGCCAGTGTCTCTCGGATGACGTATATACTTACGAAATTGCAGACACCCAAGACCGTTTATAGCAAGACACAAAAGGTGGAGTAGGTAAACAGTATTCTAAGCAATGTTGTTTCATTGGGTTGAACAAAACCTGATTGCGGTGCAATGGTATTTCCTTCAATTGGTTCGGCAAAAATAGCCAAGTAATGCAACAGTTTATGGGCAGAGTTGTGTTAAACGTCTACTGACACAAAAAACCTACGTGGGCTATATGGTTATGAAGGAGGAAGACGACAACGTTTATTATTTCAACCAAGCCTTCCAGAGCTAGAATCTTTTTGACACTGTGGAGGCAACCAGGCGTACGAGAATGACGATAAGGGCAATGCATTTCTCCTGAATAACTCATTGAACATCTATTGGTGGGTCTCCTAAAGGATACGACACCGGTTTGTCCTACAGCGTCAAGAACTCGAGGCTCGGTCTGATTCGCACGCCTATCAAGCCCCCTCCGTCTCCCCCCATGCGGCGTTTCTGGTACGCCCCTCGTTCCCCGTGATTGCCATGACGAACCGCTCTAACCACCTTTGTGGAAGCGTTTGCTCGCTTTAGCAGTGACATTGGCTGCCTTTTTTCTCGTTTGTTACACGCCAGTGTCGGCGCTATGTCGCCCCTATTCCCATTCCTTTGTGGTTCACTGACGTCACTCGTTCAAGGTCCTTCACACTGAACCGCTAGCCTGTTTTGTGGCGAAGGGTGCAAGGCCCTCACTTCATTACCTTCCTTGTAGGCCAGCATTTTGGCGTTTCGGTCGTAGTAGCTCTTGGATCTTGTTTGCGCCTCTCTCCTATTTGCCTCAGCAATGCCGCGAGCACAACGCAACCTTTACAACTACTCAAGAATGTACTCCACCTCCGTGGCGTCTTACACTTCGATCTCATATTTCGCGTAAGAGGCGTAAGCCATATCTGAGTGTCCTTCCGTAACCCGGGGCTCAAACCCGTCGCTTACTGAGCGACAGAATGCAACGCACACAGCATTTTTGGAAGACAGGCATCCTACTGATATTTCTTCTCAAAGATGAAGACTCGCCAGACTCGCTTCATCACGGAATGACATTGCTTTACGCTGTTGGACTGGGGATGATAAACTCAGCTGTGAATTATTTTCATCCTACACTTTTCAAGGAAGCCCGCAGTATGAACGCTGGTGAAAGCCGAACCCTGGTCGCACTGAACCTTCTGAGGGAAGCCACTCTCTAAAAGGTGGACAGTAGTGGGTTGACTACATCTACTGAGCTGTGTGTTTCATTGGAATCGCCTCCGGAAATTTTGTTGCTGGACACACAGGGGTGAGCTAGTACCGTTAATCTGACTTAGTCACTGGGAATGGCCCCATCCCGTCAGTCGAATACCTGCCCGCAAAAATGCTCTAAAAAGAGAGGAACAAGCTTCGGTGGCGCCTTTCCCATCTCGAGTGGTTTTCCCACAATCTGACAGGTGTAACGCGCTGTCACGTGGTTTTCAACATCTTTGAAACACTCTGGCTAATAAACTCCCTGTAAAGGCTGTCTTTCGTGTTCTAGTAAACTCCGTGACATAGATTGAGAATGTCCGGTCGATACCCCGCTTGCACCACAACCTGGTCAAACATGCGCCCTTTCGCGGCCTCTTAGTGACGGTAGAAGATGCCGTACAAGGGCTGACGGTACGGGAGCTTACATCCTTTCTGGCCACCCATTTTCTCTTGGTTTCACACATAACATTAGGGCTAGGATCGCTCTTTTGCTGCTCAATGAGCACTTTTATTACCTTTCCGGGCTTCTTAGCTAGCAATTTTGATAGTGGCAAAACTATCAGCTCCTCTACTGACTCTAGCTCAGCCACTTCCGCACTGCACTCCACCTTGACCCCCGTATTTCTTTCAGTAGGTGTTAACATGGGGCCCTCTGCGCTAACTTTGGCTGGCGTTGCTGTGTGGATTTTTGTCGTACTCGGTTTTTGCTGCTCTAATTCAGCGGCGGACGCGCGTCCTTTAGCTCTGGTTATGGCCTGAACTGTACCTCCCCAAAACTCTTTCTTGTTCTCTCAGAGGACGGTCTGTGCGATTGGGAAACAAACAAGGGTATTCCGATGGCAGCTTGTCTGACACCGCCGCTTCCGTCTCTACTTCTCAGAATGGCCTCGTGATTGTTACTCTAACTAAGGGGAGACAAACATTACCATCATCCAAAACCGGTTTAATACATGCACTCTTGCCGTTGTAGTCAGCTGGTGCGAAATAGTCGAGTTGCACAAGGTCAATAGTTGCCCCGCTATCTTGTGGTACACGGCATGGCTTTTCTTTAACCGTTCAGTTGAAAATTGTCGTTGGTATGCTGTGTGTAGCACGCGAAAGTGTTCCCCAGTAATTGGGGTAGGTGGCAGCTTACTTGCAATGTGTAGCCCTACTCCCCCGCGCCAAGGCGTGGAAGGGCTTTTGTGTGCTGCCTCATCGGTGGTGGCTCATTAGAAGCAATGCTCGCGGGATCGTAATGGCGTTGTCGCCGAATGTGCATCGATGAGTCATAACAGCTGTCGTGGCCGCGTGTGTCCTCCATGATTCACAACAGTATTTTCTAACTCCTCGGGGTTTCCCCTAGGTCTTTTTTGGGAAAGCCACTGCCCCTCGCGCGAACGCTTGGCGGTCGCCGAGGGGTACGCATTCCCGAGCGCTTGGGGTTTTATTATTTTTTTCTCCACCAGCGAATTTACCTTCTAAATGAACAACCTAAATGAAAAGATATGAACAGCGTTCTTGTGAAGATTTTTTGAAAATTTATCATGTCAAAGCAATGAGCTTCCACACGTCATGAGTGTGTTCAGTAGTGCCCAAGAAATATATTTTACGAAAGAGTGTGAAAAGAGCTGCTAGTGTTGCCTGCGTAGGCCTATTTTGTACTTTGTGTACACTTCTACAGTTACGTAAGTCCAATAGCATATGTTTATTGCCTTTACCGTCAAAACACCGTTGCACCATTAGAGAAAGTCAACATAACGTTTTGATAAGAATGCAAGATCAGCTGTAGGGTTTAAATTCGAAAGCTATCATATCAAAACTTGTCACCCAAATATTGCTCTAATTCACCACAAAATGTTTACTACATGTGACCATAAGCTTCTCATAGTTGCTTTGTAAAACATACAATGTAATAGAGGATTAAAGACTTGAGACAGTTTTGCCACTAAGCCCACTTGTCAATGCTCATTGATTTTAGAGAAACGGAAGCTGTTTCTGGACGTTAATTTTAGTGAGAACAGAAAACACACAACAGTCACGTACCGAAGGGCCATAACTTTTGCGCACCGCTTCGCACAGTCAGATAGGAAATAAATTACTGCGTAGAAAAAGTACGGCAGGCAGCCGGACAAACACGTGTACTGCGATTACGTGGCTGAGCGCTTACACTGCCACATAAAATTCTAAAAAAGAGCAGTTAATTACAAGGAGATTGCCGCAACCAATGAGGCTAAACGCTGTATTTCTGAACGTCCAGTTAACTTTTAAGCGCGTGCTCTTAATTCTTTGGAACATTTTGTTCCAAAAACGAGCAACGATATCCATCCTTACAGGAACAATTGAGAAGCCCACGGCCTGCTCATCGCGACACCGATTAACCTGTAGTGTTGTCGACATTTCCTGGCGTAAGCGCATTCCCTCCTTCGCAGTCACGCCAGCTGTCCACTTGCAAATAACGATGCGATGGGGAGTTCACCTCATCTCACTGCATATTCTGATAGCATTGACGTTGTTTTTGGGGTCAGTAAAGGTTTTGTACCATGTTGAATATACAAATAAGTAAAGAAACCGCGGCTCTGTCCATGATTCCCCTTCTTTCATCTTCATGCAGATGTAACTAACCCACCACCAAGTTTGTCCGGTACACACCGAGGTGCAAATCATCGGCATCTTGGATACCAGCGCCGCGGCAGAGCACATATTTTAAACTTTTTCCTAGCTTTCTGTATAGGAGGTGAGATTGAATACGAAGTTATGTCCGTCTGTAAGTACAAGTCAAGCCCTTTCTGTATAACATGGCACTCTTTACTAGTTCGCTTTGAAATTTGCACTTATTTTTTGGCAACTAATGTTAGTTTATTCTTTTTCTCAATTCTCGCTAGACCCCTATATTAGAGAAAATCTTAATATGCTTAAGGCGTCTTTGTACCCTGTATAAATAAAAATTCGTATTACCCCCAACACCACCAAAACCGTCTCAAACACGCCCGTGGTTTGGCTTCTGTGTCCTCGGGGTAGAGTTTTGGGGTTGTGTTTCCGATTGCCTCTATTGGAACCCTAGCTGCCTCAGCAACTTGTTACACTATTTTGGTTTTGAATGTTTCTGAACCTAAATTTTATGGGCTTTTCTCGCTATAATACTGATATGATATTGTCTAAGTCCATTTATGTTATGATCGACTTTACAGATACCGGCCTGCCCATCGCCGTCGGGGAGCCACACAATCGCCATATAGGGACGGCGCGCTCTGTCAAGGGGAGCAAAGTTTAATTCCCAGACTATCCGGCTTCTCTTCTCTCGCAGTGGGCCCTGCTTACACTCGCATAAAAAGCACCAGTCGTACCAATCAATGCTGGGTGTACCAATGTCTACTTCTAATACGGGTAGTCATTGAGAATTCACGGTTAAGTGTACAGCCATTTCTTAGCTACGCAAAAGCAAATGCTGGGAAGTGAACCACACGGCCACTATATCCGCCTGCTTGTATAGCATTCTTTATTTTCCAGCCTTTTGCTTACCTGAAAATTTGAAATACGCAGAATCTTTGTCCTCTTTCGCTATCCGTCGAGCGTCTTTTAGTAGACGTAAAGCTCGTTTAAGCAAGTCCAAACATTCAGCGGGAAGGGTGGAATTTGTATTATCACCCCAAGATGGTCATTGCATACTTGCAAGTGCCGCCATTATCTTGGTAAAAATATCTTTTTCCCGGGAAGGCAGCACGAATCGTTGGCAACCGTTTTAGTGGCAGAGATCTTCCATCACAACTGAAGCGCCATGCATATAGTGGCTCGGTTGGGGAGGGGGCGGGGGTTAAAAGCCTAACACAAGGCAAAGTTTGGTAAAACAGCCGTAAGCAAACAAACTTTCCGCGCGAGAGAGAATAAACATCTTTAATTTCGAGCTATCGCAGCATTGTACCGGATATCACTTTAGCCAGTGCCCCCATAACGATGCCATCAGAACGTGTTGAAAAGCAAGTGGTTTTACAGGTTGCTTGAAAGGCTTCATCAGCTCTACGCGACAAGCATCATCGCGTAATATTTATTCTCAGACATATATAGGCAAAAATGTTGCGACACCGTTCGCATATTTTGTTACGAAAGCGCTTTTTTGGCTAGGCTTGTAGCCGAGCGTACTGCTTAAGCCGGCTGTAACACTACACCTGGACATCCGACTCACTGCAGTTACTTTTTCAAGAACCACAATTCACGCTTCTACATCGACTTTGCAAGAAGCTCAATTCGATCGAAGAGTGCTTGCGAAATTTCCGCGCACACTTATTTTTTATACTCGTACTGAGCGTCGTAAGCAAAGGGTAGTTGAGCGCGCGCCGAGTGTTTCTTAATGTTTTTCTTTTTCCTCGTGATGCACTTAATGAAACATTGGCGTAAAGTGCCCCTTCTTGTTCAGTTTTCCCGTACACGTTATAGAACAAATCGCGCTGAATATTTTTTAGGTTTCTTTCTTGGGGATGTACGTGTGAAGCAAACGCGTGGAACGCTATGGAATGCGTTTGGAAAGGGTAGAAGGGATATGCACTACCTTGCGGGAGATATCCGGGTGCGCGCGCTCGGTGGACATCCATGGCCGGGGAGGTGGTGGGGGGAGAGCGAGGGGGGGGGGGGGGGCTTTTGCCAGCTTCTAACGTAACACTTTTTTGTTAAAATCACCTGCTTGAGCATAGAGCTCACGCCGCAGAAGGTGTGCACATCCGTTTGTGTGAATCGGCAAAAAATGACGCCAATTCGCCAAGAAAAAGGCGAAATAAATACGATAGCAAGCAGACCAAACGCGTATAAAACAAGGAAATGGGAATCTAATGAAGCGGGTGCTGGAACAGTGGCGTCGGAAAGAACTAAACAAAGTCCAACCACCAAAAATGAATTGGGCGCGCGGAATGGGCGAGAATGTGCAGGTCGCTATCGACAAAACGGGTCAGTGTTTATATTGAAGTCGCAGTTACAGACTACGTTTAATTACGTCGTGCATTCTTCCCTAGGGTTCGGCTTGTCCCTACATGTGGACGAAATGTTACCAATAACATCAACATTAGCATCATCGTTGGCCTTCTGGCTGCAGTAATTACGCGCGGTGAGGGCCCCTCTCCAACGCAAGCACTTCGTTGTAAGTGCCTTAGAAGTGTTTCCTTGAAAGCAATAAAGATCCCTTTATGATAACATCGAGCGTCTCGCTTCGGTGTGCCCTAGCGATGTCGCAGGTGATCCGCCATTCTAAAGAGAATAATCTAAGCAATTGGCATTGGAACGCAAGGGCTGCGGGGTGACACTACAACTGGCGTGTCCTGTGCCACCACCTGTCCTTTGCTTTAGGTATAGGGAGGCAACCTTAGCTATATGTATCTTTTTACCTCGAAACGTCTGTTACAAACATGGACGAAGGCCCGAAAGAACAATGGCAGCATGCTAGTTCTACGCTTTAGCGTGTGTAGGCCATAGAAGGGCAAATAGCTCAACAGTGGCAAAGAAAACGACACGAAAGGCATTACATCATGACGAATTCTTTGAGGGGATATAATCACACCAAAGAAAACTACAGGTGTAACTTGTGTGCGAAAATGCACAAGTAGCCACACACGCTTACTCCATCAGCTTATAAAGGACTATGAATTGGGTGCTACAGGCCACGCCTGCAATTTTTAGTAAAATGTTAGAAGAAAACGGCATAATAGAAAATGTCCGCCCACTTGCCCTAGAAGTGCAAATCTGGAGCAACAGCGGAGCTTGTGTTCGACCTAGGGTCTCCCGGTATTGCTAGGTTTTGCTGTGCTGTGTTAGGTTTTTCGATGCTCTTGCTTGCAAGGCTACATTTTCAGTGCTGAGCCCAAGTTTAGCAAGATTTTACAATGTCGTTCCTGTCGATACCTCACACTAGCAGCGGATCCCAGAGGAGAAGAAGATAGGTTGAACCACACCACCGCTGTTGCTTCTGACCTGCACCACTGATGCAAGAGCCCAGAAAATTTTTAGTACGCGGCCACCGAACTGCTAAACCCCGCTATGTCTATTCTTGCGCCACTGCACCTTATGTGTTTCCGCGTCTTCCCGGGTACAGTTGAGACCGGCTGTGGGGGTAGCTCTAGACGCTGCTGGAGACTGTGCCCGAACAGTGTTGAGCTCTGCCGGGGAGCTAGCGCGCACCCTCCGCCCTTTGCTGACTCGCGTTGATTTTGTGCTATCCTCCATCGCCAGGAGGCACCGTGTGCGTCTGTTTTCTTGGTTGGTTTTTATTTAATGACGCCCTCGGCCCAATCACAAGTTTAAACAGCTGCGCTGTTAAAAGTACCTTACATGGTAAAGAGAGCACACAAATATACCATTTAATAGCGTACTCGGGCTGAGGGTCTCTACTGGGGTAAACTATAGGGCATCCACTTAAGCAACAGGTATTAACTTTTTGATCGACTACTTGAATTTGAGAGTTCAACACGTCTGAGCTACACTTAGGCTATGAAGCTCGCCGTGATGGTGGGCTCTATAATAATATGACCACTAGGGGATTTTACGGTGCACCGAAATCTCGACAAACGGAAGTTTTTGCTTTAGCCTCGTTCGGAAAAGTGGCCAACGTGGCTAAAATTGAACCTACGACTTTCGACCCAACAGCACAACGTCTTAGCCACTGCGCAACCCTGGGAAGTGGGATAAATGTGGTTGCTCACTCAATAAAACACAGGATTGACGCACTAAGGGCGAACAAGCAGGCGCTCGATGCCCTAGGGACACCGCCTGGAGGCACTTTCGCAACCGCTGCAATGGAAGTTGTTTCTGTTTCCATATCTATCTGATGACGTCATCAATGTCACAACAGAGTATAACATGGCAGAGCTTCCATTATCCGTAGAGGAACTTATACCATGTACTATGGGCCTCGTGCGCTTGTATGGTGGCGCCACTGATGTGCTGTGTTCAGCGCCATCTTGCGGGCAACGGAGGCATAATTTCTGAAGTCCGTGAGCAAACGAGGTCCGGAGAATTGTATTCCGCGCAATACGATTATTAGAAGAGAAAGAAGAAATGACCGCTATTCTGTTGCCATGCGATACGAACAGCCAAACGGTACTTTATTAAATAGAATATGGTTCGCAAAGGCGACAGGAAAGCGATGCATCACACAAAAAATAGTTTTAAACAAGCGGGGTTCTGTCTCCGCGCAGCGCGCGGTCACGCTGTCATTTCGCAACGGCTTCTAGTGAACACCAGCAGCGCCACCCAAATAAAAGATAAAAATAAAAAGACGGAAGCCCGCGATGTTACCAAGAGAACGAGAGGAGTGCAGGAGTGTGCGTCTGCGTGTGCATCGCCTCCCGGAAGCGATAATGTATGTGTGAGGGAGGGTGTGATCGCTGGCTCCATCAGTGGAAACTTTTTTGTGGGGCCGCCGGCCCCCGAAGAGCATGAAATAAGGGCATAACGTCCAACGACGCCAGCAACGCCTGGTTGCGTCGGTCGCTTTGGTGGGATTTGATTTATTGAGCCTAAGATCAGAACGGCTGGGTTAGAACTGCTGGCATAACCAAGCAGTTGGCGGACAGCTTACTGTGAGGAGAAGACCGACTACGCGATTTCATGGTGCTTGCAGAAGCGACTTTCTCCCGTGTGTACACACCACTGTGCCTTGTACATGTCAGGAAGTGATTTGATGTGTTGTGTGTGCGAAATCGCGGCGAAAGGTTTGTGTGTATATTGCGACACCAAGGATAAGCGGCTTCAAGAGCCCGAAGATTCAGGTTTGTAGAGGCAGGTATTTGAAAATGCCAACTGCTTGAGTAAACTCTACCTCAAACTGCTGAAACTACGATTAGTTTGTTGGATGGGCTCATAAAAATATCGCAATGCTTTTTGAAGTGCTTTCACAGGTTTATAAATGCGTACTTAAAGGAGCCATGAAGAGAAAACAAAAGTTTGTTTATTCGAAAGATTAGGTGTTTCATAGTACCCCAAGCGCTTTCCCGAAGCAAATGATGCTTTATGCACTGAGAAATAAGGCAATTTAAGCCAAAATTGTAAATCTCCCGCTAAAATTGAACATTCCGTGACGTGTACAATAGCGTCATAGAGCCGGTCCATGAAACAGATACTTAGTATGTCGACTCCATATAGCACCCACACGCGGGAGTCGATCGAGACGGCGGCCATTCAAAAAAATACTAGTAAAACCTATAGTGCACCCGCAGCCCTAGTCATGGAATCGCCTGATCCGGAGAACAAAACTCTCGCCGAGGAGCTCGGGCTTGCATTTAACAACCTCACACCACAAAAACGCTCAATGCTTCTAAGTGCACGAGCGGCAAGAGTTGTGGGATACGCGGTGGACGGAAAGCGACCATTCCGCGATAGCCACAACAGACGAACGCCCAGCCGTCGGCACCGCTGCCTCGTCAGCCCCGTCGCAACGGACGAATACAGACTGGTACGTATGTGCCGTATTTTGATTACGGTTAATAATAGTTCAATTTCAGTAGCAGTATCACTTATGCCAGTTGGCCGGTGTCGTGTATGGAAAGCCGTTCGCGCGAGCTCTCTGCTTCGACCAGAAAGATACGAGCGTCAATGCGCGGTGTTTACGGCATTTTTTTCCCCAGGTCAGAGCGATTGACGAAGTCGGCGACGAGCGCCAGAATGTCCCAGGAGTGAGCTAACGCAAGGGTCCCTGCCGTAATCACTTCCTCGGAAATGAAGCGAGCACACTCGTACTTCCTTTAGCTCTCTTTCTCCTCCGTTGCAAAGTTCACAAAACGTAGCCACTTGCTTCGCCTAGGTTCGTCGTTGGGCAGCACATGAAAGGAGATCTCCTCACCGGCGGGGATGTCGCACTCCCTCGACGATTTGCCCGTACTACATGGGCATTTCAAAACGCAGCAACGAAATTTCATTGTAAAGTACTCGAACAAACTGAAGTTTTCAGTGGTTGTAAACTGGAAACGAGCTCGTAACGACAGCAGCAAGCCAACACCATCGAAACTTACGCGACGACTGGCACTATCTCGTCGCTTCTTGCTGTTCCTTGCTCCCCTCGTTTCTATTTTTACTTTGCTGGTTGGCGATATGACGGCCAACCTCCTGTGAAGGGATTACGATACGAAGCAAGGTCGCGGCTGTGCGTGCTGGAACGGTTCGTTGGCCCCGAAGAGCTCGAACCCGAAAATTCGTCTGCGCGACGGCGAGATGTCGAGCTCGGCCGGCGCTAGTTTCGTACGCATTGGCGCACACGCTTGCGAGTTCGTTCGGACCTTCAACCGTTTACTCCACCGTTCTTTGTCATAAAAAGAATGTGCAGTATGTTTCACGGCATTTAGCTCGCTATGCAAACTGTAAGCCCTGCCTAACATGCGTTTGCTTTTGCGAGCCTCCGCCAATCGCAGAGCATTCCCAAGTGACATCACAGGTTCTGTTGCGGAAAATGAGCTGGTCGGGTCGCATGGTCATTTCCTTTTTTCCTATTGATGTAGCTTATTTGAGCGAAGTTTGCATTATAAGTGGTGTCAGTTATGGTTCTAACGAGCAATCTTTCGAATGAACCAAACTTGTGTTTTCTCTTCATGGCTCCTTTAAAGGGTCACTGAAGTGATTTGTAAACAATGCGGGATTGCGAGCGCAAATTGTAGTCCGGAGTCCCTAGGCCCTCTTTCGACCACTCTGAGCGCGTTTACGCGAATTTATTTAGTAGAAAAATCAATCGAAAATGCTGTCCCTCTCTTTACGCTCGCCCCTTTTCTGTGGCGTTTTTGTGTGACGTCAGCAGGAGAGGAGGGGCCATTGGCTGCGCCCCACCC